>OX638384.1:22150555-22631362 GCA_951813785.1 Criorhina ranunculi
GCTCCGGTGCATTGCTCGGAAAATTGGTTTCTTTGAGCAGGATACAGATTATTTTAAACGAACGTTGTGTGTGAGACGATCTTCCTAACACTGCTATCCTGGCAGTCTTTCCCTTCATTGGAACCAGGATTTTCCTTGTGCTTTCCTGAATTTATTTTTTTTTTATCTTAAAGACTCTCCTGGAGAGATTCTCAGGCTTAAGGGTTTGTTGTAGTTTTGGCTTCAAAGCCTTCTGTTAGCTCTCGTTTGCAAACTTACTTTAGCAGTCCACCTTGGGGGTGTAGAATTACTCTTAGTTTAGGTTGATTGGTTTTAAGTACATGAGGGTTGTTGTGATCAAGAAACACAGAGCTTGCATGGTCCAGAGAGGAATCCCTATATTTGGCAGTACGTCCGAAAGTAGGCTCGCCTCAGCATGACATATTTTATAACCTTCGTTGGATGTACTTATGTGTCTGAGTGATGAATTTTGGCATTTCACCTCATTTTATCGGCTTTAGTTTTGCAGACGTTATAAGATCCTTGGGCTACCCTCTACACATTTTTTTTTTTTAAATAGAAGTTCCAGATTACTTTCCCACCGCCAGGCATGTTGTAACGCCTTACATGTGTGCGACCGAGTTTTATTTTGGAAAGGAAACCGCAAAATTGGATACTTTTTCTCCGAGGTTTCGCTTGTGTGTTGACATTAACAATACTCTTGACAGATTTCTTTTACTAAACAACCATCCCCCCCTTGGCATGGGGCGGGAAGGTGAAAAACCGTTTCATTTTGAAATGAAAAATCTGAGAAAAGTGAAAGAAAAACTTCCGTTTCTTCTCTCAATTTCAATGTAGTTTTCCTAAGTGTTCTTGACAGCTCAGTATCATCGTTGTTTCGGTTTGGGTTCCGCTTCGTTTTTCCCACTTTGAGGTGCCTCAGGGTGCTTGTTTTTTTTTTTTTTTTTGCTTTTTTGGAGGGGAAGACGAAAGCTGAACACTTTAGTAAGCTCGACATCGAATCGTTTATGAGATCTTCTTAACACGGTTTCGTGCAATTTTCATCTCTTATGGTTTTTTTTTTTTATATTTTATTTTTGGTATTTTGTTAGCTCGTTCCTATCCTTGGAACCGTGAGAACACAAGTGAGTGGCAAACACTTTAGATGATAAATTATTGATGCTGATTTTGTTCTGAAGAGGAGAACGATGACGATGACGACGATGAAGACGATGAAGATGATGATGATGGTGATGGTGATGCCAACGAGTGTGGCAATAGCAAGGACAAGAACTTTAAAAGCAACGAAGATGACAATAACCGACAACAAGAGCTCCATTCCCCTTGTTTACCGCATCTGGGTGTGTGTTGGGCGCCACCTGCTTTGCCACAAGCTGGATATATTTGGGTGCAACTTTCATGCCTAATAACGATTTGTCATTGTTTTCTGTTTTCCAAGAGGGGGCGACGACGACGACGGCTTCAGTGTTGAGGATAACAGAACGCCCAATTTGATTGACGTGTTATTAGTTGTAAATACATGCCACTGGGTGATGTTCTGAGGAGGTATCCAGGCGAGGGGATTATGATGGTGAAGATTGATCCAAGGGGATCTGACTTTTTTTCTTTATTTTTTTCTTGTGCGGATGAATGGACGTGGGAGTGCGTGAAGAGTGATTGCGGTAATTTTTTGTTTTTTTTGTTTTTATTCGAAGAAATCTCTTCGTGCTGACATGCCGCAGTGGTTGGCAGTTAGAATGGATGTCTGTGCATGACTTTGGATTGATTTGCAAGGTGAGATTGATTTCTCATATTTCATTTGGCTCATGAGTATTATCAGGCCTGTGCTATGACAGGGAAGACTGTAACTAATGTCGAGGTGTTATAACCTTTGAAAAATATATGTTTCTGTTGAATGCATCATTTGTGATAAAGATGTTTGGGTTGAGAATGGAGTAAGGATTATGATTTTTGGGATGACGAGGAAGGGGGATATTTATTGCAACGAAATGTGCCTACAAGGCTTCATTGAGTCGTGTGCAATAGGCTTCCATTTCGTGAGTTTCTTGAACTTAGGGTTTTTTCTGTCAAACAAATTCATTGTTTTACATGCATTTTGACACGTGGCGCCATCTACTTATAAGAACTTGTTGCTAAGCAAATGAGGTTACCACTCTCTAAGGCTCGTAGCCTTTCTATGGTCCCAATCGGTTAACTACCATTATATGTCAGTTTTTGGTCTAAAATCTAAGAACAAGATAAGAAGCATCATAATGGTATTCATAACCCCTTTAGCGCTAGTGAATTATAAAAAAAAAGGATGAAGCTTGAGATTCGGCGGTATGCAGTGCTTTTTCCGGATCGTGTAAGCCATTTGTAATTACAACCAATTCTCGAGACAACCTAGTGTAGCACCGTTTCTACAACTTAGACAGTCTTCGTTGCAATCTATGAATCTAACTTTTGATCCGGTCTGAGTCATGTTGCAAAAATATTTGTAAGGCTTCCGCTGTGCGTTGGTAAATTTCCCCTTACCTTGGAAGTCTCTAAGAGTCAACAACTTCAAATATGAAATACTCTAGCTATTAGTCAGAGGACTTGGAATTATGTCAACCCAATTAGATACAGGTTACTGGGTTATAGAATTAAATTGAAAATACATTCAAGCTTTCACTGTTTCGATCTCATTAAGAGGTGTCCTAATTCATATGTTCCGATGCGCTAGATTCTTAGATCTGACACCACAGTTATGCAAATGGCTTCGCCTTAAATCACCTCCACGCTAGCTAGTCTGAACTAATTTTTTTTTGGCAATATATAGCAGCGGATGCAGCCGATTTGGTTGCAGATAAGTTTTGAGGTTCACCTACAACTTGCTTCGTCGTTTCAGGCAGTGGGAATCAATCCTACACGTGGTGCTTCTTTAGTTTGAGATTTGTATTTCATCTTAGTATACCGTTATATGCTAATCTGGTCAAATTCCATTCAGCAATTCAGTTTAATATAATCCATACGATACCCATCATATGCCGAAGATATTTATGACTTATTCTAATTTTGGCATCTTTATTTGTCATCGTTGTCATTACGTGTGTAACCGTATAATCTGGTCTTTCATTCACCAGAATAGGAGATTTACGGATACTTTACGTTACAATGATCTTAAACCGGTCCAGGTGTGAGTTAAATAGAGGCTGGGTACGTGTGTTCTGCGCTGAAATGAATTCGTTTAATCGTGCGGCAGCGTCTTCATAAATATTTAAATAAAAAAACGGTTCGATGTTTATGTCTTGGCTGGACGGATTTGTTTGGCAATTTATGCGAATGTTCTAGAGTTTCGGGAGCAGAATGATCGAAGAATTTAGGTCAATCAGCCTTAAGGCAATTCATATAAAATGACCATGAGCCGAAGAAATGAAAGCAATCCACATCGAAGCATTGGAAACGAACGATCTTGTGGTGAACAGAATTCGAATAGGTTCGCCCAGATAAGTGTAAAGAGGACGAAAGCTGAAGGGTCGATTTTTAAAAAACATGGGATATCGAGGAGTTTTAGCGGTGCTCAGCTTGCTGTTGGCTGCTTCTTGCACTTTGGCTAAAGGTAAATTGTTAACCAAAAGCTGTGTGTGTTATAGTGAAACTAAATAGTCATATTTTTGCAGGAAAGAACGGCTTCTTACCGGGACAAGTTGTTCCCTTCCAACCGATCAGCTCTGAGGAGTATAATGCGATTTTGCATTTGAGCAATGGCAGTCCAATGATTTCGGAAGCCAGGCTTATTGGCAGTGGATTGTCAGCGATCAAGGACATTGCCAGCAATATTAAGAACAATGCAATGACCGCTTTGAATCTGACTGGTCTTGAGCCATTCTACTCGTCGTTGTTTAGACCTCTTAACCACCGACTCCAAGGATATCCACTTTGTGTAATTCGTACCAACCGGCTCGCAAGTCGCTCACAGAGGAGCTATGACTCAGGCGAAGATACTGGATCATATTCGATTAACTACTACCATCCTGGATCAACGGATGGTGATGATGATAATAACGATGACAACAATGACGATGACGATGACTACAACTATCCACATCACTCGGTAAGGCCACCCCATACCAGTAGGCGGCCAACTCGTCCATCATCGACAACACCAAGTGGTACAGATGATGATGATAACGGTTCTGGAAATAATCTACCAGTTGTCAACTGTGTAGTTGTGCTCAAGCGCCCATCATCGTCGACAACACCAGCTCCAACCTATCGCCCTGCACGGCCAACAAGACCCTCTACAACAACAACCACTACAAGAAGACCACAATATCCACACGATTCACATGGTTCTCAGTATCCCATTTATCCTTACCCAATCATCCCGATTCCATACCCACCATATCCAGGCTATCCGGGCTATCCAGGCCACCATGGCTCACCAGGCTCACCAGGCACACTTAGTACGACAACAACTACCACTACCACCACTCCAAAGCCCCCAACATGGCCACATTGGCCAGGCTATCCAGGTTTTCCGGGCTATCCAGGTTTCCCAGGCCATCCTGGTTCACCAGGGGGCCACAATTCACCAACATGGCCCCAGCCACCTCTACATTCATACCATGATGATGAGGAAGATAGGCTCAGACATCATTACGTGGGTAATGGTGCTAAGGCTGCGCTCTATAGCGGCGCCACCTATGATGCCCCCGAAATTGATGATGACATTGAAATTAATTCCGATATTAGTGATGTCGTTGATGCCATCCAAACTGCGCGTAAAAAGCAAGTTCGGCGTTTTAGGAAGAACCATCTGAAGGTCCTGCCTATAGTTCAAGATACCGATAACGATTCAAATGAGGCTAAGTAAAAAAAAAAATTAGAATTAAGTAAAACTAGAGAGAGAAAGTAGAAGTTAAACAAACAAAATATAAGAATTAAACATTTAATTTGAAATAAGACTGCTTCTGTTGTTGTTCTTGAGGTGAAGACTTGGAGAAAGTCCAAGCCTATGGAGTCTTCTGCATAGATGGCTCTGTTATTGCCTGTCAAGAGGTTGTTTTTGCTGCATGAATACAGACTTAGCAATCCTATAAGACTGCTTTTGTTGTTGTTCTTGAGGTGAAGACCTGGAGAAAATCCAAGCCTATGGATATGGAGTCTTCTGCATAGATGGCTCTGTTATTGCCTGTCAAGAGGTAATGCATTAACGACTTGAGCTGTGAGCTGTGGTTCCTACGTTAAAGTGGAGAGACTGCAGAGCTTTGATTGCCAAATAATTTCAAGATAACCCTACCATGCTCTATTTCACGAGAATGGACATGGTTCATGGCGAGTCCTATTGTGCCTTCCCTAGTGTTCTCCAGATGAATAGTTTCACCCCAGAGGATGTCAGGAAGTTAAGGAACTTCTCCGGGTGGATGGCAGCGAGTTGTTCCGTAGGGATGACTTCGTCGCCGAGAATTCTCTTTCTAAGTTGAATGAAAGCTGGGCATTCCGTTGAGATGTGTAGAGAGGTCTCTCTTCACTCTCAAGGCAGGGTCTACAGCGTGAACAGCTCTAAGGTTGCTCCTATCGCTGTCACAATGAAATTCGATTTTCTTTGTGATGGTACAGGGAATAGCAGTTTTGAACTTTATACTTGCTCTGGTGTTCTGAGCCAGACTTCTCTAGATTCTTGCCTGTCTTGCGAAGAGTGATTTACTTACTCCATAGAAGGCTTAGGGTCCAATGAATTTTGCTGTCTTTTGCCAATGAGTCAGCTTTTTAATTGCCCGCAAATCCACTATGTTGCAGGAATCCAGTGAAGAATGACTGTCTTGTTCCTAGCAAGGTTCGCGACTACATTGCAGGTTTCTAGGACTAGTGTGGAGCGCTTTTAGGGCAGCTTAACTGTCTGAGAAGATAAATATGATTTTCCCATGATGTAGTCTCACACATTCATTGATGGCAAAGACTTCGGCTTGGAATATGGACGCTGACTGAGAAGTTCGCACCTGATGATTCTCCAAAGATTCCGGAACCAATACCTGTTTCCATTTTAAATCCGTCCGTATACCAAACGAGGTTAGGTGATGGTTGGGGTTTGTGGTTCTTCCTCAGTCCTCCCTCGACGGGATAACTATTGAGAAGCTTTTGCTGAAGCAAAACACGGGTAGCATGTCGTCTGGAGGCATGCTGAAGATCGTGTCTTGCTCCATTGTATCAAGCAGGGATAGGTGTCCTCCTCTATAGAACTTTGGGTCGAAGTTGCTTGAATGAAAAGTCGGTGGATGCCTAGTTTGGCTTTCATTTGAATAAAATTTTGTAGTCTCAGTAAACCCAAGATGATATTGAATGCAGCAGTTGGAGTTGTGCGAAGGCATCCTGACATACAGGTTTCGACTAGGCGTTGGACGCGTTCGATTTTCGCAACTGTAGTAGTTTCGTTAATTTTTTGTCCACCAGACTACGCTTGCGTACGAGAGCATCGGACTGATGATCAGTTTATAAAGCCAGAATATCATTTTGGGTTGTACTCCCCAGTTTTTCCCGCAGATTCGACAGGTCCATAGTGATATGGAAGCTCTGCTGGTTACTCTTTGAATCTGTTGGTTCCAGGACATTTCCAGACTTGGCTTCTTGAGAAAATGAGATAGTTTCGCCAAATAGTGAAGGGCGAGTGAGAAAACTGAGCTTTCTTCTTTTTGTAAATGGAACAATTACTGTATTTTTAGGGTTTACGAAGAGGCCTTCACTAATACACCATCTCTGGACTTCGGATAGTGCGTATTGTAGCACCTCCAAAACGGTGCTTTCAAATTTTCCTCTGATGATAATCACAATATTATCAGCGTAGCCCACAGCTTCTATGCCTTGATTTTTAAGGGACTGAAGGGGGCTGTTGACTACGAAGGACCAGAGGAGGGGTGAGAGGACTCTTCCTTGTGGGGAGCCTCTTGTTGTAAGCCCCGAGACTTCCACATCATCACTACTAGTTTTTATTATTCTTGAGTTCAGCATGAATATAATCCATCTGCAGACTGTTCTTTGTCTTTCTTCAATCAAAAGCCTACCTTTCGCTAAATACACACCATTTCACATGGCTTAGTCTTTAGAATAGACTACCGAGGAATTAAGGATAAAACAATCATCACTAACCACGACTTTATCCTCACACCCACATCCACTCACCAGCTAGGTTATGATTGTTTTGTTAGAAATCTCTTTCACCAAATCCACTCCAGACCTCCTAAGTAACCCAGATTTGTTCCTTGCTTTATGAATCTAAGCTCTGCGGTACAATCTAAGCGTAAAGTAAAAAATTAAATAATCTCTCTGTTCCGGTACACTGGCAACGTCCAATTTGCTGATACACACTCCTTTTTGTTGCAACTTTCCTCGTTGTTGCATATTTTATTCTGACACTCTTCTGCCAGACCGGCACCAACCCTAGTAACAATACATTTTTGCTTTATAAAATTCATAAGGCAAGCAAAAAAGTCCTGCATGTTTGCATGAAACTCTTATTCATTGCATGGACCTTTCTTAGGTCCCATTGGAGAAAAGTCATTAGCTTTTTGTTCACAAAAAAGTGAAAAGAAAATGCACAAAACCTCGCACACAGAGAAAGGCGGTTGAACTGTAAAGAAACCCCAAAGTGGTATATTTGCCTGCACAGGATTTGTATGAAGCTAGATGGCTCCTAAATTCTATGTTTGCTCTTGGTGTCGTTAAGGGTGATAAAGGGTTTAGGTTCACTTTTTTGTATTTTACCAGCAGTCTGCGGAAATCTGTCCCCTAACTCATGATGGCTATGTGTATGTATTTTCAAAACTGCGCCACTTGATGGTGTTTTGTTTGCTCATGTTGGTCGAAGCCGGCTGAAGGGTGAAAGGGTTTAGGACTTTTTTTTTGTCTTTTCTAGGCATAGAACTGTTTTGTGGACTGTATGCGATGGCCAATGAAGGGTCGGCGGTATGGGTTGGTGTAATGCGGAACTGCTTCCCTCATGCCAAACTGTTTCGGGACATGAATGGTGTATAGCGAATGGAATTAGTTTAAGAACGGAGACTTTGGAATAATTTTTTGAAATTCGCTTTAGTTGGTCCTGGAAGGGGTCTGCTACCATTCGCAGGAGTTTTTCTGCATTTGGTTATAGACCTCGTGCCGTTATTCTAACAGAAATGTAGGTGGTGAGTGTCCCTTTTTGTCGACAGGATGACTTTGTTTTGCCCTAGTTCGCCGTTCGTCGTAACCACCCTTCAACACCATTGTAGGGTGGTAGGCAGAAGGTAAAGTTCTATCAGAGACGCAAGTAGCGCGGTTGCGCCGTTTTGATACCACTGTAAGCGGGCCATATCTGCCTGAATATGGCAAAGGTTTCTAGATTTTTCCACCTAGAGTCGGCAATGGAGAGGAAGTGTTGGAAAATCTTACCCTTGAATAGTCCCATCGGAGAGCAGACTAACTCCGCAAGACAGGCATCAAGGGTAGAACCACATCTGGCTAACCGGTCAGCTCTCTCATTCCTCTTTATTTTACTATGGCCGGGAACCCAGAGGAACGAACGTTAGCCTGCATAAGAGTTTCCACTAATTTGGAGGAAAAAGTGAGACAGTGGAGCATTTTGATGGCAGCCTGGCTGCCTTAGGGCTAGGGCTAAGTATCTTGCAGGCCTCTCTAATTGCAAGTACCTTCGCCTGGAAAACACTCGAGGAGTCTGGAAGGCGGTACCATTTGGATACGTTCAATTCTGTTGAGTAGACACTAGCTCCAACGCTACACTCCATCTTGGAGCCGTCGGTAAAGATCCATACTTGGTACTTCGATGGGTTATTGTTCCATTCTGTCCTATCTGGAAAGAGGACTTGAATATTATCATTGAATTTGACTTAAGGGATCGTGTAGTCAGTTATAGTCTAGGTCAGCTCCCTTAGAAGCAGATCAAGGGCTTTGCTGTCTGATAGCACTACACAAGACTATGAATATGATGTGCAAGTTTAGGGGCATGCTATGGAGGAGCACGTTAAGGGCTTCTGCCGGGCTCGAACTCAACGCTCCTGACCAGCTGTTCGTGGGACTCAATTTAGTGATGTTGTAGGCTTTGCTTGAGAAGGGCCACCACACGAGCAATTTATAAGTAAGGATTGAACGAACCAATACCATTGAATGTGGGCAACTTTTAAATGTTATGTGTCTATTGTCTGTGACCAAAGCCCCTCACTCCTATATGAGAACGAAGTCCTTCTGTGTTTGCATTGAGACGTCATTCTCAATCTCGTTTTATCGGCCTGCTTATATCCTCCTTTCATTTGCCAGTGCTAGGGTTTCTTCGTTTCTCTGCTCTCTGACTCTTTCCCAATTGTTTTACGTCATGGATTTCTCAGGTCAACCCACTCTTTTTTCTTTAAGCCCGCGGGATGCTTGAAAGACCTCATCATCGGACATTGCTCACCTACATAAATGTCAACCGTCAGTGGCACATGTCGACTCTTCTTCCGAGATTGACTAACTATCGAGCATACTTTGTGCGTGGGTGTTATTGGGTGTGGGTGGGTGTTTTATTCCTTCAACAAAATTTAACGCCCTCTCAAGAACAAATTCCTTATAAGTCGGTAGCACGTCACGAAAGTAGGTAAGCTCTGACAGACTTTCATTCCTCGTTATAAGATAAACCTTTTCGGTTAGCGTGCGTATTTTCAGATTTATATTTCCATTTGTTTATAAACCCTTGAAACCTTTTTGATTCTCAGAAATGTCAGCACACACATCATAATGTCACATCACGTACACTTAATACTCTTAAATCCCATTCCCTACTCATTGCCCGTAAACTTGATAGTAAATTTGATCTGCGACTTGCGTCATTCAGTTATTACCTAAATCACAGTCTAAATCTCACAAAACCATAAGCCCTCTGACAAAGTCCACTCAAAATGCAAACGACATAAGACATTCTCCCTTACCGTAGGCATCCTTAAAATAATTAAGAAACCATACTTGACAGGTAATCAGGTCATAATGCAGATATCAAGAGACAGTGGAAGACTGTGGAAATTAATCTAGTTTGCCGCATGCCGCAAGCCTTCTCCAACAAGTGTACTTAAACAGTTTGCGGTATTAGCTCTCAAGCACAAACAGAGCTCAAGTGTGAACAATTTAATCCGATGCTTGGCACTCGGGCAATCGGATCAGTGCACCAGGAATCACAACCACGTCCAGCGATTTCCTCACTTCATCGGCATTCCGGACCACTTGTCGCTAAGGTGATATTTGAATTTCACACACACACCTAAGCAAACACCTCACACATGGAATTAGGGACAGCACATATGAATTTATTAGATGTGACATTGGCAACAACTGATGCACTGCTGTTGATGCCGATAAAAAGGACACGATGGTGTTGATGGCAGCACTATGATGATTACTCCCACCTGACTGCTACTTGTGCAACATGGATGTGTGCATCAAGAAAAGATAATGGTGGGATATCCTTGCAAGCAATATAATTTATGTGTTTTTATTTTTCCCACTCACTCCCACTCCCCACCTCATGTTTGAAATAATTACTTTCATGCCCGTAGGCAATTGATTCACACCGAAGCAATGTCACCCAACTCTAACAAATGCACACATCCTGTGCACACACACGCCTTGGTGTGCAAGGACATATTCCAAAGTGTTATCGTTTATTTCGACAGCTGGAATTGCATGGAACTGGATATTGTGTTGCGTTGGATACACAATGCACCAAGGCACCAACCAGGCTTAGGCATGTTTTTGTTTCGGCATCTTAGATGATATGTTTGCGCAGGCCGATCCTGTTATCCTGTTACCATAAACAATGTGTGTATTATACACATGCATTTTATTGATGAATTGTAAACATTTACAGGACACTGCTGCAGTGGGCGTTAACAATTCAATTGAGACGTAACATTTTGCCAGTGTCCAAGGAATGGTGCTTCGAAGACCCAAGCATTCAAGAAATAATTTATGCACTTTATTCAATTCGATATGAGCCTGTGTGCAGTCTGTTACTATGAACTTCTTTTGGGTGACATATTGAAACGTACAGTGGGGGTGAGCAATTTTCAATCAACTGAAAAAAGAGAAGTCGAAACGTGGAAAAGATGCACAACCTTTAGAAACGGATGACTCCTTGCTTTGTCTAAAAACCCAAGGGACTGCCGGCAGGCAACTTAGCAGGCAACTCCACTCGTAATCCACTATTCATTCTCCAGAACGGTTCTAAGCTCCATGAACTCAATCTTTCTTACAATTACAACCTTTTTGCAAGAATTGGTAGATGACTTCCGGTTCAGTCTGGGAAAAGCGGAGTTTTATGTGTGATTTTGGCTTCAAAGACGGTTCAATCATTGTCAGTTCTTAGGAAACAGTTGATTCATAGAATTTCATAGCTGAACCCGACTCCTGTTTCGACATCCATCATCAGTTAGTTATTCATGCTCCTTCTATTTCCTTCTGAGAAGCCCCTGTTCATCACTTCTCGTCGGCTCTGGTCCTTTAATGCACCGCCAGTCCATATGCTTCTTCTTTTGCTGCATGAGTGCCTGCCGGGTTTCGTTGTGGTGGCCGAAAGGAACGCAGTTTATCAACGAAGCCGTCTCTAGACTAGTCTTCGATATTGGCGGCATGGGAGTTATGAGAGATTCCGGCATACCCGATCAAAAAAAGATCCGGAGATCTCATGTGAACACAGTCATCGGATGTCAAACTTCTTCTTCTTGCGATGGTCGGAATCAGAATGAGAAGGTGTCGTGTAGGCCAAATTTTTTTGTATTTGAATCTCTCAAAACAATTTTAACGCCATAACTAGGGCACTCTTTATTCAAGAGCTTGTATATACTTTCCTTGGTGTTGTTACCTCATCTATAATGGCATACGGGCTTATCAGACTTTATGACTCTGGACAAATGAATAAAAATATATTTTCCAAGTGTTGCGTGCATTTTGGATGACACTGTTGAATACTGCTTGGTTTTTCCTTAATATTTCGAAATCGTTGTGATATTTTCGCTTGGTTATGGTCTCAATTCGAATTTGGAATATAAATCGGATTAAATACCTAATACAACGTGATAGTTTTGATTGTCATTTACTTCCAAAAACATTATCTGACTAAAGGACAACAGTAAGTGTATCCATAGTAAGGCGATGTAACCTTACATACAAAATTAAAATCGAATTTATTTTTGGTATTCTTAAATATTTACGAAGTAAATATCACAATACATATTGTAAATATGAAGTGTTTCTAAATTTAAAATTAACCGAAGGACGAGTCTATAATAAATAAAACTTGCTTAAGTCAACTACTCAAATGGAACATGTACAAAGATACCAATCAAAGCTACCATTTCAAATGACACTTTCGTTTGGCTCCAATTGATACTGACACCAAAAGGCTTGGATACCTCCAGCTTCACAAATTTTCTTCGTCTATTGTTCTGAAAATAACTCCTAGGTAGGCTCACTTTGATTATCGTTGCACAAGTTTTTTCCTTGTTCCTGATTAATGAAACAAAGATAGATGGGATCTCGTCTGTAGAATTTTAAGCCGATTCTGGAGATGGGATGAGGAATTTAAGTCGTGTTTGTAAAGAAAAGATCTCGGTTGAGAAGCCTCTATTATTTGGAAGCACCAATACGCGTTTAAGAATACTTTCCACTCTCCATCTTGAGGGAGTGTATTGGGTGTTCCTGCCCAATTCCTGACTGATTTGGTTCTATGTGAACATCAGAGGAAGGAACAGTAGTTTACCCAGACAAACCCTGACGCCATCAGCCGGAATGTTCCCGTTGGACATCTTCGCACACGAGATGCTAAGGATCCACGAAAGGGGACCCACGAGCCAACGAGAGGCAGGTGTTGTCAAGAGGATAAAAGAAGAGGAAAAGGCAACGTCAATAGCTATTTGGCAAGCCAGGTAGTAGAACACTACGAAAGGCAAATTTACCTACAAGTTGATCCCCAGCATCGAAGCCTGGATAAAGCGGGTACATGGGGACTGCGATTTCCAACTTACGCAGTTCCTATCCGGTAACGCCGGCTATCGTAAATACTTACCCAGATTTGGACACAACAGCTCATCTCTTTCCCCAGATTGTCCAGATCAAGAAGAAGACACGGATCATGCAGTATTCCATTGCAGTCGCTTCGCAGATTGGAGAAATAACCTGCCGAATCCACAGGCCCTCATAGACCATCTGGCGCGATCAGGGGAGAATTGTATGGAAATTTGCATACTGGTAACGAATGTGCAAAAAGAGCTCCGAAGAATCGAAATAGCAAGGAGAGCAGAAGCGGAAACACACGAAGTGCGAAGCAAAATGACAACCAGCCCCGCAAAGTTATACCCAACGGCAGTCCCGCAGAGTGAGCAGTTGAAGTGTGCTGGGTGTGAATTAGCACGTAAGCGAATTTTTTGGCATTGAGTAACTCAGGTCTGCGAAGCGGGCATGCTGGTAGACCGGGCTACTAGTATCTTTAGAAGATTACCTCATCCATGGCCGCTACCCCCAAAAAAAAAAGAAACATCTTATTTCTCACTATCGCACATATCATAAGACAGATACACCATCAGCAATGCATCAGACATATCATAACATACATCAGCAAATCATTAGAAGTTGCCATGGACCAGTATATCATATTCCTTTTGGCCCCTGTCTCTGGCCTTGCCCCTGAAGAAACAAACTCAAGTCTCAATGAGTTTTCGCGATGCAATCACTGTCTTTCCGTCTGAAAGCCTTTAGAAGAACACCCAAGTCTCTTACTTTATGAAAGCCCTTGATGAGTCCACCCATGCCCTTTGTCTGAAACCTTTAGCCTGCCTCATATTCCCATTCCTTATCACCATTTTATATATTTTTATATGAGAGCTCCTGGTTTTAAAAATCCAAGCACCGCGTTTGAGAAGTTGTGTGACGCATTCGACTTATCACCAGCTCTCTTTTATTCTATCCCAACCAACGAAGCGACGCTTGAACTTCTAATTTACAAAGTTCTTGGGAGTGACTCACCATACGGAATTCTTTTTGCAAGATAGGTGTTAGGTTGAGTTTGAACTCATTCGGGTAAAGTCTTTCCTACGAACAGGAGATGAGTCCGTTTATACTAAATTCGATTGAGGAAGGCGCTCCATATACATATACAGTATGTGTGAGTTTGAATCCCACGAATTAAGACGTGATGGAAAATATTTACTAAGGCGATTCCATAGAAATTGGTTAAACAGTGCAAGGGAGGTGGTTTTGTGAGTAAAAATCTCGCAGACTGATGAGCACGGGCTCACAGTATCTATGAAGATTTCCACCTATCTGAGCCAAGCCTTAAAGTCTCTGTGTAACTTCAAATTAATTAAAGTGTCTTCCAGTGGGAATTTTTGTTTTGGGGTATAAAGACGTGGGCTCTCCAGCTCTTCTGATTCTCTAAGCCCTTTCAACAGCAGTATTCTCTATGAAATTGTCTAATTAAAGCAAGTTACGGATTGAAACTTTGTGTGATTCTCGATTTAAACGTTTGCACATTTGCTCTTGAGTTTAATAGCTTGTTAGCTAAGCATGAAATAAATACATACATCCGCTCTTAAAATGCCTCATTAAATACAATGAAGTGGAATATGCCAACAAACTCTCTACATTGTCCATTTATATCCTTATTCTCGTACGACTACATACCACACCCCACGTGTGATTCCCAAGAGAATCCTTCTCAAAATATAAAAAAAAATAAAAATCCTTCGGTCATATAGTGTTATTGCCAATATTGGCAACAAAGTAAAGAGTCCAATAAAAAATGAAAACGGAAACAACGACGCGATTGGACCTCTCAGTAAATAATCATTACAAGAAAATTGTTCCTTTTTCATCTCATTAGAAACCAGGACCATGGAGTAGTCATCAAAAGCAACAAAAAAGAAAAAGGCTCCCCAACAAAATAATTTGATTAAAACGAATGTAGCCCGAGTAAAGGACGAACAGAATAAAAAAAAACAGAAGAACAGAAAAATCAAATTGAAAATCGATGCGAGGATTATAATTTTTGCATGGAAAATAAATTTTCAATTAAAGTCCTCTCGATTGATCCCCCATCGAGGCCATCAATATAAGCAGGATATTGGTAGTGATGGTGATTTATATGGCATAACCACACTACCTCGGTGGCCCAATGCGTGGGTGTATTGGTCCAATCCCGCCATAAACAACGATTGAATTGCGGGGGAGGAAACAAAATGAAACTCTATTATTCTCTTAATTTCTTTCATCATAATTCGCCTGAAATCAATAATCAGTTTGTTTCGAATTTCCTTTTTCTTTTGCCATAAGGATATGCTGGCGGCTGATAATGGCGGTTGAAGAGTTTTGCCGCAGTCCAGTCGTTGTCTGCTCATAACCAATTTTTATCTAGAGAATTTTATTACCGGACTTTTGTTATGTCTTACAAGAAAGAAACACACAAAAGGAGTGGGAAATAAAAAAAATAAATAAAATGAGATGACAGGATGACCTAATTTATGGCGACAACTTAGTTTTTGCGCGATTACTATCTGGATACAGCGTGACCCAAATGTAGGATCACTGATGGGTTTTTTGTTGGCACTTTTAACTTTTAAAAAAGTATTTTGTTTGTTTGTTCAAGGTAGTGCCAGTTAAGCAGATATTTTGGAACACATGAGCCTTTTAAAGGGGAAGCATGACATAATTGTTGTGACGTGTTTTATGTGGTGCAACTATTTATAACATTTAAGAAAGCAGAACGGAGATTGGAGCTATAAATCGTATCAAACCGAAGGGTAGCATCAATGTCACTATTTTTCTATGTCGGGGTGTTGGAGCAGTTATACACAAAAATCGGTCCATTGCACTACCAGTAGGTACAACCCTCTTACCACTTGATAGGGGCAACCACAGGACAATCACATCAGAAGTGTTCTGCAGTGTTCTCGCTCTCTCCACAAATATCACAGATAGTGGTGTCATTTGAGCCTAACACGTTGAGATGTTTGTTAAAGGCGAAATATCCTGTAATAACGCCAATAAGATGCCTGCAGTCTTTTCTGCTGAGAAACAGCAAGAATGACTCGAACTTCTTACAAACGTCGGGGGGGATTTGTGTAGTCTGCCTACATCCTGAAGAGTCATGCGACATACAGTTGTATTTGCTAGAATCCCAACCATGAATGGAAGCCCTAGACGAAAATGCAGGCAAACCTATACAGAGGTTCAGCGGCAGAAAAAGTTTTCCGTTGAACCTTGAATAGCAAGTTCATCGTATAACTCATTTCGGGTAACTCCGCTGTGTCCATAGACCCTGACAATACTTTGCAGATTCAATCTCTCAATCAAATTCAAACTAGTCCTGCATTCTCGAACTATTTTGAATCTAGTAAACAGATTGAGCAAGGCATTAAGCGCAGCCTGACTATCGCTTGAAGGGTAGTATAGCTTTACTTTGCTATGCGAAAACTGCTACATACTACGAAGTACTCAAGCTTCTAGGAAGGGAGCCTCACTATACCTGCACTTTCTTCTTGAAAATTATTTTCAGCCGTATAGTAGGACCGATTATCATTACGTCAGACTTATCTTGATGCTTAAAAGGATAATCTTTAGGTCATTAGTACACGTCCGACACTCGGGTTGACAATCCTCGCCAAAATGTGAATTTGTTTAGAAGCTATACCTCTTCGACGTAAGGAATCTCAGAAGCTTAAATGGAATACACGGTTGAAAATTGTGCTGTAGTCTTCGAACAGCAGATGTAAGGTTTTAAGTCATTGATCCGATTCTTGGAATATTATCCATAAGGTCTTGCTTGTTGTTTTCGTATAGCAGGATGGAGCTAAGTACTACTGCTAAGCTGCACGCTTTTCAGTTCCTTTGGTGGAACCGAAAGTAGTCTGACCTTTTAGTTGTTTTTATTCAGAAAGAAGGGTTTCTTGGAACAAAAATTGTTCCTGTCAGCGCTTTAGTTGCGTTTCAGTTGTATTTGAAACAAGAGACAACATTTAAGAATTGAGAAGGATGTAATTCGATGTCGTAAATTCATTTGGGGTATTTTACTCCTACGGCATCATCTTTTATGTGAAAGGGGGGGAAAAATATGTCTTAATAAGACCACTGCACAGCATAGCTATTCAAGAAGCACATTCCAGTCTAATTTTACCGACATTTACTGGCCAAAAACCTGGTTACAATCTTCGTAGTGATACTGTTCTTCTATTATCGCGGCAAATATATAATCGATTTAATTATTTTCTGCTTACCCATCGAAAGGCAAATTGTTGTAACAAAACATTTTTCTTATTATCCGTCGATTGATATTGGACAATTTTTTTTTCTACACGTTATTGGATATTGGGGTGTGAGTGACAGCTTGAAGGAAATATTTCCGGTGATTTGTCAATTCTTATGCTAACGACCGACAATAGTACTAACAAAAAATATATTTAATTATTGAATTGATCAGAAATGGATGAGTTTTTAGATAAATTCGGTTGAAGGTATACCACAGTATGAATTCTAGGTAACACTTTGAGGCTGAAAGTCCCTGAGAGAAGAATTTAGTTGTTCTATGATGAATTATTCAAATTGGTGCATCCTCTCAATTCAATTTTAGAATAAACATTAATTATAAAGGCCATCGGGTCTTTTCCACACGTTTCCGTCCACAATAATAAGGTCTGACAGTCTGCTTCTCTCTAGGGCAGTCTTTACAGAAACAACTTACCGAAGTGAGCATATTTTTGAAGAAAAAGCTTATGAAGTGAACTTTTCTAAATCCCTTTTGTGAAGACCTATTTCAAAATAGTTTTCTAAGAGTTCTCAAGTGCTTCACTCTTACTCTTTAGATAGTGACGCCAATAAGTTTAAATTCTCATGATCCTTGTTCATTTAATTACTTCTTTCTATGATTTTTGCTTAAATATCCTTAAAAAGGAGGAAAGTACCAACTTCTACACCGAGATTCTTCTTTTCTTTTCTTCGAAATAGACTTCTCTAGCGATCATTTCTATCATGTAGCTTTGTTTATAACTAGAATTAGAGTTATGTAGTCGTATTCCAAGCATCAAGCTCGTCTTTTAGATCCTGACTGGAGATGCCTTGAAGCAATTTTTTTTTTCGTTGGGAGTGTGATCACATGTCTTACCAGGAGTTGGTTGGAAGCTTAGTTTTTCATTTTTATTTTCACGAATTGATTAGCCGCACGTACCCCATTAAGAGTTTGAACTTATAACACGGATATCAGAGGACTGTTATCCTTATGTACATAGCTTTCAAGAGTGTGAAGAGTAGGTAAGGTTAGGTTAGGTCAGGTTTAAATTGCTGCCAGCTACTTCCAGCACACTTAGACCAGCGATAGGTCCATTGTGATACCACATGGATCTGAAGAGATTTCCATACCTACACATTAAACAAATTGGAGATTTTTTTATGAAGCGAAGGAGGCTTCTGATATCTGTGTTTATCAGATCGCCTATGTCGTTAAGAGTATGAAAAGTTGGATTCTAAAAGCGACCAAGTTACCGTCATCGTTGACGTATTACCTAAGTCGTTTGAAAGGAACTGGAATATGGTACAAATCAATAGAATCCGTAGTAAGTGCAGATGATGCGGTTCATGTTAAAGTTGAATTTCTTAACACTCTCGGTCTCCCAATCCACAAAATTTATTTTGAGAGTGGATACTACATTACTGTTGTTGCGAAAGTAACATCCGCCCAGACTAATCATTTAAAAATAAATGTCAAGTGTCGAGTTAAGTCGCTTCAAGACTTATATTTGACGACTGTCTAACCCATTTTCGTTGTAGTGGAGCGTGGTAGTCTTTTTTCAAGAACCTTCTCTCATATTTTGAATATAAGTCTCCCTTTTGCGTCTATCCACCTTCTCTCGCTGTCCAAAATTTATCCGAAACAAAGAAAAAAATTAATATTTTGAAATTTTCTAAACTTATTTCTTTTATTTTTCTTAAATAATTTAATAAATTGTATTTACAAATTTTTATATATATATTTTGTTTTTTTTTTACTTTTTTTATAATTATTTTTTTCTTTTACAATCTCAATAAGTCTGTTCATTTCTTTTTTCTTATAAATATCACTTAACTTACAGTAAATGTAATTATTTCTTAAAACTAATATTTTTTTTTGTTTTTGTCAATTAAATTAAATAAATTTATATAATGTCACTTCTTTTACAAAAGAAGATCTTCGATCCGTATTTCAATTCAATGTTTTGTTCCTGCACTAAATATAAAAGGTTTTTTTGTTTTTTTATTTTATTTAATATTTATTCACATTTTGTTTTTTGTTGAACATTCATCAATATTGCATTCTTATTTTGTTATAAGAATTCTGTTCGGAAATAATCTACATTTTGAATACATTTCCTTTTTTTTGCGTTTATTTTTTAGTTTTACAAAAAAAAAACAATGTTTCTTAGTTTTTAAATGTGTGTGTCGTAAATGAATTTATTAATATTTTAATTTTCTAATAATTGTCGCTATGATATTTATATAATGTATTACTATTTATCTATTTATGTGTATGTGTGCATTATTGAATTATTTTTTTTGTTACATTACTGATTACTCGTCGTCTTTCTCATGGAAAAATTGCTAATAATATTTATATGTGTTTTTAACAATTTATTTATGATTGTAAAAATGATATATAAATGAAAAGCGCCTTCATAATAGATCCTTAAAGTGAAGGAAGATGTCTACCGTCTATCCTACGTTGAAGTGACAGGCAGCTAAAGCCAGCATACTTATTGATAGATCCATTGTCTATCTTACCTCTTTATTAATTTTTTCCGGAAAAAAGATATTTCTTTAAGAAATATATGCCCTCGGGTCCTGGTAAGGGGCGGACTTTTACAGAAAATGTGCTCAAAAGTTCTTTCCTAATCACTCTTTTAAGATGATATCTCTAGCAATTTTGGCCAATGAGAATAGCTATCCAATTGTTTTAAAGAAGGTAATTGTGGCTGCTCACTTGAGACGACATAACGAGCTTAAGAGATGGGCTGCTGAATCAGTCCTGTACGTAGCGTAGCGCCTGTAAATCTTATTTTGTCTATCAAAAGACTGCAGAGCTTCAAAACAACACTCAACTAGTTTAAAAATGTGAGGTATGCCTGCATATCTGAGACAATGAGCGCCTCTTTAATACATTTATTAAACTAGATCCTGTCGTATCCTCACTAATATGGAATTCTTCCTAGTATGCATACATTTAAGTGTTTTCAAGACACCTGCACCAATTTAAGAGTCTAAACGCATCACGTCCTCCTTAAAGTAAAACCATTTCAAGCAAATAAAAAAAAGATCCCTCAACGAAAGTAGTAGGTATCTGTATGATGGCATAGATGATTCTATTGAAACCAGTTAAGGTGTGAGTGTATTGAACCGATACCCTAAAAATCATGAAATGCTGCTTTAAATAAGTGGAGCTTACAAAAAAGTATATTAAGGCTTTCTACTGCAACAAACAAGGACCGATTTTAGTCGTAACTAAGGAAGCAACACACGCTTACAAACAATTCCTGATGTGGTTTCCGAATGAAAGGTGAAACGGCTGGCAGTTTAGAACTACTTGAATTCACGGGACGATAAATCATCTTTTTGAAGTAGTTACCGAATGTTCATGGGTTCATAAGCAGCCGACCAAACTTGACTTCCTTTAGTCTGAAAACTTGTTGATCAATTCGATCTAAATAAAATTGGCCCTCTTCATGAAAATTTATAAAATTAAAAGTATCATCCCACCTCAAGTTTAAGGATCCGTTCAGAAGCTTTCGGACACTCAGACTATAAATGAAACTTGACTGGAAAGAGAAAATTGATGAACGGGCTAAAATGTCCAGAATGAGACTACAATTCGAAAAAGCTGGAGGCTCCAAAAAATGCAAAAAAATTGGAATAAACCACTGAGTTTTTGTTGTCCAGATCCATCCTCTGAAACGTAGGTGCAGACTGAAGTCTGAAGTCATTGAAAAACTTTAAAGTCGTCCCTGGTGAACTGAAAACCTTCCCCACTGTAGCGCTATAAACTTCCCTAAATCTTATCCTAACCGACCTATTTAGTATTTAAATGGCTGCCACCTTCATTTTAAGAGAAATAATCACAACAATGGAAAGAGCTTGTCAAGATACTGGCATTGCTCTCGAACATATATTCTCATAAACTGAGCATCTCGTACAAAGGGTCTATAGAATCTGTAGAGATTAGAATGAGAGGGCTCTCAGTGTGTTATCAGATAGAAAAGACTACTTATCAGTACCATAATGGGTGTTAATACAAGATACTGCACCATTTGCAAGCACGCCAATAGACTGGGCCTTTTTTATTATGATTTTTGTAGAAGCTGTATAGACGATGAGAAGGAAGAAAGTATTCCCCACCTTCATTGTACATGTACAGGTTTCTCAGCTCGAAAAAGTGCCTACTTAGGAACCAGCTTCTTCCACAGTCCAAACGAACTGTCTGACACCAGAATAGGCAGTTTCAAGCGCCGGCTAGTTCTGCATGTAGTTTTCTGTAAAATACTACGGATCCCAGTGGTATCACAAAGGATCTTCCCTAGTCTAAGTGTGGTTGCACAAATGCCACTCTAACCTAACCTTACCTTGGGTCAGATATTGTAAAAACGTTGCTTGTCCTCGAAACCATCATGGTTCTCTCGTAGTCAAACAAAGTGGCTCGGTGAATTCGGGATTGCCAATTCCTCGATTGACACCAATCATTTCTATTAAGTCACGAGAAGCCCTTTAGACCCTTTGTAGTAGTCGTCCACGACAGGGCTCATCAAATTCATAAAGAAAAACTTTCTAGTGAAGCTTAATAGAGACAACCTTCGAATCAGCATCGGCAAGCATCTTTCAAGTCTTTTCTCGGACACTAGTTATAGACAGCGAGAAAGGACATATTCGCACGGAATGTCCCGCTCTTCTCCACACAAGAAAATGGACGCTTTGCAGTGATCTTCAGCGATATAACTGAAGTTTGTACTGCCAAATTCCACCAAAGGACATAAAGGATAAAAATTGCAAATCTACCCAAAGGTAGTTTTAAACTTATCACAACCAAGCGATGGAGTGTTGTATGGATATGAAAAAACTGAAACACTTTAAAAATCCTTAAAAACTACTATTTACACGTGTGTGTTGTCATTCTTACAATTTATAAGTGTTGCTTGAGTATTTCTTAAAATTTTTTGATGAACCATGTATGTACTTGTATGTATGTGTCAAATATGTATATTAACAAACTTATTAATGCTCCTTACATCCTACATGTGTATATATAATCATCAATTTTATTTATTTATTTAATCCTTACATTATCCCATTGAGTACAAAAACATAAAAAACACTCTTAAAGGAAGAAAAATATGAACAACAACAGAAAATCTTAACAAAGTCTCACTTGAAAATTTTGTTCAAAGAAAAAATTAAGGAATGTTGGAAAGAAACAACAAAAAAGAAAAAGAAAAAAAAGGAAACTTAATTCCCAGATGCACCACAACAGTTCGAAACGTTTCTTCAGCTCTTAATATCGTTACTTATCCTCGACGCATTACTAACACCGGAAACAGACTTCTGAAATACTCGCAGATAACACAGCAATAGCAAAGGCAATATCCCACACAGCCAACTGCGACTGGTCCTTGAGTTTACTTCCACCACAGATGTTGCGGCATTGTGCTGCATTGCAGCTGGATGCTCACCTGAAACAAAAAGAGATGAAAGTTTATATAAAAAAAAAATAAGAAAAGAAAATAGGACCAACAAAAAATATGACATCAAATTAGTTTTTCATTTCCTTTTTTCTCTTTAAATTGAGAGCAGTCAAGTTATCCTGCCTGCAGCAAGGACGACGCCAAAAGGCAGAAAAGATAATTTCATGAAAGTAATTAAAATGTGTGTGTTGCTCCAATGACGGAAGGAGAATAAAAAACACAAGGAAAAACTACAATATGTCTGAAGTGGATACTAGTGAGAGTTTATTCCAATTTAATTGAAGGAAAAGGACTTTCAAGGTTGTTGGTCATCAAGGCTTTTCGGAATTTTCGTTTTGTTTGATAAACGACTTCGGTTCCACTCGATGTAGATAATGATGCGTTTTGAAACCGCGGTACTAAATGCGTAGAGGGAATCGAATGTTATCAATTTATTTCCAAAATTGTTTGTTAAAACAGTTAGGGTCCAAACTCCCAACTCGAAGGACCAAAATTGTGTTCGACAGAACTCTAATGTTGCCAGTTTTGCTTAATGAAGTTGTATGCAGGTCGATAAGTAAGACAGCGGAGCAGATTCTGGGTTCCTTCAAAAGAAAAGTTCTACGACGAATAATTGGTCCTGTCTGCGAGGATGGCGAACGGAGGAGAAGATACAACTGCGAACTCGTCGAGCTGTATTAAGATGTGGATGTAGTCTGGAAACAAAAATCCGTCGACTGAACTGACATCGAGCGAATAAACAACAATCTCAGCTAAGTGGGTATTTAAGTAACAGCTATCTGAAAGAAAATGAAGACTGAACCTCCAGTTTCAAAATCAAGCAATCACGGACGCTAAAGACCTTGCTCTAGTATACCAAAAGCAGCATGCCCGCGACCGTGAAGGATGGTCGCGGGCCTGATAAGATGGTTAATAATAGTGGCGATGTATGTTATCTTTAATTGAACCTCTTCACCTCGAGATCAAGGGAGCTGCTGAAGGAAGACCGCAAAGAGAGTAGCACTGCAAAGAGGATGAAGCACGAAATAGTCAAAAACTTGACAACAGAGGTTAGTCATAGAAAGGAATGGATCAGTGAAACCACAAACTAGAACTTCAAACAGAACACCATGGAATGGGATCCGGGTGGTTCAAGAATAAATCAAGGAATGACGTGGCAACGAGTTTTGAGAAGATAAAGTTTTCTAGCATTTTTAAGCAGAAGTTTGGGAACAATTTAAACACTTAAGGCAATATCAACAAGGCCACTCTACATTGGACAACTGACAATGTTGGAATGGAAGCCAAGACATTCCTCGGGTACTTTGATCAGAAAATGTCTCAGACTTCTCTCAGTTCAAGGAAAGTGGATTCAGAATGATAAAAAAATTGCTTACCGACGTATTTAAACTCAGAAACACCATACAAAGCACAGGAAAGCCCGGACTACCTTATCGAGATGGTCAAGGTTCATAGAGAAAATCAAAATAGAAAAGACACTTACGTGTATGAACAGCATATGGACGTGTCTTTGGACCTGAAGGTGTCTTGAGTCATTTTAATACGATATTGTATCAATAAGTGGCTACTTTAAGCGAAGGGTCCTGTGGCACAATATACCAGATAAATCATCTTGAGAACCCGCGATATAAATTGCCTGCTTTGGCTTTTCAAATTTATCTTGGCCAAACGGCTTCGCCCACGAAGGAACTCCCGGCGTTACAAACTAAATAACGAAACAAATATACCCTACAGGACTACGGTGTCGAGGTATAAACAGGAAAGAGAAACGAGGCAGCAACAGTGGTAAGGATTTGTTTGGCGGCGAAAAAAAAAAACCTGTCATTGTCACTTTTGTAAAAAAAAGAAGCTCCATCAGGATATTTCATGACAGGATAATAGGGCTGTCAATTAGGCTAAATTCTAAACATGTGGGCGGGCAAGCTGTGTATGTGTTGGGGATAATCTCAAGCATTAAATTTTCTCATCTTTAATTACTACGAATTAATTGAATGTTAAGATTGATTGAATGATAAATCGATTCTTGGAATTGGGATGAGAAGAATGGAGAAATAGGAAACTATAACTTTAAAGACAAACTTCCTTGAGGTCGGAAGAACATGTAGAGGGAATCATCATTAATCATGTGTAGGAACATCTTGCAGGTCACAGTAAAAGGAGACAGATTTGAATGCATTTTAACGCTGTTCTTAGCTAGTTTCTAGCCAACAAATCAGGCACTAACTTTCATAAGTCGGTACAATTACATGGTAAAGCGGACGTAGAATGAAGTTAACAGTCACTTTCGCCTTGGCTAGCATCGAGTCAGAAGCAACAAATTGGGCCTTTTTATAAGAAAGGGGGAAACGCGAAGTATGTGCTGTCAACAAGAAACGACACTTACCTCCAGCCCGTCGGGCAATTCGAGGTGATCAAGGAGCTTGTCTACCTAAGCTTCGCAGGTTATTCTACCAACGACATCATTGCGGATATCAAACGAAGAAACCTCTGTTTCTGTAGTCTGAGAACGCAATTGAGTAGTAGGTCCTAATATGCGTTGCAAGAGCATCGATTTAAGCCAATCGGAACCAACTTTGAGTATCCTGTTGGAGGTTGCTCGTAAGTTGTGGCCCAGGTTCACAGTAGTGCGAGCCAAAATAAGAAAGTACCGGCAAAAAAATAAGGTATAGATCGCCCAAGAAGTATACCACATGAAGGAACCTATGGATGTTATTACCAGACAGACTTTGTACTTCAGACGGGAAGATTCGTTTTTGTTGTCTATACTTCGGTGATTGCTTCGAGTTGTGTATGCCAAAACTCAGAGGAAACTTTGCCCAATTTTTTGAACGTGCAGTTAAGTAAAGAGTGTCCTGTCAGGTAGTCCTTTAGAAGCCTTGCACTCTTTCTGTTATTTGAGATATTTTGTAAGTTGACGAAGGTCATATGCTAGAATTTAGTTAGGGGAAACTTGTGAGCAACGTGCCGAGCCAAGAAAGGGTAATTGGGAACCCTGTTAAAAGACTCAATTTGAATGATATTTTCCTTAGAGAAGCTAGCTTCTTTTGGGGTGTTGAGGCTAGTCTAGACCTGAAATTAGAGGAATGAAGGGCTAGCGAAGGAGAAGTATAATGTATTCCTTAGCAAATAGTACTAAGCGAAATGTCCCAAGGGAATTGCTTTTTTGATGTTGAGCTTGATGATCTCCGGAACAACTCCGTCATTCATTTGGAATCCATTGGAAACCAATCTAATTTTAGGACGTAATCCTTCGTTATATCACTCGCTTTGCTCTGTAACCAAGGTTAACTTTTTAGAGTCATAAAGCCTGTCTTTCTTGTTTATTACCCTTCACATAGTTTGAAGTATTGTGGCCCTGTTTGCAGTAGTCTTCTTGTGTGCTGTGAAGAATGTCTTAGAACAGCTACTGTTTGGCGAAATCGCATGATGAAAGTTATTTATTCAATATCAAGTTTGATGATCTTTCTCCAACCAAAGCTATGAAATGTTTGAGAGATTTGTTGATCTTCTTCTTGTGAGAGGAACTGTGATGAATTTGTTCCCCAAAGGGCTGAAACCATGCCCAAAGATAGAGTTATCTGGGTCGTTCAGGAGAGGTCGATGAGCCAAGAGTGGTGTAAGGGGTATTGAAAGAAATAATCAACTTTGAGAGATGTTGTCGATGACTCTTATGACAGCGAGAAATAAGCACGGTTCTACGTGATTGCTCAACTTTTTTGTTTTAGAAAAACAAACGGTGCCGCTTGGGTTCGATTCCTTTGTGATAAATCGACAATTCGACACTCAACGGGCATGTCATTTGGGGTCAGGTATAATGGTCCCAGGTTGTCCTGTCCCCAACTTGTGCTGTCTTCATGTCGTTATTAACTAGGTATGTGCTTTGCTTATCCCCATGGCTTCAAGTTTCATATGCACAAATGTCCTGCTGGTCTTCTTATGACATAACCATTCAAACTTATATGACTTTCAGCAATTTTTTCCATAATATGGTCCCACTTCATAAAATGAAACCACATAGGTACCCAAAGGAAATAATTTGATCCTTTTTGTGACACAAATTCATAATATTGATAAAATTGATAATTTTTCTACACGTTTCTAGCTGCAAAGTCTCGTGATCTTAGCTCTTAAAGTTCTTTCTGCACGTAAACTGTCGGTTATAATTCACATTTATAGAACGAACGAAGCCATGAGAGACATTGTTTTATAGACCAAAACCAAACAAACACTCATGCACGGAGGCTATAAAAGAAATCGGATAAAATACGACTACCAACATACTGTCACACAAACATCAACACATTAAAAATTCAAACATGTGTGCTACCACAGTCCTCTTGTTATTGCCTGTCAGGCATTTGTATTTAAAGAAAACTTTTCTTTTATTTCACAATTAATTTACTTGCAAAAGTTGCTGGCATACACCCCCACCCCCTTATACCTATTCATACGTTAATTTTTGTGAACGTGTTTGTTTGCGATTTAAAGAACAAAAACAATAGCCCCAGACACCCCCAACAACCGAGGAATAATGAAACAAGAAAGTTCGAAAGAAACTTTTTTTTTTGTCAAAGTTTCAATTTTAAACATTTCACTGAATCCCAAATGCCAGGATGTCATATTGAGATGAGGACTGGCTTGTCACATCTGCTTTTGTGTTCGTCTAACTGAATTTGATTCGTCTAGCTCTAGAGCTGCGTAGATTCGTATCAAATTCAAAGTTCTTCTTAATTCATTGCATGTTGCTCTTTTTGTTTCTACGCCATTGAGGGTTAACTACATTCAATTTGAGTTGGAGTTCTCTCCCTCCTGGGGTTGTCATCGATAGAATTTCAGGATGTCTTTTTGCTTTTTTGAAGGGATGTCAACAATGTGTTAGACTTTGGTACTGGGAATGGCAAAGATGGTGGGTTATGTGAAGGGTTATCTTTTCAATGAGAGTCGGTTTAAGTAGGTCCTTGAAAAAAGGATAAGACGAATTCATATGTAGGCAAGACCCCGATTTACTTATTCATAAGCTGTTGCCTTATGGGTAAGTAGAAGGAGTGCATCTCATATGTTGCAGCCTTGATTCGGATCTCGAAGGATACATTAAGTTTCATTTTAGATGCAGCAAAATTAACCATGAGACGAACTTCTTGTGCTCAGTCAAGTTGTCGACTCAACCGAGCTGAGACTTTCCCAGGCCGATGACTCCAAAATGTCTAAGTTACTGGCAATGTTCTTCGGAGACCAAACACTTTAGGTTTTCATCGTATCTTATGCATGGCGGGGTCTGAGATGTCAAAATACAAAGCGATCTGCTAAGTTCAACTCTGCGGTAAGCAGGGAGACCTCAAGGAGTGGTGCTAGTATTCTTAAGATTTAGTAGCTCAAACTACCTTGGGATAGAAATGTATCTCGACATGCATCACTGCATTGGATAAAGCCTATAAGTTGGCCTCTTACCGACCATGAAGATGCAGCTCGAAAACGAGGTTGATCAGGGACCAACTCTCATGTTGAACCTAGCAAGAGAACCTGCGAAGATCACAGGATTAGGTTCAATGAGGCATACAATTTAACCTTAAAAGCACACAAACTTTTGTATCCTAGAGTCGGGGAATAATGTGATTCTAAACCCGATTGAGAGCATGGAAGAATCTTGAGATTCTTGTTTAGTGTGAGTGGTTCATGATTATATGGATGAACCTTCGACCCTATAAATGTTGATTGGAAGCCTCGTCTGCATCTTTGATTGTGGAAACTCAAGTCACCTTGTGAAGCAAGAAAGTTCTTTGATGGCATCATGTTCTAAGATCTAAGACTAAGATGTCACTTTCACACTCTAAATGAACGTGGATTTAGTCAAATTGTTCGATGAACTGAATTATAAGTCATGCACTAGGTAACTTGCTTAGAGTTATTCGAGTTCAATGCGAAAGATATTCAATCAGTTAAACCTCTCTAACAACCCGCTGGTGGTAGGTAGTCGAGGCCTAAGGATTAGTTTTACTGTCCCTGGTATTCAGAACTCAGAAAGCCAGAAGGCTCTCTAGAACATATCAGTGCTACTACCAACAGTACCCATCACTTTGGTGTCTAGTGTAGCTAGAAGTGGCTGTCTGGTAAGGCCCTAACAGAGACACAAGAAGCGCGGTTGCACCGTTTTGATACCACGACTCACGTAACCTGGGTGTCGATGAGTGCGAGTTCTCGCAACAATGGCAGTGGGGGTTGAATGGAATGCCTAACTTGACAGCGTGTGGACCAATTGGCCATTGGCCCATGATAATAGCTGTGCTTCTTGCTGTCTCGGTACGGGTTCTATGGATTAAGTCATTAGTCCTGTTTTAACTGTAGGCGGGTCATACCTGTCTGGATATGGCAAAGGTTTCTAGACATTTCCACCTAGAGTTGGCAATGGAGAGGAAGTGTTGGAAAATTTTGCTCTTGATGAGTCCTATCGGGGAGCAAACTGACTCCGCAAGAAAGGCATAAAGGGTCGAACCACATCTGGCTAGCACGGCCAGGAACTCAGAGGAGAGTGATGTTTAACCGAACATAAGCCTGCATAAGGGTTTCCACTAATTTGGAGGACGAAGTGAGAGAGTGGAGCGCTTTGATGTAAGCCTGGCTGTCAATAAAGATTTCGGTGTTGTTTATGGTATAAGGGCTAAGGCAAAGTATGTTGCAGGTCTCTCTAATCTCTAGTACCTCCGCCTAGAAAACACTCGAGGAGTCTGGAAGGCAGTACGATTTGGATACGTTCAGTTCCGCAGATGAGACACCTGCTCCAATGCCACACTCCATCTTGGAGCCGTCGGTGAAGATCGATACTTGAAACTTCGATTCGGTGTCTATTGCGAGATAATCGCACAACAAGTTTCATACAGATGGTAGAGCACAAATCGGCGTCCTTGAAAACGGCATGAATCTAGTTCCAACCATTTCCTAGTATGTTCATCGATTTGATTATTTCCTGATAGCTTTCCAGAGCTTTCGAGAGTCTTTAACTATATTTCCGGCATTTAGCATGGCAGCGATCTCGGCTTCAGTCGTGTTTGAACGATTGGAACCAGCATCTCCTGTTCCAAATTCTATTTTGGATCCATCTGTCTAGAAAGCTAGCCATTCATCAGAAAAAACCTAATTATCATTTCAGTCCTCTCCGCGTGCTTTTTTAAAATCAAATTGAAGTCTGGACTAGGGGCGATGTTTTGCTTCCCTAAACTCCTTCAAAGCAAGACATCAGATAAAGATGGAGGCGTAAGCAAACCTATATGCTGTTCAAAACCGAATTTTTTTTTTTAATCCTGTGTGCCATTTTGTTTTGAAGTGACAGCAAATTGTTTGCCAGAAAAAGGACGCCATTAGTCGTCAATTTTATTCCTTTTCCAAAACACAAACAAAAACTATTCCACTTGAATGCTTTCCAAAAGCACACTATCGCCTCAAACGAACGAGTTTCCATTGCAGTGACATAAAAAACTTTAAAAAAACGAAAACTCAACCTCGATTATTCTGGAAACCTATCGACTTGCCTTCGTATGCAGTTTTAGTCAGGAAATATTGATTCAGAAGGAAATACCATTCACCTGCAACTTCGAAAAACCCAATTTGCCTGCAATTAATGTCAACTTTCTTTCCATTACGCTTTCCATTCATGTTGCCCTTTCTCTATTTTGATGGTAACTGAATTTTTATTTCCCTTCCATCCTAACAACATCCTTAACTTTGAATAGAACCACATTTTTCCCGACGCTTTTATATCAGCCACCACTTACACTTCATTTCCTACCACAATTCAATCTCGAGGTTTGTTGTAACAAACTAAAACAAAACACACGGCATGGTCATGCTAGAGGACCACATCCTTTTTTTTTTTTCTTTTTTTTTTCGGTTTCATCCCGAGAAGTGCATTTAATGGTGGACGATAAAAAAAAAAGGAGAAGAGGAACATATTTTCAGAACCAAATTCATTTCTCAACTCATTCACTGCTGGCGCGCACTTAGTTTCGCTTTGAGCGGTCTCGGTCACTAGGATACTTTACACTCACAGCGAACCGCACTTCTAAGGACGAGAAAAAAAAGGGAAGTTTGTATCTGGTTAATTATGACCATAAAGGAACATCCCTTTAGAGAGTTTTATCTAGTGTTGGCCATCGTCTTCACTGCAAACATTTTCTTGTTACAAGAGTAAGCTTCCTTTTCACATCGTTTTCTCTTAGAAGGTTTTCTTTCGGTTCGTCTTTTTTTTTTCGTTTCTTTTAAACCTTTTCATCCTTGACACTAGTTCGGGTAAGTTGGGGTTCACTGATGGTAGTGGTTAGTTCTGTTGTTAGTCTGCCCTTTTTTTTAACAGGATTTTACCAAGGAAGACTGTGTGTATATGTATTCCGTTTTGCAAGTGGTGTGGTTAGTTTTTGTCCAAGAGCTATGAGCTTTTGCAAGGACTTATTTAAGTGATTTGTACTTTTTTTTTTTAAACGCTTGGGGATAGAAGCGGTACACAACTAAAGCAAAGTGGTTGTGATACATAGTACATATGACATAAACAGAAATAACATGCAACAGCAGTTAGGAATGGAGACCGAGAAATAGTAACAAAAAAAAAAAGCTGAATTGATGGCGATTTATTTGCTCAAAGTTCGTAATGAATTATCATGACTCTTGTTATAATGATGGTGGAAAAGGGTTCTATTAAAGGAACCACAGCTAGGGGAATGGTATGTAAAGTAATTATAATTCTTGTGGAATGGTTACATGAAAGTTTGACAGCCCAAACAAATGGAGCCCATGACGATCTACAGAGGTCTTGGGCTTTCTTTATCATTCTTTCGATTCAAATGGAAATGGATACTACTCATGACATGATGCAGTTTGTAAATACCGAAAAGATGTGACAGAAGATGAACATCTCAAAGCGCTCCAGTGCAAAAAGAGAACAGTACGGGAAGAGTAAAGAGCCAGAAATACCTAAAGAGGAGAAGAAAATCCTGCTTGAAAAGAAGATAGAGTACGTAGTCTTAAAGAACATCTGGCAGTCCTCAAGGAATGCCAAGCAACTGGCAGCTGCTTTCAAAGCCGGCACGTCCCCTCCTGGAACATTTGAAGGAAACCTTATCATCAATGCAGCGGGAATTGTAGATGTGTTAAACAAGCGCATCTAGCAGTTGCTATGTGGGCATACTGTAGAATAGTAGCACAAGAAGTGTGCAAACCTGTAGCCAACGAAGAAGTTACCATCCCTCCTGGGGAAGAAAAAAGAATAACGAAGCTTAAATCCCCAGAGCCGTGGTTGAAAAAAAAAAATGAAAAGCTTTTTCGTTTTTTAAAGAAAATCATTGCTCACTTGGCCGCCTTTTATCCTTATCATCGACATGTTAGGTTTCTTGAAATGTAGTTCCAGACTCCTCCGTTACCGATGATATGTTATAAAAGCACCTCTTTTGGGCGACGAACCAAAGAATGATCCAACACAACTTGGAATAAACGATCGCTGTCTACATAAATAGTGGCAAGTATATGCTGTCAACAAGAAAGGACACTCAACACCGACGTCTCGGACAGAACGTCACCCTCGACAGATATAACTTTAAGGTAGTTAAGGACTTTGTCTACCTTGGCTCCGCTATCAATTCAGACAACGACACCAGCGCTGGGATCAGACGAAGAATATACCTTGCCAATCGCTGCTTTTTTGGGCTAAGAAGGCAATTGACTAGCAAAGACATCTCTCGAACAACAAAAGTGACCCTATATAAGACCTTAATAATCCCAGTCCTGCTCTATAGCGCAGAGGCATGGACTTCATCAAAAATGGATGAGGGTGCTCTTGGCTGCTTCGAGAGGAAAATTCTTCGGGTGATTTTCGGTCCCGTCTGCATAGATGGTGAGTGGAGGAGGAGATACAACGACGAACCGTACGGGCTGTACAGCGACATCGACTTAGTCAGAAAAGTGAAGGTCCAACGACTGAGATGGCTGGGTCATGTAGAGCGGATGAACACCAGTGCTCCGGTCCGAAAAATCTTCGAATCCGCCCCCGAAGGACAGCGCAGTAGAGGAAGACCGCGACTCAGGTAGCGCACGCAAGTTGAAGGGGACCTCAATCCTCAACTAACTTAGCGTGCGAAACTGGAGGCAGCTAGCTAAAGATCGAGCTGGCTGGAGACACCTTAAGTAAGTAAGTTAGTAAGTCTACATAATGCTCTAATGATCGATTTACTCGTACTAAAAACGGTGTATGTCCAAGTAAACACTCCTGCGGAACTTCACTTCAAGTTATTGCCTTAACTCATTACTCAAAGTCTCTCAAGTCAGAATTGTCCTTAAGGTCGGGATCAACAAAATTTCTTATCAATTGCATATCATCATATTGCGTCCTTCATTCCTTTCACATCACTATTCCGATCCTGGTTCACTTTGGTATGCCATTCAATTGCAATTTGAATGCAAGTAATCCAAAGGATAGCATGATGTAATTGGGTCAACATCTGACAGCCTCCTTCGGCATGGATGACTGCTGGACATGAAGGACATACTACAGATGTTTTGTTTCGAGGCTTTTTGTTTTTTTTTATTGAAAAACAGATTTTCTCCGGAAAAGGACATGATCCACCCACTACAATTCTACCACTCGTCCTCTTGTGCTGTAGCAACAACATCATCGAGAAATGTATCTTTCATCGTTGTTTTGATGCTTCTATTTTGACTTTCTTTAGTTTTTGTTTGTTTGTTGTTGCTGTTGAATCCTTTCTATTTACACAATGAGTATGGGTGAGGGTTTAACTCGTTCATAGGGGCATTGGCATTGCTGCCAAGTAAATAGTTTTTCAAGGCAAAAAAAAAAAAAACATAAAAAGGATTGTTGCATGCTTGTGAAAGCGAGTAAGTAAGCGGGCGAGGTCCTGAAATTCCCCCGAGGATGGAAAAATAATTACTTTTTTGCCGGTTCGTTTCCTTCGTTCACACATAAATAAGAAAACATAGCGTGTAAGTATGATACCAACAACAGTAGCAGGAGCAATTGCAGGTCCATCGAAGGTATGTGCCCAGTTTTGCCAGCGAAAGTTTGCCCAGAAAAGGTGGAAAGGTAAAAGGCGATTTCATGCCTATACACATGTGTATATATCCTTGTGAAGAAAAGTAACATTAAACGTGTGGCACTGAGTTTATCAAGGATTCCCAACAAGACAAAGTGTCCTGTTTTGTTAGGTTCAAGTACACCTACACACATTGTTGTTGGGATTGCTTGTGGCGGTTCGAGATACAATACGAGTATAACGTAGAACTGTTTGCCTTTTTTTTTCTCTTCGTCCTTTTTTTGGCGAATTGTTGAAGGCTTGAAACGGGTTTTGCTGTTTACACAGTAACAAACGGCTGCTAAGGGGCTTGTATGCATACAAACATGTGTTGTTGTGTGTATACAAAATGAGGGAATGGTGCTAAGGACGATCAAAAGATTTTGATAGTTGTTTCATGGGTGACAACAACAGGAGCACTAAGAATACTACGTACATATTAGAATTCGAAAGACTATTTGTGCGTGTGTGTCTGTCTGTGTTTGTGTTTGTGTTTGTGATTGCGATTGCCTTTAGAGGTCGTGTTGGGTAGGGACCTTTTGTAGTTTTGCAATTTTGTAGTTAACCCGAGGCAATCACCTTTTGAGATTGTGAAAGTGTTTTTGATTTGCTTGGAACAAGGATGGATCTAAAGGCTTTTTTGATGTCGTTTTCAATAAACGTGTGTGGAATAGTGTTCATTCCAGGTGAGCACTGATCGGCTTTATAGTTTTCAGGATGTTTTGTAACTATTTTTAGAACAACAGATAAGATTCAGGCAGTACGCAAAATGGAAAGTTTCGTATTCAAAGCCGTAAGCAAAGAGTTTTCGAGATTAATGTCGTTTTAAGATAAAATAGTTTTTGTTAATGTCTTTTGGTTAAAGTATTTAAAGAGACGTTGAGATATGTGGCTGGAGGTGGTCAAATGTAAGTGGAAGGTATTGGAAGTTCTTAGTAAAATGGAAAATATTTATAAGCATAAAGATAGGAGTAACCGATACGTTGATCTCGAAGAGCCTGAAAAAAACAAAACAACAAATTGGTTTGCCCAGAGATGTAGAATAATCTCACTAAACACAAGTTGGTCTAGGATCTCCGGCTTGAGCTCAGGAATTGTTTGTGGTTTATTGGTGATTTCCTAAAACTTAAAAAAAAAAAAGAAGTCGCAGGCAATGGGTAATAGGGTAAGTGCACTAGTACCCTGCCTCTCTCTAGTAACCGGCCACTTTTGTCTTTTTTTGCCTAAAATAAGAAAACCACTTTACATAATCTAACGGTTTTAAAGACACTATGATGGTTCATATGTCCCAGATAGTATCCCCAAAAAGTGTATCTATCAACCAAAAATTGTGAACACAGCACACACTTTAGTTAGTCTTCGTCAGTAAAGAGGCCAAATATGGTTCGAATTTTATTTTTTTATTAGTGGTGGGCGCAAACTGAAACGCATGTTTTTATGCGTTTTTCTTACAAAAAATGGTAAATGCTTAGTTCTACTCTTCTCAGAATAAGAGCTAGTAACAATTTAAAGAAAAATCATTGCGAAGATTGAAATATTTTTCTTAAATTTTGGGTGGCCGGTTTCTAGTACTCGGATTTCAGTAAAATTTCAAAACCCGGCCAGGGGGGGCCGATTACTAAATATATTTTTTTTACATGTTTTAAGAATCCGGCCGGGATATAAAATCATCGTCATGGCAATCTTTTTATCTGGTCGCAAAGGCAATTTTGGGTTTTTTTCGTGTATACTTACACGTTGATTCCAGAAAGTCAAAACTTTGGAAGCGGGAGCCTATGAAGAAGAGGCATCACATTCAAAAAGAACCAGTCAAACGTTTCAAGTTACCAAGGTAGATCACATGGCAAATGATTTATATGAGATTCAACATAATGAAGAAAGCATTCAAAAGGCTGCATTAAAGTATGTCATAGCCTGGTCTACTCTTCAAGGTCTCGACCGTGCAAACGTAGAGTGACGGAAGGTGTTTTTAAATGGGAGTCGACTCATTATCATAGCATAGCAAATTAAACAGTTGATTTGCTCAACACCGTAGGACAAAAATTTGTAAAATACACCAAGGAAAAGATTCTATTCAAATATTCTAGACCACCCAAAACTTGGTTGATATTCATCTTCGAAAGAAACCCCGAGTTGGCCAATAGGGAAGCAGGAACCTATTTATGTTGGCAACCGTCAGCTCATTTATTCTCAGTAAACTTCAGAACCACCTTTCTTATCCAAAACCGATAGCATCTGTTAGCAAAAGAACTGCAAGTTGTTCTTGTCGAGTTCAAAGTACTCTAAATGAAACTCATTCATCTGTATGGAATGAATACAATACCACCGTTCCGCAGTTATTATTTTTTTTAACTCATAATTATCTACTTTTTTGAGTTTTTTATGTTTATTTTGTTATCTCTTTGTTTTCCGATAATAAAAGAATTTAGGAAAAAGCTAGCAAACTAGAATTTCAGTGGCCGAATACTGAAATTCAGAAAATTTTAGTGGCCGGTAACTAACTCAGAGTGACTTTTCTCAAATAAATGATAATAACTATTAGCAACAGCAATTTAAGCATGTTTTATTTTAATTAATCGATTCGTTTTATCTTCACCTATTGATAATGATACATAGTATTTCGAAACTCCGTATAGCTTAAGAACTAAGCTATGTAGAAGTCAAAAAAATAAATTAAGTGGCCGACTACTAGTGCCTTTACCCTAGATGCCGGCACTTTGGGCAATGACACGACTTGAAAACTGTTGGCGCACTCAATGTGACAGGTAGCACAGTATTGGCCCAACAACATTCGATTGGATAAGTCCACAAGAACTGGGTTATCATACCACAAAAAAGTACCACACTTTGGCTATTCGAGGATGATCAGTCGAATCGAGTCTTTCGGCCCCAAAATCAGCAATTGCTTCACAAGAGCATCCAGCTGATCCTTCATCACTGAATGTGATAATCTTCGTCGTTGGTTCTATAAAGTCCAACAGATGAACTTTTGACGCTAAATATAGTCTGCCAGTTTGAGTTTCTGAGTCAACTGAATTGCGTTAGCATGGAGTTGCAGGCCTTTTGTGAGATTTCTCTTTAAGAAGCTTCGAGGAACTTTTGATTGTTGTGATCGGTGTCGATGTGATGTTCCTCACTTCTCAAAGATACTTTCATTCGCTGTTACTATGGAAGGAATACGAGATCTAATCCGATTTCTTAACTTCACAGGCTGGATCTAGGTACCGACTGTCTCACACCCTCAACAACACACATCATCAACAAGGTCACAGGAGTTGTGGTAGCAAACAGGCACATTTTAGTGCTTCTTGGGTGCAAGTTGAGCTGCCACCTCCACCTACCTATCTTCGGCTATGTTTTCCAATGATTGGATAAAGCGAATACGTAAATAAATCTGTTTCTTAATCAATCTTCAAATTATCGTCCCACAAAAACGACGCGGAATATACAGTCCGGAGTGAGGGTTAACTCCTGTTGAGTGCCATGATTTCCTTTGTTTTTTTTTCTTATTTATGTATGTAGGGGCTCGGGTTCTTGAGGTGCGTCATGTTGTAAGTGATGTCCATCTCTCGTTCGCGAGTTTTATGGATTTCACGTTAATGCTGGACTTTTGAAGTTCTAATGGGAGTAGGACTGAGTCATCGGCCATTATCAGATCCGTCACCGAGCCTTTTCTTGCGAGCTCATCCCCCTTTTCATGCCCGTGGTTTTTCTTATGTCCCGGGACCAAGATGAGCGTGATGTTATGATTTGCGCTGAGTGCTTTAAGCTCGTCGTTGTAGCGTTTCACAGCTCTGAATCTGATTGTTGTCGATGTGATGGCCTTGATGGCTACTTGACTGTCTACGAAAATGTAGATGTGACTTCTTGGGAGTGACTGTTGTGATAGTTCACCCGAGGCCTCGGCGATCGCTAGAACTTCCGCCTGAAACACGCTGCTGTGATTCGGAAGCCTTATTGACCGTGCAATGCTTGGTTCTGCTGCAGAAATCCCGGAGCCCACTCCCTCATCCATTTTTGACCCATATGTGAAAATGGATATATAGTTAGGGTTACTGACCTCTCCTTATGTCCAGCGCTCTCTGGAGGGAATTTTCAATTCGAAGTACAACATTTGGAGTTCAATGAGTATGATAGCTTTAGCTAGGAGCATTTAAAATCAAGTGGCAACAGATCATCCAAATGTTTACCTTGCCACTTGGTCAGGGGCTTAGCCTATTTTCTTTCTTGCAACCATGGTCAGTTTGAAACACTAGGAAAGTCTGACGTAACTTCTTACGATATCCCTATTCTAAATTTCCCATCTATTGTCAAATTATGTTAAATTTTGAAACATTCAAAACATTTCGAGTCATCCATGTGCACTACCTTTGAAAATCTCTTTTAAGGAATAAACACGAATCACTGAACAATTCAAAGAGCATTTCCCTTATGAAATGTCCTTTAAATTCAAATAAAACTTTGATTCTAAGGCTTGCAAACCTGTACATCACTGCACTGCTACTCGAAAATCCTTAAACTTTCTAATGCATATGCATGCATGATACTTAAATACTTCAATTTCGAATGTAAATTGAAATCAACTACCTTGGTGTGCACACATTTCCTTCTTGTTACCGAAAGTTACCGTCAACTTAAAGATGACCCCATTTTTTTTTTCCTAGAAAAAAGTATCCCTTAGTGGCAGCATAAAGAATGTCACATGTTACATGCCAACTTGATATACCGACCGTAACCAAGGTGCTGCTGTGTTGAGGAGTTCCAACTTGAATTCAAATGAAAATCAAAAGCCTGTAAACGTAATGCTGGAAAAGCCTCTTCTTTGTGTTTACTTTATGGTTTGGTACAAAGAGGGTCCTCTTGATATGGTACATCAACCAGGTGGTGGTGTGGGTAGTGGTAGTGGTAGTGGCTTCTGTAGTATAATACTATGACGAGATGCTTTTAATATTTTTTTTTTTTGGAAACTATCTGGAAAAACTTTGACGTATTGCTGATATGATGCATAGTCCCTAGGGATGTATGTGTGTGTTTTTTTTCTATCTCCTTTCTACTTTTCTTTGTTATGAGATGCATTTTTTTGGTTCATCTTCTAGTAACGGAAGTTATAGAGGGAGAGATGCTACAAAGCTGATACTGCTTTTGAGATTCATTCACATTGAATATTTATGGGTTGGCAGGAGTGTTCCTTATGGATTCACATAGTAGATATGGTAAAGTTGCTGGTAACTGGTCGGTCCATCACTGGATGGTTTCTAAACTTGTGTAACCATGAAGTAAGACTTAATTCTATTCTTATAGGGGTTTCACTGGAATTGCAATTTGAGTAGAAAGATTTAATATTTTTAAATTTATTCCGCAAAACTTTGGTTGAATACATCGTTTGAGAGGAATCTTCTGGTAAAGGAAATTGAATTTGAGCTAGATAGACGGTGGTCAGGTGGACAAACAATAGGTAGCTTCATTGAAGTGGTTAAATCTTCTAAAAAGCTTAAGGATTCAAGTAATAATTTTGTTGGTTTTGAGGAATAAGAACCTATCCCGAGTACGCGTGGTGCTAATCTCCGAATCTGAAATATATTTCGGTGCAATTAATCTCACGTCTTTCGTGCTTTAAATCTCAGAGTCTATCATAGATATCCATTGAAGCCACATTTTTAAAGAATACAAATCTCAACTTGCTCAATTCAAAAATAGATTAACGCACTCTTAGGTTAAGTACCTTTCTGAGGTAGAAGTGGGTCCCTGCATTTTTCCTCGTGGAGCTTATGTTTTTTTTTATCTCGGACTGAGCCGAAAGTATAAGGTGCTAGAGATAGGCTCTCATACAACTGGAGAGCATTGGATCTTAAACAAGATTGAGATCATGGAGGAACCTCAGGATCGTGTTTCTGGATGAATGGTCGGCTGTTTCTTGGACGATGAATCTCCCGTCAAAGTGTATTATCTTTTTGCTTCGAAATATGGCAGGACATGTGCACAGGACATGTGCACAATTTCTTGTTCTTCCACGCAGAGTCGGCAAAAGTAAACTTTATAGATTGCCACCCTTTTGAGAACTCTTATTATTTGTGATTCAAATAAATGGATAAACTACAGAAGGTAGGTGCACCTATGTCTGCTGGTCTGCTCATAAGGCTCCTTGTCTGGCGAGTTTACTGATAATCTTCTTGCTTTTGTGCATGGGAACCTAAAAGGTAGTTATTTCGTTATGAGCATCAAGAGTTAAGGCAGCACCAAGCAATCTATGAGTCGAAAGTTAAGGATTTAGACCTTTTGTCGCTGCCTGGCTGTCAGAAAAGATGACAATCCTTCATCTTCCTCGACCACAGCTGACTTGCAGGACAGACATGAAGCTGTCAAGGTGTAAGATTCCGCCGCCAGCCCCGTTTTTAGATTTTAATTCGAATTTTTGATGATTGTACCCCAGTTGGTACAGGTGGCGATGGTGAAGTGGGTAGAGTGTTCGCTTGTGATCCGACCTGTGCATGTTCGAGCCTGGTCGGGGAACAGCAACAGCCACCGAAAATAAAGAAGAGAAACGAACAAAATCTAAGTTTCTCCAGCCACTGCACCAAAAAGGGGTTTCTGGGAGTACAATTGACCGAGTCTGAAAACCCAGTTTGTCCATTCAGTGTGTTCGAGGATGATAGGGTTGAAACATCAAATCCGATTTGAAGTTCCACCAAAGGTTACGTTTAATGGCGCAAGTTATGGCCAAACCTCTTTACATTCGTATCAAAAGGAGAGAATCTTAGGAGCAGAGACGTTTTTGGATTTTTTTGGGAGCATTTTGGCCCATGACTTCCACAAATGTATTCCTTCCTTGTACGCAGTGACAAGAACGACTATGATAGTTTAGTTGAACCACATTGTTGGAATGTTGTCCTTAGGCCGATGAAGAAGTTGCGAATTTCAATGTGAAATTCATCTGTCATTACTACGATTTAACTAAGCCTGAAAAGTGGACCAGAATCAAGCGCAAAATGGCTTCAGACAAGTTAACTGAACCGGATTCCTTAATTCGACATTAAGCAGAATATACCTCAATAGTTCTGGCAGGACATACATAGCTAGGTCGTACGTGCAAAGGCCATCTTACACCCCCTCAGACCGCCTTTTAACCCAAAGTCCCTTTTATACCCTTCCAACCAAACTCCACTAAGAACTTAAATAAAGATAGATTTAAGAATCTATTACGCCTTAACATCAAATAAATCAACAGGATGGTGAAAGTGGACTCTGACAAAGTGTCTTCACCTTGAGAAGGCCTATAACACACCTTAACAAAAGCATCGTATCTAAAATCACTTCATTAGCACCCCGATTAGTATCCAAGAATACCCTACCCTTTCGTTTAGCCCAAAAGATACACAAATAGTTGTTCTCTTTTATATCCGCCGATAATTACCACCAGAAATTACAATTTACACGTGAAAACCTCAAAAGGATGTCTCGCATCCTTTTCACCACCCCGACCATAATGATCAATTTGTGAACTCATTACTCATTAGGTATCCAGGATCAAAGCGTGAATGATTTTACCAAAAAAGGTGTAGTCTCACCATACCAATCTACTTCAGAGTAAAACCATTCCGACAGTTTGCCTACCCTAATGTCTTTCAACACTCAGTCACTACATAACGGAAATCACTCAGACTCATGTTGCTCTCATGGCTCATGGGAGCTGATTACACTATAAACCAAATGGAAGCACTAATAGCACTGTTATTTGTGCTCATTAACCTGTGTGTGGGTTATCCTGTGATGTGATGGACTCATCACATACAATTTTGTTCCGATTTAGAGCACTCAAGTAGAGAGAAGTTTGTTTTTCATTTCACCAACGTAAAGGTGCATCCCTTCCCCTACCCCCCATGAAGTAATAATCACGACCATAACCTTTAAAGTCTTGAGAAAGAATGTTCGTCGTGGGTACAATTTTTATGGCTATTTGTGTGCATAAAACCCAAGAGAGACGTGGATAGCGTGTGCTCAGGGTCACCCTCGACAGATCCGGCCTTTGGTGTTCGGTTGGGTCGTTAATTTTCCTCATCCTCAAAAGAACGAACCTAAGGTAAATAGTGATTTATCGATGAAATTAAATTTTCGTTTCGTTAATGACTGATGCTTGAAGTTTTTCCTGAGCGGCGGCGGCGGCGGCATGGATATCAGGGAAAAGTCGAAGACTTTGGAAAGGAATTAATAAAATTTCATTTCAGGATCAGAGAAAGGAGGAGGAGAATTTTTCTCTTAAGCCGGAATGGAAATAAATACATAAATACTCACCAATTATAACGTGAACGTAAACACTAGCTGATTTGGCTATCGTCGGAACACATGTGTAGTTTCCCGTATCGCTGGGCATGGCTCTTCGGATTTTCAACCTGAAAAATAAATGGAAAACTTTATTATTGTTGTGTAGTGGTTTGTATGTATCCAATTAAGTGGAGAGGCAGATTAATTCAGTCCAATTGGAGGGCTGATAAAGCTGTTTGCTTTTGGCTAGGCTACACGTTAAACTTTGTAATTAATGGTAATTGGGTGGGCGGATGTTGGCAATATTGTGAGTAATTGAAAAAAATTGCGAACAGGGATGACATAAAAGTTTTGATGGGTTTTTTTTTTTATTTTAAAATATTTCATGTATAGTTTCTTGTAAGTGTTTTGTCTTTTGTTGTAAAGGTTTTCATTTTGTTTCATGAAGGTCAAAAGTTCAAGATTTGCTTGATAGGATTAAGACTTAAGTCTGACGTCGATGTTTTCATCAGTCTTGGGCTAGCTCATGGAAGACATAAATAAAGTTTGAACGTCGTTTTCGTCATCTATTGTAACTTCTATGTCAATAAGGCGATAGAGCTTGGGCAAGATTTTATGAACACGTGCTGTTGAATACGAGAATCGTTACAAATAGATGGAATTGGAACCAAGACCTATCAAACGAGAAGACATTTTGGCCGTATTTGAGCTGAATTGTCTTCGAGAAGAATTTGAAACCATATTACATGTCCTGCAAACGAAATTCGAAATCTACTCCTTCGAAGAATGTGTGTTTGGCGTTGTTTTGAGGCGAGTCACCCTACAGATGTATAAACTCGTTGTAACACCCGTGTCCGGTTAGGAAGTCTGTGACGTAGAAATTCAGAGATTCACCGCCCCGTACCTACACCATATCCACGATATTTCCGATCAGTCTTGCGGTTAATCTATCCCTAGTTTCTCTTCTTCAGCCTTTTTCCAGCAACGTATCGTGATCTCCTTAGCTTTTACTGTTGCCGTTGCCTTTGTAACTTTTTTGACTTCTGCTTGTCTCTCGTTTATATACATTTTCTCCGCTGCAAAAAAAATCCATGAGGGGTTACTCCCGCGACTACGAGAGCAGCTGGTTCAGAGACTGTTCGATTGGAACTCGCCGCCCGAAGAGCTCCTCTTCGCTGTACCACTGCAATTTTTCTATTATACTTTTGGAGCAGAACCGCATCGGTCTGAATTGTGCAGGATACAATGGTTTTGAACGCAGCCTTGCAAAAAGACCCACGTAGTTCTCAGTGTCTAAGTTGAGAGTCGTGTCAGGATGCTGCATATCATACTATTCTACCGCCAGCAAGTGTAGCACAGTTTAAAACTTAATTCTTGAAGAAGTTCCTAGCTCATCTACAAAGCCAAGGCATGTCACTGATTAGACAACCTGTGATTGTGCTAAGTGTCATTCTCGTACAACACTTGACGAAGAACAGGAAGGGACTTAGTAATGCACAATTTCTACTAAAGGTAGAAAGCATATTGAATCTAGGTACTTACAAGGCTTCGATGCAACCAAATTTGAGACCTAATCCTCCCAAAAGCAGGACATTAACAGAGGAAATGCTTCGTAGTGTCTTTGCTTTTAAAAAAGGATTCTTATACTGGCGATGGAAGAAATTGGTCGCTGTGACCTAGTTGTTAGTTCGTTGAGACTGCAGGTTCGATCCTCAAAACCACCAAACGTTTTTTCTCGACACCACCTCTTCGCAGGCATAACAAACCTGCAAGAGTATAATCTGTCACGGAGTGAGACTCCACCGTTCGGAGTCGGCAATTAAACTGTAGGTCCCTTCCATTTGTACGAAAAATATAACACGCAAAACATGAATGGTTGTGAGAAGCTAGGCCTTGGCTCTCTATGAGCTGTCACGCCAAATATTTATATTTGTGTATTGACGATGTGATGACCACACGTCTTGTTTTCCTAGGTTAAGCCCAACCACAGACTTTCTTATTCAAATTGAAAAGATATTTTGAAGTGGTCTTACCACGCCCATTAAAAAAAACTCATTGATTCTGGATTAGTGCGAATGAGTCAATTTTTTACAAGCTGGCACCAGTTATTCGGCTTGATTGTGCTTATTATACAGAACAGATCAGGGAACCATTAATCAATCATAGATTCACATACTCAGTCGTCTAGTCGACCTTTCGCTTTAGCTAGAACGACCATGGAGAAAATTTGAAAATTAAACCTTTTCCTCAGCAGAAGCCCTCGAATCAAAAGGAACTCGAACTCATGGCTCTGAAATTGATATCCCTCCAGATAGAGCGAAATTAATCGAATTCCTTATTTTATGGTTTTGAGCATAAATATTCAGCTAAGGGGACTCCATGAGCCTGAACCTAAAACCTTTCCCTTTGTTCAGAGCGTAGGAGTGTATAAAATTGAACGAAATGTGACGTTTGAGTAGTGGATAAGTGGAGAAATATGTGGGTTTTGTAGTCCAAAACGTGCGTTTTAGAATTCGAAATCCTTAGCAGTGTGAGTGCAATATGCAAAGAGAAGTAAATTCCACATTCAACGTACCCAAATCCATCTTTTCAGGGTAGATTGTGTGCCCTTCGAATTCGACAAGTTCTGCTTCTTTATGAAGTCATTCAACTAAAAATAAGTTTTGCCTTTGAAAATTAATTTTCACAGAAAGGCAAAGGATGTAAAGAATAAAGCTTCAAACAACTTGTCACAGAGCTTATAACCTTTAAATCAAAATACATCCAAATAAATTACGCCTTCGCCCATTAGACTCACTTCAAGGATAAAATTAAAGGATTTTCCAAAAGGGTACATTCCACCCAGTGAAACTTCCTCAAGCGCTTTAAAACTCAAATTGCCTTCCTTCATTCAATCTTCTTCTTCAAAAACAAAAAACAAAGCAAGGATAAACAAATTAAATGGCACGTTATAGCAGCTGACATTGATTGAATTGTAAGTCCCGATAAATACACGCGCCGTTACCCATCCCCATCCGTCCAAAGCACTCTTCCCTGCAAATCCAAAAGAAACGCAAAATCATTTCGTTAATTAACTCACCTCGAAGTCAAGCCCTCCGTCCAATCATTTTCCACGCTTATCCGATTTACACTGTCAATTTCATTCAGATTCGTTGTCATGTCAATAATTTCATTGCCTGCAATGTGCACAAAATTAAGTTCAAATTTAATATTTAATAAATCTCACCGTCCACCCAATGCCACCCACTCACGAGCAGGTATCTCCTCTCTTAACGTGGCAGCGCGTAACAACAATAAAAGTCACAATCGTTCACAACATACGCACACACTTTGCGAGCGATACGTACTCATAATGAGATGCAGGATATGGTGGATGGTGGATGGTGACATTGAAGTCAACTTACCCTTATACCAAAATATGTTCCCCAGCTCATGTGGCCCCTGAAGGATCTTACACGCGAGATTAATATCACTGCCGGTCTTAACGTATAAATCAGTTGGACCCGTGATCGTCGCCTTCAGTTCTGGAATTGAAACAAAAGAAAGAGCGTGGGATAAAAAGATTCTGGGTTAGGTTAGAGAATTGAAGATGCCAGTTCCCATAAGTACCAACGAAATTATCTGTCTGTCTAAGTGCTCCGAATCGAGAACATAAATTTGGCCAAACACACTTTCAGAGCGGCATGTGCCTCTTTTTCTTTTTGATTCTCTAAGGATACGGAGTGTGGTTGTTTTACTGTGTGTGAGTGTATGTATATGTGTTGTTGAAGGATCTATTTGGGTATATATAGTTCGACTTTGCATGGTATAGTACCGCATAAAAGTACGATTAACATTTAGCTCAAGGGTATATAAAATAAACGACTATTGGAGGATTGGAGTGTACAATGTAGTGTTAACAGTTTCGGCTCCAGGAAGCGGTACCACATTGAAAAGATATTTGGTGCTTTAAACAGCTTAGACACTGTTTCCTTGTCTATTGGTCTGTCTGTATGTCCACCTACCAAAAACACCTAGTAAAACGAATCGTCAACGAATCTAGGCTTTGGAGACATCGCACCTTGCTGAGTAGTCAGAGCTAAGGAATCGAAGACTGCTTACTGTAGTCACAGAATCAATTTGACTCGTCTAGTCAAAGTCGAATGAAAGATTGGTAGGGGGATGCCTCCATACTTACTTACTGACTTAAGGTGACGCTACAGTTCGGAGTGGACCTGACCATCAATCAGTTAGCATCTCTAGTCAGCCCAATCTTTCGGTCGCGGTCTTCCTCTAATTCGCCGTCTCTCGGTGGTGGATTCGAAGATTTTCCAGGCCGAACCACTGGTGTTCATCCGCTCTACATGACCCAGCCACCTAAGTCGTCAGACCAGTGCAATTCATCGTTGTATCTTCTCTTCAACGTGATGCTTTTATAGGATGTGTCCTATACAATTTGAAAAATCATTGACTAACTCCTTGCTCTGGCCTCCAAGGAGAGTTGCTGACAAATCACTGGCTTCATAACCTTATTGGAACAGATCAACGGCTCAGATTCAATTGCCATGTTCTGCAAACTAGCAGTCCAATCCTAGGACTCAGTTGGGCAGCTGGCAGCTTATGAAAGGATGCTACAATCTCAGGTCGACTGCTGGAAATCTATGATTGGTCTAACCTCTACTCTACAGTATAGCTAGGACAAATAAACTGCTGAGGACTGAAGCTGCGCAGACTTGTAAACTCTTTTGTTCCTGTTACTCTGCTTTCAGTTTTTCAGGTCAAACATTTAGGCATCGGCGATAGCTTGGTCACCTCGAGTTTGATGATTGTGATTCGAAGATATCCTTGGCTCTTGTTTCTCCATTTGCCTTCCACACCTTTTTCTTTTCAACTTTTCTTTCAGCATTTAGGACCAGACATCAGTACGGCCAAGATCAGTGTTCCATCGATAGATGGTGGATAGATAGTTCTAGTGCTCGTTGACTTCAATACCAACTTCCATCGGCTTTCTCCTACGATTGCAGTAAATGATTCATCAACGGCTCGCTGAGAACTTGCGAAGATATCAGTATTGCCTGCTTGCCACCACCGTGCATAATAGTTATGCCTCCCATATGCACGACAGTCCTATTCATTATCTGGTCTAGCACGAGATTAAAAAAAATCGCAAGATCGGGCATCAATTTGCCAAAATCTAGCACCTGCCTTGAATAGACCTGAAAAAGAAAGGCACGGCGCTTCAATGATGAGAAGCAGCTAAGGTTTCAAAATTCGTGTACGGCCCTTGGTAGTTTGAGTTTTAAAATAATTTACAAGGGCAAAACGTTTCAACTTGTTGTTTTCCTGTTAGACATAGTGTACAGCCTATTACCTCCTCATCTAACCGCATTCTTATACAAACCAGATGAACTATACGAAAAACTTATTTGTCCTCCCGGCCTCAAGTCAGCAGCGCAACAGAACCTCATTCTTTGTGTTGTGGTGTGATGTAGGATGTACTACGTATTGTAGGTCGGAAGCTACTCAAGAAGTGGTAGTGGCAGGACCAAGCGAAATAAATTAGCATCTCAAACATAGCTCCTGTATACGGGCAATGAGACATTTGAAATTAGATTTTGGTTCCTGTGCTTGATTTCTTTTGCACCAGAGCCGACTGTAGTCGAGTTGTAGACCTCATTTGGTTGCGGAGTATGTTAAAGAAAGCAAATTACCACCACTCTAGGCTTCACCTCATATTCAGCCAGCAAGCCCCTTTCGGTTTAAATCCAATTCCATTTGATTCCATCCACTTGTGTTCTTGCTGGAGCTTTCTTTTTTCGGGAACGTGCAGCATGGGATATAAATTTTTTTTCCTCGGAATGAATTTTCTCCGTTTTCCTTTTTTTCTTTCAGCTCCGCCCATGGAATGAAATTAAGGACGGCAAAGGAGGAGATGAAAAAGAAAAGGCAAATTATACAAGAGGTTTGTTTTTTTTTATTAATGTTTTTGTGAAAGTTTTGCGTGATGTTCGTGAGCGCTTTATTCTAAGGACGTGCAGTCCGCTGGTGGTCTGTCCTAGGATATGTGTATGGGGACCAGTGTGGCCATAGAAGAATGTTTTTTTTTAAATTTATTTGAATGAAGAACTATCAAGTCTTAGGGCATAAATAAGTCTCGATTTTGTGCCAAGAAATCATGTCAAAGTCAAACCATTTATAGAATAGAGTCTAGGCTCAGCTCAGTTGGATCCTCGTCTTGAAGTAGAAAGGACAAAATGAATCGATTAATTCGATAGAAAACCAAGAAATCATCTAGTAATCGTCAACTTGTTTCGTTATCTTTGACATGACTGGCAATGGTCCTTAAGAAGTTTGTAAGGCCACAGCTATAGAGTCAACTTTCAATACAATTTTCTACAACAGCTTAGGTAAACATTACAACACGCTTTGATGGCTCTTTAATTATTAAAACAGGTTGAGGCAGGGTCTTCTTTAGGTTGTAGCAGCATATTTTGAAGTGGCTGCCAGCTAAAGCCAGCACACTTATACTAGTAATAAGTCCATTGTGCTTTTAAATGACATAAGCCGCACGGGTCTTAAAGGAAAACAGTGATTCTTAACAAGGAACTGATCCAGCCCCAGCTGATCAATTTCAAAAGATTCAGGATCAGGCACATCTAGTCCCAAGTTTCCACAGAAGTATTCGATTCGATAACTTTGGCACGAAGAAGTGCATCCGACTTGCGTTGAAAGTCTACAAAAGGCTTTCTACAGCCTCCTTTAGATTGGTCCTGATTGATTTGCTCACTCTCAGGGTAGTAATGGAACCTGAAACCTTCCCTATGACAAGTTTTTGACCGAACTGTTCTCTTTCAACTTATAGCGTTTCCAGCATTTTGTAAAAATGTCACTCTCGGAGCAGAGCCTATGCATCTAACCACCTAAAAAGTTTGGCCTGTCATTAAGTCAAGGTTCCGATGCAGTTCCTCTTTAGACCTACAAAAAATTTGGACTTCATACCTACAAATATATGATTACTTGATCGATAAGGTCTCTCGAATGACTTCCGAGTTATCTAGCTCAGTCGCTTATGATCTTGAAGCTTTTTATACGTACATATCTTGAAGTTACAGATAGATAAAGTGAGGTTTCTGCTTCCGCTTATGCAAGAACACACTTAAACCAGAATGAAGATCCATTGTACCAGGCACCAGGCATCAGCACCAGGAACCGTGCATGATAAATTTCCTTGCATTATAAGGGAAGGTAATATGGGTGGCTGTGTCATTTCAGAGCCTTTTTTGTACCGCACTATGTGCAGAACAACTTAGACCCATAGACAAAGCTATGTATATCGAGCTTGGCTTGGTCGTTGAGGTCTTCATAGAAATGCTCTCCTTGGGTTTTGCTCATTAGCATAAAAGACGTGTAACCGTTTCATGCTCTTCCTCGTCTAAGACACTCCGAATTAGCTTGAGGACCACAGAACAACCTAAGGATAAAATAAATGCTCCAAAATAACTTAATCTGGTAACACTGTCATATGTGTGTCAGTTCGAATGCGGAAAGAAACTGAAAATTAATTTTAGTTAGTTTAGTTCGTGAACGAGGGAGGAAAGGGATTCAAAAGCTCACTTGTAGATGCGTGGAGCGGTTGAGGCTTACAATGGTGGTGAAGATGAATGAAATGAAATTGAATGACTCTGTTGTAATCATCAGAGTGTGGAAGATTGTTGCTGGAATTAAACTGGAAGATTTGTTTTGTTCTTTTCGTTTTTGTTTTCTGGTTTGCCTCTTCTTTTTGGTTTGTTGCTGTTTCATCTTAAAGTACTTTAAAGGTTTGCCTGAGCAATGTTAATGTGAAAAAGGTGTAAAGTGTTGTTTCCATGGAAAGTAATTGAAACAAGTGTGAAAACGTGTTTTTAATTAAAAGGAATTGTATCCATATCCAGGAGAAGGACTAACCGAATGACTAAAAAAGGTATGGGTTTAGGTAACCTTCCTCAGAATTATTATTTTTTTCTAAAAATCCCTTCTTAGGTCACGGTTTGGAGAGGAAGAATTATTTATAGCTTGAAGAGGTGGTTTGGTATTGGTTTCGGTATCACAGCTTTTGGGGTCTCCAAGTTGTTGGATAGGGAAATGTGCGACACGAAGAACAAGTGAGAATAACGCCTGGACTTCTGTGGTGAATAAGGTCGAGTCTTACCGTGATTTTTTGCATCATGACAGGGGCACCGTTTTTATCTTCGCCATCGAAAGTTATAATTTAGGAGAACTTGTTATCTCTTGCGACTTGCATGCCTCTTCCTAGACTCTCTTCGATAAGTTTTGTAGATTAGATTGGAAGGATGTACAGAGTGGCAAGTCACATTGCAAACAAGCAAGCACGAGAACAGAAAAGTTCCGGGGAAGGTTTGTTTCAGAACCAGGAAAAGACGAGAAGGCGGTATGCTACGTGGGGTTAAAAAGGATGCTCTTCACTTAGACCTCAATCGGGCCCATTGTGTTCCCCTCTTTATGTGGTCCGAACTTTAGGAAAAAGTCACATTTGGAATGTGTGTTAGGAAGGATGTCACTGTTTTGTGGAGCTGACGCTAGTGTGGGTGTGATTAAGAGAATATTCCCATTTCCAATTCTTATACGCATGAAATGTTCCATGATCGTTTATCACATAGACCGCAGGATATTCTCCCAAAGTCTGGCTTAGGTAAGTCAGTTACATTGGACGTGTTTGATATCCTCTTCTTCTTCCTCACAGTTCTAACAAATCTCTCTGTAGTCGGAAAAGACAGCTTTGAGCAGACTTTCATCATTTCCACTTTGTAGAACTGATTGAATGGAAGCTGGTGACAGTCAGCATTCCTCTCAGAGCATCAAGTCTATGGATACAGGGCCATGTAACGGATTGGGTCTTTCCTAAGGTTAGGTTATGATGGTTCCAATATAGATACCATGATTTAGTGGGGAATTCCCAAACCGGCTAAGAGCTTCTAATTACATCACAATAAACCCACAAGTGATCGCAGTAGTAAGGGACCAAATCCCGCATCACTAATTCATCTATCTCGATCTTTTAATGAAGTCCTACTTCGATATCAAAAGAGGTATTGACAATCCTGTGTGTGTTCAGATATCTGAGGATAAGAGTACCTTTCACCAAGACTGTGTATCATGTATAAGGCTTCGTAAGGTGAAATATTTCATGAACCATCTTGTGGAATGCATTTGTCGACTTACAAGAGGTTTAATGAGGATGGCTATCATATTGGGTAAGTTGATGAGGGGCGTTCACTAAAATGTCGTTCTTCTGACTGTTTTTCAGTGAATGCTCCTACCATATACTTAGCCAGTGTGGGAAACTTTTAAATTTGATTTATCACTCGGTCATCCACAATCGATGGTGTCATCACGATCATTTGCCCGAGCCATTCGTGTTCACACGTCCTTACAAAAGCTGGAAACACGCAGTCCTGCTTCTGCATATCACAATTTTTGATCAAAGCGCCATTAGCATGAACGAGTCCTTAATTTTGTCGGAACTCATCACTAGAAAATAAGGATTTTTTGTCAACATAATGAAGATGAACTTCTACTGCTAAAGAAACTGTAATTGGAGAGTCGAAAGTTAATTTCATCAATCATTGTGATCCTGAGAATTCCCAAGAATTTATCACGAGTGACGAAGGACAATTTGACATCATTGGCTTCTAAGCTTGTGACCGAGTTTAGTGTGGTATATGGACTACAGCGGTCAAAGGACTTGTCATAAAACCCGTGGCTAGCATTGAAAAGCAATGCAAAATGTTTCTAAAATACTGTTACAGTTCATTGTGGCCACATCCACTTTCCACAAAATCTATGCAAATGACAAGAGTTTCAACAAGGATAACATCCTTGACTTTATTTAGATTTCACACCTTAATCACATCGTTTACTTTTATTTCACCCACCCAAAGGTAGGATATGTTTCTACGCACAACATGACAAGGGTCTCTCCGAGCTTGGAGTAAACTTCCCAAGATCAATAACAATTTAAAATCAAATATCTTGAACATATAAATCAAAGTGTTCCATCATCAATTTCTCGAAATGTCATCCAGAATACAATAAAAATTTGTCGATCCACTTATCACAGAACAAGGAACAAAAAAAAAAACATTTCATCTCAAGGATTATGGGTCATCATGTCGAACAAAAGCGCGATGAGTACAAAAATAGTTCAAGAGAACTTCTATATTTCTTTCGATCCCAAAGAAAAGTAAAAATACTAGTCCTTCATTCACTCTACTTTCCTTCTTCCCATTCGATGTGACGTGACATGTGACATTAGAAAGAGTGATTGATTGAATCAATGACATTACTGACGTAAAGAGTTTTTAAGTTACCTTTTCAAAAGGTTCCCACTCGACTGTTGCAATTAGGTAGTTTTTTTCCTTCTAGTATGAAATAGATCCAATCGTTGACACAGACACGCAACAGGATAGGTACTTTCATTCTTTCGAACTAATTAAACTTTTTTCTTCTTCATGTTGGCAGTGTGAACTTCAAACTGGAATTACTTGCACTAGTGCTTTTACTTTTTTCTAATTGCATGATGAACTACAATCGGCAAGAAGGACGAACAAACTAACACAAAAGGATTGCAGTAAAAGGGTTCATTTCGAAAAAAGATTTTCATTACTAATTGTATGTTCATTCCCGTTTTGGGGAAAGGGAAAAGGAATTTTCTCCACTTGTGTCCAACTCTGTTACAGAAGATACATTTACTTTTTCTTTCTTTGACCCACTCTGTTTCGCTCTCTTCCTGTGTCTTGAGGAGTTCCTTGTAAACGAAACAAAGATTCTTTTGGTTTGGGTTTTTGTTAAATAAAACGAAAGTTTTAGAAATTTCTAACGTAAATTTAATTTAACGAAACTTTTTGCTACAACAATATGTGGTCCCTATGGGCTATAGGGAACACGATATTAGTCCTTTCCTTTATGCAAGTGATGAAGGAGAAATGTGAAACGTCAAAGGGCGATATGAGTGTATGGAAATTGAAGTTTGGTATCCATTAGCCCTTTTAGGAAATAACAACTTTGTGTGCAGCTCTTAAGGCATTAAGACGACGAAGTTTTATGTTTTCATTGGTTTTTAACGTTCCAAGCTAACATTAGTGTTCAGTGTGTAAGCTGTTTGAAGCCCTTTTTGCTGGGAAATTCTTGGGATTTTTTCCTCAGCGGTGTCCTGCATTTATCATTCTCCTTGGAGCATAAGGTATTCGAGCCACCATACTACTCGCCAACTCATTCTTTTCAATCCTGGATATCTTCTTAACTATTCTGCATCACTTTTGCTAAAGGTGTCCTACTCTTCTGCCAGGCTGGTGCTTATCACTCTTAACGTGTTAACTTGGTAGGTTGCTTCCGCCTTCCTCCTGTACTTTATATGACAGAACATTACAGACGCTGAAATTCTTGTAATTAGCAGTCTGCTCCTAAGTCTGTCTACATCGCTGCCTTATCAGCTACATACTGCAGGTGGTACTCAAAAGTTAGCCTTGTATGGGGACCACAAGGTTAATTTTTGGGTTGTAAACCACGTCGTGATTGCTCTCTAACTTTCTTCCTCCTGGTGTATACCAGTTGTTTTTTTTTTCCGGACCATGGATGTCCGGTGATCTCAAACTCGCTTTAGCAGTCGTGTTCCAACTGGCTATCGCAATGATATCCATTTTATCTACAAAACCAATTGTTTTTGGTGACCACGGGATCATCAGCCTTAGAATTTCGCCGAGCATTAGAATCCACAGAAGCAGATCCCGTACACAGAATCAGAGAATGCCTTATTGCATGTTCAGTACCGTACAGAAGTATCGCATTACAATATCTCAATATCTTCTAAAGAAGCTTCAGCACCGTTTTTTCGGTGAACGCCCGTATGAAGTTTTTTCAGTTTGCGGTGTTGAAGGCATTTTGCAAGCCCATTGTGATGATGGTGCGTACTGTATGCTACCACTCTTCCATCATGCTCCTTCAATGAGACTCCATACTGTTCTGACGACTCCACCGAGAGTGGTGATTCTGTTGCTTATGATACGCTTCTTAATTTGTCCGACATATTTTTGCTAGTACGTTGGACTGTAAAGCGAGCTGATACAGGTTAGAAACAACCGCCTCTTGACAGGCAATGATAAATCTTTCGAGAGTGGGATTTGTCATAACAAAGCTTGTCAGTTCGCCATTCGGAGTCGGCAATAAAAACAACGCCCCCTCGAATGTTTACGAAAACTAATCCTTGACTCTATACACGCTGTTGGCAATGCCATCGACCTCAAGTGCTTTTTCGTCTTAAATTTGTCTGCTGATACTCAGAATATCTTTCGGTCTTTGTCCAGAAATGTGTAATTGCGGTTCTAACGTTGCAAAGCTTAGAGTATTTGCCTTTAAGCTAAGATGTCATTGTCTACTATTTCGCATTTTTTCATCAACGCTGAGCAAGAATTTCGCTGGTGATCCGTAGAAGATGCATTGATATTCCGATCTGGACTCCAAAATTGTTTGGAATTCTACAGTTCCAAAGTTAAAACCGTTCAAAATGTATCATATTTTCATTTCATTTGAGCCTTTCAAGCTACCTTCTGCCAGGAGCCATGAAAGAATTCCATATCCCTTCGTTAAGGAAATTACTATTCAAGATCATCTTTGACAAAACTCTTACGACTGATTTAACCATCCAAATGCACACACCCCGAAACATATTGATTAAAATTTCCACTTTGACATCCGATTCAAGTTGATATCATCAGTTTAGTTTTGATTGCTTTTTCAGGCTCCTAGAAGGGACGACTCATCCCCCCCTTCCCTTCCAGAGTACCAAAATCTATAAATTTGATTGAATACACAGGGTTTTATCTAACAAAAACGATTGGGAATGTGGAAATTTGTTACCAGAATGCGAAGGACCAAGCCAATAAAGCACACAAATGAATGGCAAATTTGGAGAAATAAAATTTTCAAGAGGACATAGACATCAGTCCTGTTGGTGGTGGACGGTCTGCTAAATGAATTTGAATTGGCCAATGCTTCTGATGGCTTGTGGATACAGTTGTTGGTTGAACAATGAGAATGCAGCAGTATGCGGTGAAGTGGGTAATGCAGTTTGGTTCCTATCAAGGACTTGCCAAATGCAGTAAACTCCTGATGGCAAAACGGGACAGATTGGATGAATTAACAAATGAGAGTGGATTTTGAAAGTGTTCGTAGCACTCTCGATTGCAGAACTGAGAACTGACCTTGTATTGCGATTCTAAAACCATAGAAAGTTGGTAACTAAAGTTTGAAATTCTTTTTTCTGGATTAGTGTTCGAGCATCACACTACAAAATGTCGTTGTCACCCGTATGTAGCATGATTGGGAGTTGCCCTACAAAATGAGTAAGAAGGTATCGAAATCTCCCCACGGTGTGGCGAGCAATGGAGTTTCCCAAATCCGTTGCGACCAAAACCTCTGAAAAAGCATGAAGCTGTCGACGCATTACACCACTTCCGCCTGTATACCTTCTGAAGTACCAGATACCTGCTGCTTTTGGTGGATTTCTATTGGACTGATAAACTACATATTGAAGGCTCCCTCTCCCTTCCTTGTGAAGAGGCTGTCGATGAGCATTGTTCGAGTTATGAGGACAAGCAACCTCTTTCCGTCGGAGAATATAGACTCAATTTGCCAATAATTTCCGAAAAGTACCAGGCTAACAGAAATCCAGGAAAAGCAGCAGGTATCTGGCTCCTCAAAAGGCGTGCGCTCATCGGAAGATTGTGCCTTTTTTTGAGTTCCTGCTCGACTTGTATTTGAGAAAATTCACTGCAGCTAAAGAATTCCAAGAGGACTATATCCGATCGCCACACAGATAGGACGAAGTCTTAAGAATTAGACTAAGGTAATACCAGAATTCGCTGGTATCATGCCATGGACTGCTAAACGAGAGGGCACAGGTTTCAGCCTCAGCAACATCACAACGATTTTCGCGTCGCCATCTCTTGGCACAAACCTTCAGGAGTATAAATCTGTCATAAAAAAGCTTTTCAATCAAAGTCAGAAAAAAATACAGCAGGTTCCTTCCATTCAAGAAGCAAGGCCCTAGGTCTCCATGAGCCTTGTTTGTTTGATCCCAATACTACCAAAGTTGTGACAATAAACAATGAACCTTGAGTATAAAAATATTTTTAAAAAACCGAATACAATGTGCTTAAGCGGATACATCCCGCATTCTAACCTTTCAATATAAATTTACGTTTAGCTTGGGCAAGATTGGTGAGCAACTGTTGAAAAGCACGAATAGCTAATTGGGCCGCGGTAAGAGTCGGTGGAGTTGTTGGTGGTGTTGTTGGTGGTGTTGTTGGTGGTGTTGTTGGCGGAGTTGTTGGCGGAGTTGTTGGTGGTGTTGTCGGTGGTGTTGTTGGTGGTGTTGTTGGTGGTGTTGTTGGCGGAGTTGTCGGCGGAGTTGTCGGCGGAGTTGTTGGTGGTGTTGTTGGCGGAGTTGTCGGTGGAGTTGTTGGTGGTGTTGTTGGCGGAGTTGTTGGTGGCGTGGTCGGCGGAGTTGTTGGTGGTGTGGTTGGTGGAGTTGTTGGTGGTGTGGTTGGTGGTGTTGTTGGCGGAGTTGTTGGTGGTGTTGTTGGCGGAGTTGTTGGAGGTGTGGTTGGTGGTGTTGTTGGCGGAGTTGTTGGTGGTGTTGTTGGCGGAGTTGTTGGTGGTGTTGTTGGTGGTGTTGTTGGCGGAGTTGTTGGCGGTGTAGTTGGTGGTGTGGGTGGTGGTACTGGTGGTGCCACTGTACCTGTGTATGTGGGTGTTCCTGTGTTTGTTGGTGTTGGCCCCTGCCTTTCAAACTCACTTTGTATTTCTGTTCCAATGTTGGTTAGGTCAGAACACCTAATTGGTTGACCCTCACATATCGATGCAAATCCAATCAAATGTTCTTGTGATGAAGCAAGGCGTGACAGCGATAACAAAACGATAGAAAAGTAACTTCGGCTCAGCATGACTTCACCGGATCAGTTTTCGACTAATTCTAAGGCTGCTGCGCATTGAGTCTTTTATATTTAAAAGAAAAAAAATTGAAAACCTAATGTACACACAGAATGCTCCCTCTTTGTATTCATTAGCCAAATACAATTGGGAAACTATCGACTGTGTTGTGGAATGCATGTTGCCAACACTTATGTTTGTTTAAAGCATGAGAATATTGAAATTCATTTGCACAAAAGCAGCCAAGCACCTGTAATTCCAAATCATTTTGTACAAACAAAGTTCACTCTGTTCTGTTGAGAGTACAACCAAGTTTAAACAGTTACAATAGAAATGTCATAAGCTGATGCATCGAAAAGCCGTCATTATTTAAATTGACATTGTCGCAAGTTGTGTTACCTACTGTTCATTGAGGTTAAGAGGTTGATCCTTGCTTCATGGAGGGTGAAATGATTTTGGACTTACGCACAACGATTCGGTGAGCCGACACTAGAAAATTAGGAAACTAGATAAAAGACAGCATTGCCGGTCAGGGTTTAGGTTCTGAAACGTTTTACAAATATCACTAGACACAGGGTGAACAAAAAAAGTAAATATGAGCATAATTTAGTATAAAAAAGTAATGACTGACAAATATAACGACCTTAAACAATCTAACCTTTGAATAAAAATTTGCGTTTAACGCTGGCAACGTTGGTGAGAAATTGTTGGAAAAGACGAAGAGCTAATTGGGCCGCTGTAAGAGTCGGTGGAGTTGTTGGTGGTGTAGCTGGTGGTGTTGTTGGCGGAGTTGTTGGTGGTGTGGTTGGTGGTGTTGTTGGCGGTGTTGTTGGTGGAGTTGTTGGTGGTGTTGTTGGTGGTGTTGTTGGCGGAGTTGTTGGCGGTGTTGTTGGCGGTGTTGTTGGAGGCGTGGTTGGCGGGGTTGTTGGTGGTGTGGTTGGAGGTGTGGTTGGTGGTGTTGTTGGTGGCGTTGTTGGTGGAGTTGTTGGTGGCGTTGTTGGCGGTGTAGTTGGTGGCGTTGTTGGCGGTGTAGTTGGTGGTGTTGTTGGTGGTGTTGTGGGTGGTGTTGTTGGCGGAGTTGTTGGTGGCGTGGTTGGAGGTGTGGTTGGTGGAGTTGTTGGCGGAGTTGTTGGCGGAGTTGTTGGCGGAGTTGTTGGTGGAGTAGTTGGTGGCGTTGTTGGTGGCGTGGTTGGTGGCGTGGTTGGTGGTGTTGTTGGCGGTGTTGTTGGTGGCGTGGTTGGTGGAGTTGTTGGTGGTGTGGTTGGAGGTGTGGTTGGTGGTGTTGTTGGCGGTGTTGTTGGTGGAGTTGTTGGCGGTGTTGTTGGTGGTGTGGTTGGTGGTGTTGTTGGCGGAGTTGTTGGAGGTGTGGTTGGTGGTGTTGTTGGTGGTGTTGTGGGCGGAGTTGTTGGTGGTGTTGTTGGCGGAGTTGTTGGTGGCGTGGTTGGTGGAGTTGTTGGTGGTGTTGTAGGCGGTGTAGTTGGAGGTGTTGTTGGTGGTGTTGTTGGAGGCGTGGTTGGCGGAGTTGTCGGAGGCGTGGTTGGCGGCGTGGTTGGAGGTGTTGTTGGAGGCGTGGTTGGCGGAGTTGTTGGTGGCGTGGTTGGCGGTGTAGTCGGTGGGGCCTGTCGTGTACCATGTCTTGTAAACTCATTATATGATACTGGTCCAATTCGTGTAAGCTCAAGACATTTTCTTGGCCGTGCTTCACATATATTCGCTAATTGAATCAATTTTTGAATGGTTATCCCTTGCCTTTGCCGGGGTGCCCTTTGTGTGTTTATAATGCATGTCAGTGCAAGCAAAGCAAAAGAAAAATAAAATCTGCGCAGCATGACTATGCCTGTGTTGTTTTCCACTAATTAAAAGAGAGATGCATGCTGGCCCTTATATATGAAAAAGAAAAACAATATAACCCCAATTTGTACTTGATCACTGTACGTATGCACAGCAATATGTTTTTTAAATATCGAAACTCATTTACGCAATTGCAGCTATGCACCTGCTATACAAAATTACGTTGCACAAACTTTCGAGTTGAGCAAGTCTGCATTAGGGCGTCAATTGGAAAGGCCTTTTTGGTACTGTATTGATTTAACCTTTTATGTTTATTGAACGTAGAACAATTGTTCAAAGTGTTGCAATCTATTAGAGCACGTTAACCAGCTTCAGTTATAACCGCCATAATAATGGATCAGTTAGTCGACTATAAAATCAGTCGTTTTGCCTTTAAATGTACAGCCTTGGTCTTTGTATGTATTCAGAAGTTTTGGAGAAAAGAATCTTTAATTTCAATAGTATTCTGAGGATGTAACTTATCACTTTGCCCGCACTTTTCATCTCCGAAAACAAAGAATTATGCGCATATCACCACTTGAACACAATTTAGAAAAAAAACTTCCTTCAAACACCGTTTACATTCCTCAACATCCCGGAAACACAAAGTCATCTTAATGAAATATCTTCGCCACTACCTTTGGAATGGAATTTTTGTTTTAATATGAATCCCACTCCCACTTACAATGTAAGCCTGCCTGGACCATCAAGCCATTAAGCCTGTTCCTTGTGGATAAATTCCTTTTCGTTAAGTTCATAAAATAATAACGTTCGTGTTGTAGAAACTGTTTTCAAAATTTTAGAATAAATTTAAAATAAAAACAAAAAATAATTTTTCAAAAGTTTCTCTATTGAAGTGAAAAGTTTCCCCCAAAAGCTGGAGGCAATATGTTCACTTTCATGTGTTCGCCAAAGTTACCGCCCCTTCAAAATCTCATACGAGAGCAGGATAAGAAAACTATTTTAAAAGTTTTCCAAAATTCCTTGGCTTAAAGTGAATTTTCAATTAGGACGAAGGTCGCATGCAGACAAAGTCAACTGTGGGAGACAATACATTCATCACCTATCCGAGAGGAAGATGGAACAAGGACGAAGAAAATATGTCCATTATGGGACGTTTTGTGGATACTGAAAGGAAGTTCTTGCCTTTATGGTTTCGAGATGTATGTATAAGTGGAAATTAAGCTCTGGCATGTCATGCAATCGAGTTTGATGTCAAACGAATTGCGGACTGTGTGCACTCTTGAAATATTTATCCTTTGACGTTTGAAACATGAAAATGTCCTTTCGTTTGGATTTATTTTTTCATCATTGTTGAGGAAATGTAGGGTAATTCACTCGTCCTCCATCTTTATTTGTTGAATGACTGTAAGTGAATACACGAGAGAGGAAGTTCTGCAGTGAACTTTCCTTTTATATATCCATTGGGAGTACTAACGACAGAAAGCTCTATGGATGGTGAAATCTGAAAATTTGTGAGTAAAATTCGAAACAACGTCGTGACCAGCAACAAAAATGGTCGCTTGAGCCACAAACCTCGTTGCTAGAGCTTCAATAATGAAGTGAGACGACACGATACCAAACATTTAGCCCTTTAGATTCAGATTAGCCAACAAAACCAAACTCAGCTAAAGGCACATGCACATGCATCTGATGATTTTTAAACCATTTTTATTCCTGAACTGGGTGGCTGGGATTTGAAGACCATCTTAGCCGAAGTCTTCGCTCGATGTAGCCGAGCCAGTATAAGCCTTTATACAGCTCGTAGAGTTCGTGTTTGTCTCTTCTCCTCCATTCGGCTGGTCCGAATATTCAACGCAGAGGTTTTCATTCGAATGATTCCAAGATCTACTCCACTGTCTTACCGACCGTCCAGAACTCAGCTCCATAAAGTAAGACTGGCAAGATCAGAGTTTTGAAAAGCATGATTTTGGACCCTAATTGTTTTGGACAAAGTAAAGAAGCAACGGTTGCCTTAGGTTATTCTTCATCGAACCTCCACCACTGTGTCATTGTTGGAGTTTATATTTACCCCGAGTTGGATGAACACCTCCAGTACCTCAAAATTATAGATGTCAATGGTCACTTGCGGATCGTTTTTTAGTCTTCTCCTCATTCATCATAAGACCAACTCGTTTGGCTGTTCTTCAATCACCGTAAAAGCTTCCATAATGGCACGTGGGAATACACAAATATAGTGTCTTCTGAGCTTATGCCGCACTATCTGCTCTAACACAAGATTGAAGAAATCGAACGACAGTGCCTATCCTTACAGAAATCCAGTGCAGGTTCTGTTTCCAAGTTGAACAGAATTCAGTTTTTCTGGGATCCCGAATCGAACTAGCTCGGTGCGATGAGTGCTGTCATATGCGGCTTTGAAGTCGAAGAGATGGTGATTATTGACTTTTGCGGGTTTTGTCGCAGTGAGAAGATTTGGGCTGGAAGCCACACTGGTAGCTGCCGATGAGTCTATTGCAAAACGGCTTTAGTTGTTCACACAGTAGATACACTGGATAGGATCTTGTAGGCTAAGCAGGGATATGCTTCGGTAGTTCTTGCAAGACAACAGATCGTCTTCCGGAATAAAGCACACTTTTAAACCTTTCTGAAGCATAGAGTAGGGGATATTTCGATCCATATTCTAATCTGCAGTGAAGCTTCAGAAGATATGGAATGCATTTCGTAATTTAGCTTTAAAGAAGCAGTGGAAGAATCGATAACTCCAGCAACATGATGTGGCGGCAAAGTTTCATAAATTTCTAAGAAATGGCGCCGCAATTCATTTGGTTACAATATCATGGCTGGCAACTATCACTTTTTGTAATCGTATGAATAAAGTGTCATACCTTTCTTACAAAACCCATCACCTACCTAAAGTATATACAACACAGTAAACCACATTTGACTTTCGACACATAACATACGTACCCATATGAAACTGACGACTCTTACTCAATTCAAGGTCTCAAAAACTGCCGTAAACTCTTCAAACAAGTACGTATTTGTATGCTTGTCATTTGAGGTTAAATAAATATCAATATCAATGTTAATTTCGTTGTCATTGATGTAACTTGACGGTATTTGACAAACGAAGAACATGAGAACGTACTCATCGATTCAATCATCAGTGTCTTCTATACCCAATACCTAATACTCGTAAACAACAAAAGAAAAACCGTAAACAAAAAAAAATCCCAAAATATGAAGATATCTTGAAACCATATTGAAAAATTTAATAAAAAAGTTTTTTTTCTTTATATGCAAACGAAATCAATAAAGAAAGAGGAGAAGAAGAGATTTTATTGTACGTAAGGTGAAAAAGAAATGCAAACAATGTACCCTACAGGGTGTTCAAGTGAAATCGTTGTTTCAACTAATAAACGTATGAAATGCAATGACATGCTTTTATTTGGAAAGCCTATTGCTTAATAGCATGTATAAAGGCTATAAATTGAAATGAAATGGCGGATGAGTTTGCCAGGAAGGGCTCGGAACAGGACCTATCACTGGTCGACCACTTAGTACTGCCCCCCCTAGCTATCGTCAAATCTTGCATTACACTAGACTTCCAAAGACAAGCTGATAAGAGATGGAGCGCACTTTCATCATGTTGCATCTCCAGGAAACTCTGAATAAATATCAACAAAATAAAAACGGGGCACATTCTTGCGCTAAACAGATCAAACTTAGCACTCTTCATAGGGATTATCCGCAAGCTAAAACCTACTAGCGGCCCACCTTAGAAGAATGCCTTTACGTACGGGAATACAAACGCCGAAGAGATCACACAACCCACTTCCCATGCGAATGTTCCAGCCTACACAGAACAAGAAAGACGGTGAGTACTATTTCAACTACCTGGACGACCTATATAAAAAGCCACCAAAAGCCATTCTAAAATTAACTACGTATTCCGGACGGTTTAGGGAGGCCGAGAGATCGTAATCGCACTCACCCAGACCTTTCCCTTCTTTTTTGTCTTTTCAGACCGGACATTCCACGTCAGAGGAACCCAATAGATCCGTAGAGATCCGAGTGAAGGCTGCATCACACGATGCAATTACATCTATTTCCTTCCATATAAGTAGATACACACAGAAGTCATTAAACGGAGAACACAATGGACCCCTGAAGTTCCGAGTGTGGCGGCAACTTACATCACGCTGCAAACCCTTTAACCTAACCCATTGACTATTGGTCGCAGGCAATCTAAGGATATAATCCTTGAAAAGAAAAATTAGACAACACCCGTGACTTTCACCCTATGATTCAAAGACTGTCATCAACAAGTATCCATAGGTTTTTAATCCGAAAGCACAAGGAAACAATCCTCAATGGACTATAGAATAGAAACAGAACGCAACAGAATCGGTGCAATAGTATTCGAGTTATAAACGTTTATACAGACATAAGAAAAAAAAAGTTCAAACCTCAGTGTGAATAGTGTTGTTTACCGAAGACCCAAACCTTAAATAAGAGTTCCCATCGTTTATTGTAAATTACTTCATTCAAACTGATTCTAAAGAAATCATAAAACTACACCAACTTCATCCAAACACCCTGTAATTCAGTTAATACCCGCATCGATAAACACATTTAGATCGCAAATCTCTCCAAAAACTATTGCTGACCCTTAACTCAACGTCTATAAAGAAAAATCGTTGCAGTATAACTTTTCCCCCAGAGCTGCAGAACAAAATCGATGTATAATAGCGATAGACTATAAACTCCTTACAGGACTCCTCCGGAATCGGAAACCCAGGAGATTGAGAGAAAAATAAAACTCTCCTACACTGGATCTCTCCCTCAACCGATATGCAACTAAAGAAGAAAATCCATATAAAAAGGAAAATGATATTAAATTTCCGTTTCCTGTTTTGCTTTAGAAAAAAAAAAAAAACATTTTGATTCACTTTGCACACAGTCCTTATATCATACATACTTAATGTTAAAAAAAAAACCACCGCCAATTTCACAGCGGCACAGGAGGAAACACTCCTGCAACCCCTTTTTCTCCGAATTGTTAATAAAAAAAAAAAAAAAAGTAAAAGTAGCAAACCACTCAAACCAAACCGAAAGGCAGAGTGGAAGGTTAGCGCCTTTAAAAATTTTATTGCAATCAAAATTTTGGAGCAGTTGGATTTATGCCAAGAGGATTCTCTGGTCCTGTGGTTTGAGTATATGTGTTGCCACAAGGCAACATCCTTTCCATCAATTGGATGGGGATGAAGAAAACTTTAAGGATCCATAAGTCTGATGGAATGTATTTGTATGTTCGGTCAATTCATCTCGAAGGATTTGCCTTTTCACAGAAATCTTGACTCTTGACCATCGTTATGCATTTTTGAAAAGCTATTGCTTTAAATTTGCCGCAATGTTTTTTATTATTTTTCAAAAGGATTTCTCAGGATTTTGTGGTTTTATTTGATTTTTTTAAAATTTGTTTAGTAGGGTGTGGTTGATTTGATCCCCTTTTAGGAACTCAGAGTAGCAATAGGAGTCGCTTTTCAAGAGGAAATTAGAAATGCATGTCTTTGTACAATATGATCATTCAGAACTACGTATACCATAGATGGGATTATGCATGACTATCCTTAAACTAGAGCACTAGCATTTGGGAATTTAGGGAAAAACCGAAGGAGATCCTGACGCAAATTGGTTTTAAACGCTTGGAAGCACAGAGCTATGTAGATCATTCCACATTCATGTTGTATGGCTGAAGAAAAAGTCCCCATATTTGACAGTACTTGTGAAGGTAGGCTTAAGGGTAAACTGATGGTATTCTCCGTATGGAGATGTCCGAAAACACCTTTCTGGTGGGATGTGTATGCAGATGACATCGTTGGGCTTATTACGGCAAGGGACACTGAAGATACACAGGGAAGGTTAAATCAAGTTATAAGACGCGTGTACGCCTAGATGAATGGCCATGGTCTCAATCAAGCAGCAGAGTGGACTGAAATCCACTAAACCAGCACTATCGCTGTGTGAATAGCATCATAAGGGTATTCATAACCCCTTTAGTGCTAGTGAATTATAAAAAAAAAAAAAATAGAAGGTAATAACCAGCCAAAACGCAGAAAAAGTACCTAGGAATTACCCTTGACTCCAAACTTACATTTTGGCAGCAGATAGCGTCCTCATTAGATCGAGTGTTACTACATTACTCAACAGAGTCATGACAAATGTAAATGGAAGCAGGCGAAGACTTCTTATGTCGACCACGCATGCCGGTCTCTTGTATAGCTTTAAGATCGGCGTCGATTCACTCAAGCAAGAGAAAAACTGATGAAAATGGATGACATTAGTACAGGGACGTGGAGCAATCCGATTAGCAAGCTCTTACCGTACGATTTCGGAATCAGCCTTTCTCGAAGTCACGAGGATGACTCCCATCGATCTCCCAGCGGCAGTAAAGAAATTTGTCTACGAACTTAAAGCTGAAAGTGGAGTAGAAATGGCGACGGTACAGACGAAGGAGTTCACCAAACAACAGTGCCAAGGGTGATGGAGTTCTGAAACTAAAGCAAAGTGGACAGCGAGACAGATTAAGGTTGTTGCTGATTGGACGATCCGGAACTATGGCGAGGTAAACTACTACAGTGCACAGATTCATCATCATCAGATTTGGAAACTTCAATGCGTATCTCCACAAGATAGGAGTAGTAGGAAGCTCAGCTTGCCGGTACGGTGATTCTTCAGCAGATGACGCAAATCACACTTGTTTTGCCTCCACCAGAAAGAATGAGGCTGGAAAAAGGCTACAGAAAAAGTCGCGACGGATGGAACCAAAAAGCCTCCTTTATCGAGTCGACGCTGCAAATAAAAAGGAAGATAAAAACATAATCTCATAGGAATACGGAAAACAAATCAAATCGGAACCCTACAAACACCGATTCCAGGGTAGTGGCTAAAGATACCAAAGGTAAAGGATGAGTTTAGTCAGTAAGAGCCTGTAAAACTGAGGTGAGTGTTCAGATCTGATGGAGTATGTTTTAAAGGAAAAAATGACATTGCTGGATTTGCTGGATTGCTATTTCGAAAAGACCATTTTGAAATGGAGTCCAACAAGGCTGTTAAATGATCTTCGGTTGCGATCAGTGGTCGGAAAGTAGAGTCTTCGACTTACTTCGACAATTTCTGGATTCTAACGCGCAGAGTGTCCGCCTTTTCTTTGGACTATCACAAAACGTTCCCTTGCAACCCTTTCAAATTTCCCTTATCCTTACTTTCCTCATAAATTTTCCACTACACCAACCTGAGTGAGGGGGGATAATAAAGGATAAACAATTTTTTCTTCGAGTTAGAGGAAATCCTTACGATTCCCTTTTCAATCCTTCCGGAAAAGGATTTTAAAAATTTTCAATTGGCGCAAGGAATATGTAGTACCTCTGCATGCACAAGTACTAAGGTAAATTCGTATGTGTATACAAATATTTCTACTGAAGCGGAAAAGTTAAAAGTGAAATACTGGACAAAAACTTACATACATACACGCATATATATTTTATGATGTAAGCTTGTGGCTTTCTATGGAGGCAACCGGTAGATATATACTTGTAAACTGATAAACAAACATATGCCTCTAGCTACTGGTGAATATGAAAACCATATGAAATTTTATATTAGCATCACATACACAGATATATAACATGTAACCATTCATTGCAAGGTATTGTAAAGAAGGACTATACATGGACGAAAATTCCTTTTTCAGCTGATGCAGGCTATATCTAATATTTTATCGAATTTATGAAATTTTTACCACGCCCTATTGTCTTCAGTTATATTTCCCGGTTTTATTTTGGTTCCTTAATTGGATTTACCTTGTAAGGATTTAGTTTCCAAATTATGTTGGCGAGAGTAACGATGATGTACAAAGATAAAAGTTTTGTTACGACTTACAAAGAATTTAAACTGTTAGTTGAGTTGTAAAATAAGAAATACAAGTTTGACGGTAGTTATTTGAAACAAAAGGGTGAATGGAACCGTCTTTGTAAATAAAAAAGGTTCTTTTAAGTCTTCATGTTCTTTACTGTACTCGCTTCCTGTCCACCAAAATGGTCTTGGTTTCCCATATTTTACAAAGCTGAACAAAAAAGAATGGAAACATGCTGATGTCGCTTTAAATGAATCCTCGTCGACATTTACTGAAAGTAGCAAGACGAAGGACCAGAATCATAACACAAAGATGCAGGATTCTAGAATAAGGTGCGAGCATCGACACCATCCAGTGTATTACCCGATGGACTCTTCCATAAACGACGAAAAGGATCATTTCTGTTACGTGAATCCGGATACGGACAACGAAGAGCTCAAACTTGTTATTAAAATAGTCTCTGCGACAGTAAGCCCATGACTGAGCTGATCAAGCTAAGAAAGACGGATTCTTTTTTTATCCGAGTTTCTCCATCTCAGCACACGGGTCCGCACGTATACATCCCACGTGACGATACCCAGTGATTATGCTTGGCTAGTGCGTAGACCAAGTTCTATGCCTGCGGTCAGACACAAGATAGAAGTTATGCACAAACATCACTAGGCGAATGGAACACAAGTGGGATTTAGACCACTCAGGACGTTGGGAGATAGAAAAAAGACGGACGACGTTACTATCACTTTCAGAGCAATATAGGACCACAAGGAAGAAATACCTGTCGGTACCCGCGCACAACTTTTTTCAGCAGCGTCAAAGAGATCATCAGGGCTCCTGAGGCAGATCCTTAAAATCCTTAAAAATAAGAATGGAATGCAAAAAATATAGAAGTATTTGCGGACTCTATGCAATTCCACCACCTGTCATCTAGTGTGACGGCCGATGCAATCGTTGTAGACCTGAAAGTAGACACCACCAACGCATAGATGATGAGCCTTGAAGGCACATATGTAGGTACGTATCTCCTCGGCTTAAGTGATAATTGCTGGGGAAGCATTTAAAATGCAAACGAAAACACAACACACCTCTTCGACCGTTCATGTCTAACCGCATTATTTTTCAGCGACCAGGGACAACTGTCAGTCTTGTCACCAAATGCTACTCCTAAATTCGCATTGAATTCCGACCACAAGTACTCACAAAAGTCCTTCAACGGGGAACACAATAAATCCACAAAGATCTGAGTAAGGCGGCACCATTCATAACAATGTCACCTCTTTAACCTAATAAGCTAGCAAACGTTCTTAAGCCGGTATCCTTGAAAAATTCTAAAAATGTTCAGACGTGATCTGTAGTTTCTAGCCAGTAGGGAAGGATCAAGGGTCAAGAATAGAATGAGATAACTATTCGAAGAGGACAGTGAAACAAAGGAAGAGTCACGACACGGGCCAAAGTAGAATAAAATTTTAGTCAAAAGACTTCCGGCGAAAGGACTTTCATCTGTTTTTTTTTTTTTTTCGAAGAACAAACTCCTTCCATTCTTTCAAGTCCTCAAATATCCCTACCGCCTTACCTTGTACATAAATTTCAACTCAAACCTGCGGTAACATCTTAAATTTCTATTCCCTCGACTCTTTTGAATATGTCCTTGCTCCAATAACATTCAATTTAAGCTCCCAAGTGCCCATCATTTTCAATCGTGAACAGACTTTTGACCTCTCCTTCGTTTCTCGCCACCCACAAAAGTTGCTAAATTATTTCTATCACGGTACAGAACTCATTTGATTTCAATTCCCTTTCACAAAGTTTCCCATTTTAAGGTAAAATTTCTTAGTAACCCACCTCTTCACACTCACATTACAACTTTCACTCTCTCTTCACCCTCTAAAAGAGACGAAAGAACTAATCAGAAAACTAAAGTCATCTTCTTCCAATTACTTTCCAGAGTGTATATTACCATCACAAAGTACTGAACTAGGAATTAATTAAATTTCAAATTCAATTATTCCAGGACACTCTTTAAATGTTCCTTGAGTGTATATCCTCGCGCCATGTTTCCCACACACAAAAAAAAAAATCGTGTATATATTCTCGCCCAACACGGAAGAAATTAAAAAGTCCACCTAGAGGGAAAATTACCTCTCACTACTACTATACAGGTCCTAGATTGTACATTAAGTTTCAAATTTGTGTTCGATGAAATTTTAAATTGAATTACAAAAGATGGTGGAGAAAGGACTCCTCACCCACCTTGTGGCAATTCTTAAAATATTCCATAATCCCAAGTGAATGTTTATATAAATGCTAACGATATAAATGTCGATTGAGAATGAAGGACGACCCAGGATCAACCAACACGAATCAAATTGCATATAGAAAAATTCCAAACATGCAGGATGTATCCTCCATAAGGATATATGAGTACGAGTATTCATTTCAAAGTAAAAGAATCAAGAGATCGCATGGGTGAGGATGTATTGATAGTTTACGTCGTAAATGCGAAGTTATAAATTCTCAACAACTCCTGATATCCTTTGGCTTATGCTGCCATCATCCATGCTGCATGCACTTGTTTAGTGCCACTATCGGTTGTGTTTCTATGGCAACCCTTGATGATACCACTCGCCTTTGAGATGTAAGACGATTTCTATTGATTGAAATTTAAGTTGAATTTTATTCAATGGGAGTGTGCAGATGAATATTGTGAGGCTTGGTCGTCCTTGAGTGATGCAAGGATATCACTCGATTGCTCTACCGGAGAGTTTGCATACCTGCAGAACATTATTACCATAAATTCCATGGATATCAACTATCAAAGAATGCATACGGAAACACGAGATTCGAAATTGATGCTTGAATGCAGCAGGCATGACAAGGAAATTTATTTGTAAATATCTTTAAGGAAACGACGGCTTTTATACGACCTGGTATGCGATAGTTAAGATGTCAATGGAAAGCGGAAATGTTTTCCCATTATAAGGGGTTTACATACGAAGGCAGACCCGATTCATTTCGATTTAAGATGAATTGAGTACCTATGCTTTCGGTATCTTAAAGGAGCATCTTTTCGTATTGAAATGTTGCCATGGAGGGTCGTTGCATATCCTTGGGGGAACGCACCAAGAGAAAGAGAGGCACAGAATAATAAAATGTTTCGGCACCATAAAGGCTAATGGAAATAAAAAAAAAAAAAAACAAAGTAGATATGTACATATTCTCAGATGGTGTTGATTTTATTACGCCATTATGATGGTTGATGGTTCTGTTGGGAGTTAAGGTGAACAGAATGTATGGAGCGGAATCGAAAGAGATAAAATAGCGAACATAAAACTGTACACACACAGCTGTTTGGATGGTAAAAATGCACTGCCAACGAGCAAAAACATTGTATAGACGAGGGTTAATCTCCTGTTAAAAGGGCAAAACATTCTACAAAAATAGTAAGGGTTTATCGGGTGCTTAATTGAAAATATTTGCAAGGATGAGAGTTCAGTAATAAAATATTGCAATCGTGCTTGGGGTGTTGTCGATGAATTGAGAATGCAATGCACGTAGAGATTTTCAATTGATTTACAAGTTGCAGCTTTTACAGATGAATTTAAATTTATCGCGTTGCATTCTTATGGATTCCCTTTGGATGCAATAACTGCTTTAAAATCATCCATGGTTGTCAATAAAGAAACGTTAAGCAAATCGGAAGTGAGTGCTGAAAAAAAGCATTTTTCAAATTTATCCGTATTGACTTGAAGTCACGCGATTTTTAATATTCCTCCAACAGGAACAACCGTCCGTAGAACTACCTGTGTATGTATGCGAAATTAAAACGAAAAAATCCTTGGCTTACCTCTTAAAAAGAAGGAATGGATGAGTGACCCTTTAAGGTAGGAGAAAAGCTTAACACAGTAGAGACGAAATCCGAAACTGAATGGTCTACCGACGAGTGCAAAATACAAAATATTGAACAAAAATTTGAAGGAGTCATGCAGTTGAGACAACTGTAAATTAATCCATAACCTTGCTCAACAGAAGGAAAGAAAGAAGCACATGAAAAGCCACCTCAAACCGTTGTGCTGATCGTATCACTTCACTGATGTTTGGTAGCTAGAAAAGTCTCAATGAAGCCATCACTTGGATGCAATAAAAGCTTAATATGCCAAAGAAATAAAGAGGACATATTTAGAATTTCAACTCTTCCGACTTCTCAAATCTGTAATCCAGGTTTAGAGCCATCGTGTTGAAGCACAATAAAATCTATGGCAGCGTGTCTTTGAATAAGATCGCTTACCAGCGTTAAATCACATTCTGTTAGATTCCAGGACACAGCGACATTCCAGGGAACTGTGCGGTTGACGAATTAGCCGGGCAAGACTCTCAAGGTATAGACAATCATTTGTTAAGCAACTGCTTCACACCGATGCATGCTCTGTCGAAAGCAAATCATAGATGGTAACATCTTCCTTTTTGTAACAAGGCAAGGCTAATCTGGCATGTCCTCGATCCTTAGAGATCGAAAGCGTTAAACCAGCCTAAGGTCTTAGCTGCTCTGGTTTAACAGCTAATTTATAATTTTAGTTATAAATTAGACTTTCAATAATAATAATAATAATAATTCAATTAAAAAGGGACCCACTTCTAACGTGCTAATAGGGAACTGCACCCTCGGTAGACATGCTTAGCAATAATTTCTTCAGGAGCTCCAAAAACGAGAAAGATGAAGAAACTCTTGTGTACTTCCACTGCACGTGTCCCGCCTTTGCCAACATCAGGAAAGACCCCTTAGATGAATATTTTCTTTAACGATTTCAACGTTAGAAAATCTTAATTATTTCAGGAGTACACTCGGGTCCCTCACTTAATGTTAGCATTATACTCAAGCTTATGTCGTATGTACGTTTTGTAGATCCTAACCAATTCAGAAGGAATCAACTTTTTCTTGTACCCTTTGGGAAAACGTAGGCATTTCGAAGCTTTTTTAAACTTTTTCTTTCAATTAGGTTAGCCTTGACAAGACTTAAATAAAACAAATCATAGAATGTTATGATATAAGGATCATGCCCTCCCCAACCTTATCCCGGACAGCAAGCAAACCTGTTAAATCCTTTACATTTCGTTGGACTTTTTGTAAGACGTCTGACTCCTGGATTTCTTTCCGTATTTAGTGTTCTTCTTGTAATGGACGCTTGTATATTTTTCTTCGTCTTAATTTGCTAAATTTTCTAAACTTCGAAGCTTTCGTCCTTTCCATTCTTTTCACACCTTGAATTCTCAGTTCAGTTCAGTTCAGCTCAGTTTCTAGAAGCGAAAAACGTAATTTAATGCGACAAGGAGCCTCTTGTCTCCCGGTAATTAAAAGGCGCGATTCCAACAATCAGTCCTCATAACCTAAATTGAAATAAACAACTTTTTTTTCTTTGCTGCGTTTCCTTCTTTTAATTTAATTTTTATTTTATTTTTCTTGTGTCCTTTCTCTGCATCGTATTTCCCTTTTACGAACACATAGACGACATCGTCATCGTCATCGTCAGGGCTTATGTGTGTTTCTGAAATAATTTATAGGCACATGGTGTTCTACCCAGGACCAGCTTCTGGTTGATATGCAGAAGCACTTTCAGAAACTGGGTTATGCATTTCGCAATTCCTTAAGGACTAAGAACTATACAAGTATGTGTGTGTCCCAATGTGCAATGGCAAAATATGTTAGTGGTATTCCTGGGCATTTGATATGAGTGGCAGTCCTACTTATGAATTGAATGAATATGTAAACAAGAAACAAAAAAAGAAAAAAGTCCTTCTGTTGGTTTATGGGGAACGACCCACTTTAAGATAAGAGAATTCGATTTGGTTCGCCTTAAAAGTGTAGAGGAATGGGTATTTGCCTCCTTGTCTACGAGTATGTTGGTGTACCGATTTAATTATGCAGTCAAGTTGAGATGGGAGAAATGTCTATACACACATATTTTCATGCCGTTCAGCTGACAATTTCTGAGAAATTTTCATTTTAGAATGAGTATTTTATCGACTTATTAAGGAGATAATTTGATATACAATATATACACAGAGAGACCACCTTAAAAGGTTGCTTCGATGTGAAATGAAGTGGATATATTAATCATGTATTTAGAACATCCCACGTATGTATGAATACAGGGCTTGTAATGGCGGCATATGCAAAATTCTGTCTGAATTTTATATTTAGCACAAGCGGTTTATTAAGGCTCACAAGGTCATGGTGACGGTGACGTTGGTTTCAATTGAAATTTGAAATGTCAGGTGCTGGCATCCTCTAATTTTACCATGCCTTAGGAAAGAGACAACATTTTCAAGAAAAAATAAGTCTGGAAAGGGGGAAGATATGAAACCGTCTGGTTTGGAACACTATTTACAATTTTAGTTTTTCAACACAGAACTCTAGGTAGGTCATAGAGGTGGCTGCACTTATGTACAGTCTGACTCGGATTTTAAAGGATCCATTGTGTTCCAAGGACTCTAGGTATGTAGGTCATGTTCCATTTCACGAGTATTTTCTTCGAACAGAACTGACGTTCGATTTCTTGTGGTTTTCCGGTGTCATTAACATTTGGCTACGACTGACAAGACATTCGCAGTGATATACATCGCAGCTGGTGAGCCGTAATAGATGTCATCACGAAACACTTTCTTATACGTAAGCATACGGCAAAGCCTGGCGTACACTCAAACGATTTTTGTTGAACGTGCATAGCCGAAGAGGAGGAGAAGACCATTCCCCACTTTCTATATAGCTGCCCAGCTCTCTTCCAAAAAAAAAGAAGGCTCCACGCAGGAGAATTCTGCTTTGACGACCTAGATGATCTGATTAACACAGATATCCATTCTCGACTTCGGCAAGGGAGTAACCATCAACATATTCACCGATAGTCAAGCAACGCTCAAAGCACTGAATTGCCATAACTGTAATTCAAAGGCCGTTTCAGGCTGCTTCAATGCTCTCCAGGAACTCTCAAAGCGGAATAAAGTCAAGCTCTGGTGGGAACCAGGACCCAGAGGCATTGAAAGCAATGAAACCGCAGACCAATTTGCAAGGAAAGGTTCTTCAGAAATGTACAAAGGCGCCGAAACTTTCTACGGCATCACTACTTCCGCGTTCAGTATGAGTCTGGACAGCTGGGAAAAAAAGAACCTTCTATCCTACTGGAACAACATTCAGAGACTTAGGCAGGCTAAAAGAGCTATCCAACCCCTGAACAAAACCACAAAAAATATTCTCAATATTCTAACTGCCTCCAGGCACAGTAGATCTTTCAGGTCGCAGTGCCATATGCGTTTTGCCGCTGAGCCTAATTAATAATTATAACACACATGCCAGACACCACCTTCGCTCCTCCTTCCTTGTAAAGCTCATATGATGAAGAACATTAGCTGCTGTGCTACGGTCGGTAATGCCTTCACCGACACCAGTGATATTAGCATAGGGTTTCAACAAGAAGATGCAATGCCATGTGAGATCTTCAACATCGTTCCGGAATGGATCGGGAGGAGCTCAAAGGCCATAACCAAAGGCACGATTTTTGAGAAGTCTCGACAATTACTCACAGGCCGATGACGTTGGTATAGTGGGTTGAATACTGTGGACTATCAGTGGTGCATCTGGAAGCATTAAAACAGAGGTTAACGAGAATAAAACTAAATATGCTGCCATCAAGAAGGGATGACCCAACATCGATGAAGTGGGTAAAGCATCACAATTGACATCCGAGATAGATTTTGTATATCTAGGCATCTTGGGCTAGGCTGTGTTGTGAATATGAATAAATATTAGCGACCTAATCGTTGTGTCTTTGGGCCAAAAAGCCAATTGAATTGTAACGTTCTCCTAGGAAAAAATACCAAAAAATGCCCGGTCCTGCTTGACGGCAGAAGCATGGATGGGGAGACATGGCCTTTTTGAGACAAAAATTCGAGTGATGAAGACCTAGTCTTCGGTGGTGAAAGCAAGTGAAAAGTCTCTTTGCAGTTAACTTTATGTGGAAGCAGCTAGGAGGAGACAGATCGAGCTGACTAGAGAGATTTGGTTAAGGTAATAGTCCACCTCCGACCGAGCATCTTTCCAAGTTTATGTGCACAGTTTTGACTTCGTGTCAATGCTTTTGAACGAGTTTTCAGAGCGTTTCCGATCCGGCTTAGGCTTAACACGGCTAGAAATACTTATGCGTGTACCATAAGTTACAAATGTTAGAAACTCTTCCATAAATGGAAAGCTTTCTTGGAAATTCAAGACGTTGTGCCTTGTTTTAGTTTCCAAAGTATCAACATCCAAAAAGACACTGCTCTTGTGTCTGGTAGCAATCATTGAAGTAGATGTGGCAATGTTCCTTTTTTCTTTTGGTCAGCAGACACCGTCTCAATACTTGGATGGCTGTAGAATATATCTTAAAGCTATCATGGGGGACTTAATATTCCATGTGCAGAACGGAAGTTATCTCGGTAAATGCATTCTAACTGTAGACACCATTAATGATTTCGTTTGGTAAATTCTTCATCTGCCATCCTGGCCTTATAACAAACACTCTTTCAAAGTGGTGGAAGTCCATTCAACCTAGAAGGTACCTAAGTTACACTGCGTTGGAGCAGGAGTACAACTTGGTAGATTAAGGCGGGCATTGAAGACAATCTATAGACGGTGTCAACTTAAATTCGAGTGGCAGTGGAAAACACCAGGAACTATGACACGTGTCAAGATAAAAAATCTAGTTCTCTCAGTTAACTACGATCTCTTTGACCGCAAACTGGTAAAGCCTGCTAAGCAAAGTTGAGACTCCTGTTACCCTATCGATGTCACATTTTAAATTTTAATATTTTCTGAGTTCAAAACTTTCGAATGGGATTATTCCAATAAATGTCATCAGACTTATTGCCAAGCTCTTAGGACACCACCCAAACTCAATCCCAACGATTTTTCAAAAAATAAAGTATTCAAAAGCATTACATATGTTGACCCAAACTTTCACCAATTTCGTTGAGTAAAAAAGTATCAGTCGTTGTCCTTAGTCCACCCCTACACCCACATGTCTCTCATCAGTTTTAAAATGCATACCGATATGTGGAAAAGTTAAAGCCATAAAACTTTGTGGTCTTATCCGCTCGTTCTGACCGCCATAACCGTATGAATAAAAACCGGAACAAGTCACAAGTATTTTCACTTTTACATAAAAAAGCACAACACACTACAACCTATAGTACCCCCCCACCCACACCCCATAAGTATGCACATATACCACATCCATTTTCGAAAAGTAGTACAAGAAAAACCATCATAAATGTTCCACTTTGCACAGCGAAACCACGTGTAAGTGTATATATACAGTCCGATGACGGGTAACTATGGCCAAAGGACGAGGGAATGGAACGTGATTTGTATGGTGCGAAATTTTTCATTTTTCTAAAAGCACATCCTACCGCACACACTTTTCCATCCAACAAGTCACATCCTTCCAAAGTGAAATATAGCAGCGTGCTCTCAGTTCTTCTCACCCACATCTACACTAGTGCCAACACCACCGCCGCCACCGCCCCGTTGCAATCATTCAATAGAAAGTTACTACACGGATTAATGCAGGACGAGTGTGTGGCTTAAAAAATGATTGCACTTGGCGTATATTCTGAAAATTTTGCAAATTCATCTCGCTTTGTTATTGGACGAGGACGAGGTTTGACTAGGTTTTTATTTTTGTTGGAGGACTACTTCAGGTTCAAGGATATATTTGGGTTAAATGTTAAAAAAAAAAAGATAAAAGGAGAAACCAATGATAAGAGGGTGCTGTTACATTTGGCTGAGTGTTTGACAAATTGAGAAGGTTTTGTTGGATTCTGAATTACTCTAGTGCAGGATCAGTGATTCAGAATGTGTCCATGTCACTGGTTATCTAGTTCAATATTATGTTCATGCATGTTAGGCGAAATGTAAGTGAATGATTTTTTATTTTTTTGGCTAAAGAATCTAGATGCTTTCTATATGCGTTCTTATGGAAATCAAAATTGGAAGCGAAACCTCCACAAACTATTTAGGTCAGACAAAAGCATAGCGGATTAGTAACTCATGACCTAGTGCCCACCTCACCTACTAATCTACTCATGACCTAGATGCACCAAAAATTGGCTTAAGGACGAGCGTCTTTAGGATTGTTGTTTACTTCCTTACTTATGACAGTCAACAGTCAGCAAACGTCTCCAACTAACTCGATCTTTAGCTAGCTGTTTCCAGTTTCGCATGCCAAATTGGTTGAGGTGCCTTTTCACTTGAATGCGCCACGTCGCGGTCTTCCCCTGACTATCGCAGCCATGTTTGTCGTAGTATTTCGACGCTTGTGACTAGATCGATGTCGTTGAATCTTCTTTTCCACTCACCATCACTGCAGCTGGGACCATAGATCACCGAAGGACTATTCTCTTGATAGAATGTAGGATGACTTTGACAAAGTCCATGCCCCTGCGGAGCAGGACTGGGATGATTAAGGTATTTTAAGGACTTATTCAAGAGAAGGTTTTGCTATTAAGTTGCCAAAGGATCAGAAATTGGCAAGAGTGATTCTTCGTTAGATCGCGGAGCGGTTAACTACCTCAAACGGTGACATTCCGCCCGAGGTGTTGAGTGTTCTTCTTTGTCGACAGCATATACTTTGTTTTGCACTCATTGACCATTAAATTCATTTTTCCCAATACTCACGAACGAGCTACTGACATCACGCTGTGTTCTTCTAATAATCGCAATACCGTCGGCATATGCAAGCAATTACACGGACTCTTGAAGGATTCTTTTAAGCACGATGTTAAAGAAAAGCTCGTTGCCTTGTCTAAATCCTTTCTTGATATCGAATGTTTCCATGAGATCTTTACTTTGATGGATCAGCGTCGAACGAGTTTGGCAAGGATTCTAAAACTAGACATTATTCTCTATAGCTCGTCTCTTTAAATGCTATCATATGCTTCCTTGGAATTCATGAGTCCAAGGATTGTTGTACTCCAACTATTTTTCATGACTTCTTTGGACATTTTAGATCTTTTTTGCAATGGTGTCCAGAATATTCAATTTTTGATGTTACCTGTGTCACTCAAATGTCGAAAACCAATTAACATCAACACACCAAACTCAAATGGCAATCAAAACACTTTCATTTCGTCCATCCTGAATATCGTCCTGCTCATTCGTTCGGACACACGACTGCCACAATGTACATATCACTTTGTCGTCTACCCCACATATTGAGTTACAGGATTTGAACTGCACACATGCTGTTAAAGTGTAACTACAGATCAACATCAATAAAAATCCTTTTTCATGTTAAATTCCATGAAAAGGACTCTCTCACATTACTCAAACCAAGTTGCTGTGTTCCATTTGATAGATTTACAAATTAAATATTAACGAAATGAATTTTCATATACATTGCCAACAATAAGAGATAACGTAACTGAAATAAATAAATGTTGTAAAACGTTAACTTCGTTCGCTGTCCTTTTTTTATTTGTATTGTCATGCATGTGTGTGTACAGTTGGGACAACACGCAAAATTATTACTATCCACCGGAAAATGGATAATGAATTTCCATTGAATTTGTACGTGTGTCACTTGCGGACAATGTTAATTTATTTTTACCAGACATGTAACACAGGATGTGTATTTATTTCAATTGTAAATAAATAATAAGATATAATTGTAACTAACTATACACATGTGAATGTGACAATGGATGTATATTTTAATCAATTAGAAGAAATATGGACTGGTGTTGTTTGTGTAGTGGTAAAATTGTAGTTAATGTTAGCTTATAAGGCAGTGAACAAGTTTCCCTGGGCTGCCGTTGAAGACGCATTTGGGATTCATTTGAGTGTGTCCAGTATTAGAAGTTATTTGAGTTGGCTACTTCCAGGCGTTTTCTGAGACCCCCTATCCTCCGATATCCAAAAGTAAGACAAACTTGGTTGCAATTTACAATGATGGTTGTATTCTACTTTGACCTAGCTTTCATTGTATTTGCTTCTTTAAGACAATAGTAATGGAGTAACGGAAAGTGTGTCCATCGAAATTGTGCGACTTGAGACTTTAAAACCTTATTTTGTAGATCTTCTACTGATATCTTCACGTTAAAGTCTTAAAATGACACCAAATCCCTACAATCCGATACAAAGAAAAGAAAAGCTGGGGGGTCAAAAGATACCCAACATCCATCACGCTGTTTCCAAATCGTTACATTCCTAAGAGCACAGTTCGGAGTAAACCAGTGTATAACAATCCTTAGTGACATTGTCGGACCAGTTAACGTTTCCTATCGTTATCCTACACTTGACAGTCTCCTGATTAGTAAATTTTCAACCGAACTGATCACATGTAGGTAGGTTAGGTTAGGTTAGGTTAGGTAAAAGGGTTGTAGGGAAAGGAGGTCCTTTCTCCGTCACACTTAGCTCAATGTTGACCCTTTGTGGTACCCTAGAGTTTCAGCCCCCCTTACTAGGAACCATTAGCCTATGTTCTGTCGAGCCAATCCGGGGGGTGGATAAATCTGTGTATGTCGACAACAGACTTGTCGGACAGTTCTTCGGGATCCTGAAAGAAGGGTTTTGAACCCTTTATGACAAAGCGCTGGACAGTGGCAAAGAAAGTGTGGGGTGTCCTCATCTACTTCTTCGTCGCCATCACATGTAGGTAATAGATGAGAGCTATGTATTGGATGTTCTTACACTCTGAGGAGCTTGAATCACTATAAAGTTGCAGTCAAAGTTCGAAACAAAATACTCCAAGCAATTCGAACAGCAGTCTAAGCAACAATCTAAAAAAAGAAGACTTTGTCGTCTTTGTGCTCTTCAGTGAACATGAAAGCATGTGCTGTCAAAAGCGCACCTAGAAGTGGCAACAAAATGGTTTAAGGACGAGCGAGAGCAAAACAAAGTAAGAACTATCAATAGGAGAGAACTCCAAACATTGTTGACTGCAATAAAACGTGACGATAGATGATAACAATTTCAAGAAAGTTACGAATTGCATCTTCCTTGGTTCCATTTTCATCATAAACAATGACACCAGCGAAGAGATCAAGGAAACAATCACAATTCAAACGAATAGCAAAACTTAAATGAAAAGCTGTAATATCATCCCAACCCAGCTCTGATGAATTTGAGTGTAATAACATTTAGAGCGAATGGACATCAACGTAAAGGGTCTTTCAGTTCGCACAGTGAAATGTCTCACCTAAGGCGGACAAGTGGAATGGGAGCAACAACTTACTTACAATTCACTTAAATGGGTTCGCACTGGATTGCAGTGCAAGTGTGGATTTTCTTACATCAAGGCTCCAATCCAGCCCGAAAGAAAGGCGTGTTGGACCTTCACTAGTCCAACTTGCAGTAAAAATCTGCTAAAGCTGATGTGTCTTCTTGAATGAGCGCCCCGTCCCCGAATAAATCGAAAAATCTGTGTATAATCCGGGCCTGCATACGCCTCACTCCACCCAACAGATTACATTCGATCTCAATTTCATTTGTCAACACACACAGGAAGTATTTCAGCTTTAAGGAAGATTTCTGAATTTCATTTAGCTACCTTCCTGCTTAACTTGATTATTCTCTCACTCACCATTCGTAATCCGTGCCTTCCTACCTATGTAACGTAACATAACACTAGAAATAAAAAAGAAACATTCACTGAAACTGAAACATGGTGGCAATAACATTTCGGGGGCTGCTTCATTTTAATCTCGCTTCTATTTGTTTTCCAAATGAATTCTCTCCCCTTCCTCCCCAAAACATAATACTCTTAACTCCACTCACTCTGGCACTAAATGACATATCCTGTTTCAGAGTTCTATCCTTTAAGAAAGCATGCGAGTAGTAGGTACATATATACATCTTATTTTCTGGCACTTCCGCATCTCCTTTTTTTGAAGAAGAAGAAGAATACTCGTACAATTTCCTTTCGTTTTCTCGGTTGTATCCTGAATTATTCTGTTACTTTGGCAACCTGACAGAGTGTACTTAATTATTAATGAATTATTCCTATTTCCCTTGCTAAGCGCGCCTGCGGGGGGCATGAGAAGAAGAAAAAACAACAGAACGACACCAGGACAGCAAGTCACACAAAAACCAAAAAAAAAGGGAAGAAGAAACCACCTTTTTCAGAAAACTAAAAACAAAAATTAAATAAGAAGGCAAGTAATCAGCTCCTGGTAGTCCTGGATTTGCTGTGCTTTAATACATTGATATATTTCTTTCCTTTTTTTTTACTTTCATCCCATCGCCCTTTTCCCATTGCCAACACAAAAGAAATAATTTTGTCAAGGAGGTGGGCGACGACGCGATTTTCCAGGCAGAAGGGTGTGTTTCTGAGTTGAGATGATTGCCATTTTCCCTTTGTGGCAGAGGGAATATAAATGTTGGCAGCAAAACGAAAATTTAATTTGAAATCTCACCTGAAAGGAGCAAAATATTTGGTGTCAACAAATATTAGACCACCACCACCTACCACCATTTCCATTTCAATCGCATGCAAACAAAACAGCGCGATGAGTTAGGAAGGAAATAATTTTCACTTTAAGCCCACCAGCCTCGCTCCTTGCGCCTAGGACAATATTCTCAACATCGTCTCGCTGACATTACATAAAATATCACGTATACGCCGTGTGACCAACCAACAACGCTGCTTGTCAGGATAAACATTTTGACTGTAGCAATTCCTAATAGATGAGTGGATGATATTTTAATGCCTTGTTTAAGGAAGCATTTATTTTGTTGGCAGATTTTCCTTAATGCTCAGTTTAAAAAAAAAAAACATAAATAAAATGTTTACATTTTGAGGGGTTGGACGTCCTAAGTGAAGAAGACAAATAAGAAATAAAGCTTTGCAATAACATTTATGTGGCGGATGAACTTTTGGCAATGACGACATTTAATTAGAAAAAGTATTTTCGGTGAGTAATGAGTTTTCCTTTCGGGGAATTATAACTGATTTTGGAAGCTAATGAGTTTGGAATTTAAATGTAAAATTACATTTTTTTTTTCTTTCCCGGTATCTGCGTCATTATGCCAACAGAAATTCAAGGGCACTTTCAGTTATGTCGCAGAGTAATTACTATTAGAGATTTTGACCTATGGACAAAGTTTCGAAGCGAGTAAAACTTCGCAATGAAAAGTTCATGGCTAATTGCTCCATTGGTCAAGTAAATCTAATCTGTGAGGAGTCTCTGCGTATGGGACGACCACGTTGAAATATGAAGCGTTCGCTTACACAAACGACGGTGCTATCTTTACGGAGAGGTGGAGCTATGAAAAATTGTGTCATTATAACCCTAAATCAACTTTGCAAAATGAGAACTTATAGTACATTCCCTAAGGTTCCCTATGGTTCTTAATTAAAAAAGCGCTAAGCTACTTTGAGAGCAAACTTCTACTGAAGATGGATTAAGGTAGTATTTCATATATCGCAGGGTTCCACAGGAATCGGTACTAGAACCTTATTTATAGAACACAATGTATGATGGGATTCTGAAGCTTGGAGTCCCAGATAAAGCACAAGCTGAAAATATCACAATTGTGATGGCAACAAAACATTTGGAAGAAAAAGAGGACATGTCTGAAGAAAGTCCAATAACGACTGCATAGAGTCGGCATCAGTTTGGCTAGAGCTCGCAGAACATAAAACAGAAGCAGGGAGGGAGAGATAATTTCCATCAGAGTAGGCAATATACCTTCAAAACTGGTCATCGGATACTTTTAAGTGTTATGATCGATACTAAACTCCTAGGCAGATCGTGCGACAAAGCAGCTGGGATGAGTGCAGCCTTATGCAGAATAATGCTAAACCCAGACAACATAGGAGGCTACTTTTGTCAAGGCCAAGGGCAGTGCAATCAATCCATGATTATATGGACATGTGACACCTATTTCAGCCCAAGTCTTACGCCAGAAGGAATAATTCTGTGAACCGACTGTGCTCGTTTAGGATGTGCTGTGCGTTTCGGATCGCAGGAATAGTACCAGCGGGCATCTTGCCTAACGAATAACAGATTACCTCCAGTTACTAAGTTTTTTGGAAAATAAATTTTCTTAGTTTTTCAGTAGTTAAGTCCTTAGATTGTATAAGTAAATTAAGTTAGGTTACGTCGAAAGACATAGAATAAGAATTAAGTTAAGCTTAGAGTGCCCGTGTAGGGCCAGTAAGTTAGAATTACATAGTTAAGTTAATTAAGCTAGTTTTAAGCGTTTTTTGTCTAGCATGTAAGATTTTATGAATTTAATGAATAAAAATGCGTTTAAAATGAAAAAAATAACAGATAACCTTACGAACGCCGACCTTCAGTCAAAGATATTTAGCTGGAAGAAAGACAGCGAGACACGAGAACATGGCAGGAGAGATGGAAACAGCCGTCGAAGGGAAGATTGACCCATCGATTCATACCGGACACTCACAAATGAATGAACCGACACCACAGAGAAGTCAATTTTTACCTAAGTGAGCTTCTGTCTAAACAGTTGGGAGGCCAGAAAAGATGTGCACATAACTGAAAAGGGGAAGACATCGAGCGTAGTATGGGATGCAGCAAGTGCAGGCGGCAGCAATAATCCTCAAGGAACTCTAGTGGTTGAAAAGGCCCAAAAAGAACAACAACGAAAAGTAAGCCCAGACGATATATCGTATAGAACATGCAACGGTGAACGCTGAACTCGATCCAGAAGCAACAGAAATAAGAGCACACATTGCTAACCAGCTTCACGAAGTAATACCTAACGGCAGCCTCGCGGGGAGATTGGTTGAAGTGCGTAGAGTGTGGATTAGAACGCTGGCGTATTCCTGCATCGAATATTCAGGTTTCCGAATGGTGCGTGGCCTGGCTACTTGTATCTATAAGAGATTTCATGACCATTAAAGAAACCAAAAAAACTTAAAACAGGGCTCGTGCAGGTATTACCAGCGATCTACTGTCCTCAGTATACCTTTCAACACAAACTGCCAAAGTTGTAATAATCAGAGGGACTAAAACACCATAGTTCACTTCTTATGTCCGGTACCAGCCAAAGCCAGACTTCGTACATTCGGAAAACTTTTCTTCGACAACTTAAGAGACATTTTGGACATTTGGTTGGATTTAAGAATCTGTGACATTCTGCGCGTTCCGGACAACCAAAAAGCGCTTTTTTACTGTTGTACTGAGATGACACTAAACTGATTCGAAGGGGAAAAAAGCGCTTTTCTAGAAATGAGGAGAAATTTAATCACAAAATTATTTGCTAAAGCGAGGAAAAAATTTAAAAAAAACATCAGAGGAGCAAAAAAATAAAAAAAAAGTTTATGTGTCAAAAAAATTGGTTGGCGGAAAAATTTAAAATTGTGATTTGTGCATTTGCTTTTTGTTTGTGCGTTTTTATGAAGATATGTAAACCAAAAATGTCGGGAATCATATCCACATCTTCTGTGGTTTAATACATATAATTTTATCTTAAATTTTTATTGTTTTTTTACTAAAAACTTGGACGAAAATTTTTGTAAACAAAATGGCATTTCAATTTCTAAAAAGCGCTTTTTATAATAGGACGTTCCGGACAACCAAGGCAAATCTGATTATTTTAAAAACGCTTTTTGGTTGTCCGGAACGCGCGGAATATTGTACACACCTCAACCTAACCCCTCTGTTTGCGCATAACACTCGGCTCAACTTTGGGATGAGACCTAAAGGTACAACAACCACACTATCACTGGCAAATTTTTCTTAAACCGGAGAACATTTCAAATCTGTTAAAGTCTTCATCGAAGATTATCAGCATTTGTTTGAAAAAGACTGAACACAAGGAGAACTCTGCTTCCACATTGAATAGCTCACTTACTTAATTACTAACTTAAGGTGGCGCTACAGTCCGGAGTGGGCCTGGGCCTCAACCAACAAACGTCTCCAGCCAGCTCGATCTTTAGCTGGCTGCCTCCAGTTTCGCACGCTAAGTTGGTTGAGGTCCCCTTCAACTTGCGTGCGCCACCTGAGTCGCGGTCTTCTTCTACTGCGTTGTCCCTCGGAGAAGGATTCGAAGATTTTTCGGACCGGATAACCCTCAGATCCTACCATCATGACAATCAGAAGAAGTAGAAGTAGAAGGGCTTTTTATTTGATTTCGCAGACATCTTTATCAGCAAAGATACAAAAATGAGTTATGTGGAAAATATTAAAGCCCTTGGCAGCTTAACCACGCTTCGATAACTTCTTCGTTTGTAAAAATATTTCTCCACCCCCGCTGATAGAAATCCCTTTCGAATTTGTTGTATCACCACTGTTTGCATTCATTTAAACCACGCCATCAATCACATTCACAAGCAAGATAGATGAAACTTTTCCTCTCCCATGGTTACGAATTCTAATCCACCTACAGCACAGCAGACAAAAGCTTATGCATGACTGCCCTTAAGTATTAATTTTCCACCCATAAGTACAAAATAAAACAAAATCTTAAATTCCTAAGCTATTTCCTGCTTAGGATATTCTACACGTGTGTCCTTTAAAATACCGTTTTTAAATTTAAACAACATTTTCTAATTCTTCAAATCTTGTAATTAAATACGCCTTCATGGGCACTAAGCAGGATCAATATAATGCAATTAGTTAACGAACAATTTGCTATGCTACCGCCTTCCACACACACACACATACACGAATCGATACTAATTGACTTTCAAGGATAACAAAAATCATCTGTTCAATGGTGCGTATGAATTAATCAACCCACACCATAAGTCAATTAAAGTATCCAATGACACACAATTCCCTATCATGTCCATAAGCTAAAATGGAATTCCCCAAAATAATCAGCGACACGTGTTGTCCTTGGTTAAGGACATGTCATCGCATACAAAAAAAAAACGAACTCGTTATATCTACATCTCACATGACCAAGGAGTCCCTCCATTAAAAATTCATTTGCCTCAACCCTAACGGTATAGGAATTTAAACCGCTCCATTTCAATGGACCTTACACGACTTTGGTCTGACAGAGACACAATCGTTACACCACACGGCATATCTCAATCACAGTCAGTCGGTGTTGTTCCCCTAAGACTTCCCACTGGTCCACGCCTTTCGTGCTGACCCATTCAATTACTTTTTTAAATCCCAGCAACTGTCAATCAGTGGGGAAGTATTTGCACAAAAAAAATAAATAAAAGGAAGAAAAGACCCCCGCCAACGACTACCAACAACGAAGAAGGAAGAAGGAGATTTGAAACAAAAATCGTCCCTTGGAAAGCAATGATTTCTGGGAAACTGTCAAACATCATTTACACCCAACTACCGTCACATCGGCAAACAGCAATAACAATGTAAAGGCAAAATAAAATCCCTGGAAAGTCGAACACGGAAAGCCTATTTCAGGAGATTGACGAAGTTAAAGCGATGGGGAACTAAGAGCATTGCCACCATCACGCCTCCACCTCAGACGTGGTTTCTTAGGGGGCACACACTGTTGAGCGGAAGAGTGAAGCTCAATCTATTGAGGGTAAACGTAATAACGACAGTGTTGTGCGTCTGGTAACACATACATCAAGCGTACTCTTTGCCTAATGGATTGGTCCTGGAATTTGAAACCTAGTCTAAGGGGATTACTTACCTCGTCGTGTCGTGTCGAGGAGGAATCGGAAAAGGTCTCGGTCTATCACTGATTCTGCATCAATTTACACTCTTGTGGACTTTTAACTTTAGACAGGAATATTGTTTCGAATATTGGCGTTCCCATTTGTTGCTGCCAAATGGATGAAACAGTGTAGTTGACAAGTGAGGAGAAGATTTGATTCAAAGAGAAGATCACACAGTGTCGTAAAGGATGCGTATATTTGAAAGGAGACTCTATCGTATGTTTAGCTACGGATACGACTCGTTAGCAATCAGATTGGTCTTCACCAGTGTGACTCAAGTTGAGCGAAATCGACCAGATCATGGAAAATAAATTTAGAACCATGAAAGCGACCCTTAACACCGGCTCTATCGCAGCTTCGGTAAAGATCAGATATCTCACATTACACCAAGTTTTTGAATTCTTGTCAAATTCGTACGTCAGTGGAGGATGAAACGAGCTTGTCCCACAAGACTTAAAATAACTACTTAAGAACCAAAGCGACAAGTTGACAACGAAACTTGCTTGACGTTCCTTTTTGAGCTTGTTCACTCCCGATGGTGTCAGAATTTATACTTTTTCTGTTGAATTAGAAAAAAGGATATTCGATATAGATCTGGGTTTTCCGTAAGGATATGCAGATATACCTCATCACGTCGTAGGCGGGAGTTTAAGTCTGTGGAGTTTTTTTTTTTTTTAGAAAGAAATGATCGGCTAATATTCCAGTGATGATTTTAAGGACGTTCCTGCTTAGGTCCTCCAGAAACTTGGGAAAGAGAAAGAGAACAAGAAATATAGATTTGTAATTGTTGCCTAGAGAAGCCAACGAATTTTCACTAGATTTTATCAAAAATATGTAGCTATAGATTCCACTGAAAGGATCAAAGCCAGTAGGCAAGTTGCTATGGATGCTTACCTTGGGTGTAAACGGAGATAAACCCTAAGCACTGAGTAGTTACAAAGACAACTGCTTAGATTGCAAGGTCACTTGAAACTTTTAAACGACAAACTCCAGTCCAAATGATGATCGATACCAATCTTCCCAGCCCTTTTAAAGCACACCCTAGTGACAACAAGACAAGGAAGTTGCCGATGGTCTTATCTAACTGCAAGTGTAAAATTTGTGACAATTGACGACGCATGTTACTGGCTGAAGGCATTTTAGTTAAGGCCTGACTTATCCCTGGACTGTCTTCAGTAAAGCAAGGGATTCTTGTCCGATTCACTCTTCCATCGCACTGCGTAGAACTATTTTCTTTTCAATATTGTGCAAAGCATCTAAAGCAACTCCAGTCGTTGACCAGTGAAAGAGATAAGACTTTCTTCACTCATAGGTGAATAAGCGAGTTTAATCGATAGGCTTTTAACAGGCTTCATTCTAAACGGCAAAACGTTTGCTTTCATTTCCATACTAAAGGCTTAAGGCATCAAATTGGAGTTCATCATTCCATTGTTTCGAACGTGAGACGTCAGCAGCGTAAGACGTCAGCAGGTTAGTGAAAGGATGCTGAGTTGTGGGATCACATTATGGATTATGCAGGATCACTAGGAGATCGGTACTCGACAGGGGAAGAGGGGTTAACAGTCTTCTTTGCACCAAGCGTTTAAAGCTGATTTATAGATTCTGATGAGATCCCGAACGATTCTATGGACTTTTCATTAAGATACATACAGACCGATAGACAGAGGGCAACGAAGTTCATACATTTCTAGGAAGTCGTTTGGATCCTGTAAAATTTAATTTCTCAAAGAGCTCCTTTCAAAGCCAAACTCCAAACTGTTAACCATACTGTTGCCAATTCTTCCTCGAACTTTTCTATTGAAAAGGTTACCTATAACTTTCTGTTTATGTAGCTTAAAGTTTCAATAGGCTTAAGTGTAGTGTATGTTCTGTATAAATCCTGATTGGCTTGTAAAGGAGTATTTCTCATTTGAGACTGTTCATCACAAGGATAAGAAATAATCCCATTTAACATCCATAAAACTTACGAACAAAGTTAAATTGTTCTGCATCGCATCCGAAAACCAATACTGTTGACTTTGAAAATTTTCATTTTCATCCATTGCATAGGATTTTTCTGACTCCGTGTGTGTATATGTGGATAACCATGATGTGTCCTTGCAAGAGAGTATAACACATTTTATCAAACCAGAAAAAAAAAATAAACCAAATAAAGGGAAAGAGAAACAACAAGCGCCTGTCAAGATGATGGCAGTAAAGCTTTAGGAGATTTCGTCCTGGGAAAGGAGGCGGAAATTCAATTAAAGCGTCTTGTGTTTGCTTACGCTGGAATTGAGATGAGGAATGATGAAAGGTATGCTTACAAACGTTAATGTCACAAACGTGGAAAATTTTTGTTTTCTTTCAACACGAATACTCCCCCTAACCTTAAAGAATGGAAAATACCTTCGGTGGCAGGGTTCTTTTCTACCACGCTCTCCTCAAAATTGTACATATAAAAAATCAAGCCTTACACGTGTAAGTACTCACCAATGACGTTGAAATTGTATGACAAGGACATTTTTGGCTCTGTGTTGATTTGGCACTCATAGATCCCAGAATCCCTTGGTTGTGGATATTTTATTTGCAAAGTCCAATTGCCTGAGTTCTCCGGTCGTATCACCTGCAAAAAAAAAGGATAATTACAAAATATTTATCCTGTAGATACTCTTAAAGGACATCTGTAGTCATGGCAGCCTCTTAATAAAACTAGGCAAAAAAAAACACGATTTATGTAATCAATTGTAGCACAAACGATGACGTGAGTCAGTCCTTCAGACTGACATGCCAAGGATAAAACAAGTTTATTTTGATGAAGGAATACGAAATCAAAAATATGAAACACACATTGTGATGCTTCTTCAGTGGGTATGCATGCACATGAAGCGAGAAACATCTAATGGAGTATGCATGCATGCAATATGCCATGGTGTTATACGCTGAAGGACGAAAACCAACATCATTTCGAATTTGTGCTCTAGCATAACAACTCAAAGGAGCCACACATCGTGAAGGATACCAAAATGCCTGTTGAAGCATGCACAGTGATTTTGGTTTTGGTTATTCATTCGTTACCGGTATAGAGTAAGGTCAGACATTTGTTCTTCTTACCTGAAATCTCTGGTCGGATGTGTAGGTTGTAGAGCCAGCCGTAAGGATGTGCAAATCTCGTTTTCTGATCCATGAAACCTGAAATAATACGAAAATAGAATGTTAGTAAGTGAGTGAGAGAGTGAGAAGAATCAAAACCGTTTCGAGTGATTTATTTCAACATTTCTCTTGTTGCTTATTGCATTTTTGAATGGATCCACTTGAGAGAGAGAGTGGTTCATTTGTGTGAGAATCCTAATTAAGTGTATAAATTGAGGTGAAATTAAATTATTTATATAACAACACCACTGAAACATACTGAATTAAACACAGTGAGGGGGAGAGAAGGAACGCTTAAGCCATACAATAGGGATGCGGGTGTTCTGAAGATGCATTGGAAATGGACGAATTTGGGAGTTCTAAGAAATTTAACACCACTTCGGCAGATCATTTGTGTACATTAAATCAATCTAACACTGGTAGGTTAGATATATTATTCATCCGGACTGATTGTTTGTTTTAAAAATAGACTGTAGATCCTTTTTAGTTCATCAGAACAGTACCAAGAGTAAGACTCTTCTAGGCCATTCCATAACGTATTGCTTTTTAAGATTTCGTCACCAATAATCTTGATGTTTGGGGCTTAAGTTTGTAAAGGACCCTTTTAATGATTTCGCCTTACAAATATCTATAATTACTGAGTAGATCCTGGCTCACGAAAGTAGTTAGCCGACACCGTCTGTTTTATTTCGCCCTGCGAGGACGTCAAGCTGAGAGTGGTCGAAGGAGACGGTGTTCCAAAACCATGCGAGCGGACAGCATTCTTTCCCTGGAAAGTCCTAAGGAAGACAACCAATCCTGATTGGCTCACCTTGACCATTTCGATGTTCGGCGGATCTCCTTAAGAATTTGAACTGAACTGAAAAGAACCCCTTCGTTCGAAAATCAAAATCCTTCTTGTCCAAATCCGAAGACCTAGGAAGCTTGCTCTCATTGGTATAAGTATGATCCTTCTCTGATACAAGTGTTCCACATCGAGGTTCCACCCCATACTAATGAAATGACTCACAGCTGACTACACTAAGGATATAATGTACCGAACATGAAACAAATATGGTCACAGATGACGTCCACAAGAACGAATTAATGATTGAGAACCTAGGAGTGTACTTGGATGGCAATACGTGTACAATATTTGGACATGGAAACCAGGTTAGCATACTGAGTTGATAGCTCTTTTTCTAGATCGAAAATAGTTTGAGAAAAGAAGACCAATATAAATTCTGTTGAAAGACTGAACTAAGTCTCTCAGTAGAAAAAACCAGCAGTCCACGCTTCTTCCAAACACCACAAACGTTGAGCAAAGGCCTATGAAAAGATTTCCAACATTTGCTTACTGATTGTCCTGACTTTGCTCGGAAAACTCCAAAGAGTTCTAGAATCCAGCACTCAATGAACTTCATATCGATGGAGGATGAGGATGAGTTGAAGCCCAGGTCCACCTCGGACTGCAGCACTATCTTAGTAAAAATCATGTAAGTCTTCATGTGATTTGACTTATAATTCGCTTTCTCAAGCTTGCCAACTTTCTCAAACTCCAAGGCATAATCTTCCCACCCAACATCTGGACGTTCCTTGACGTTGCAGGATAGGATCACTCTCTCACAAGTGAGAGTGAAAAGGAAGTTGAAATACAATATGCTCACTTGTGTCATCGTAATAGTGTCCATAAAAATAAGTTATTTAGCTCTTAGAACCGATTATCGTCCTTATTTGAAACTATGTTTCCACTACTATCGTTAAAATTAAGTTTCCCCTATTAGTTTGCATATATTGAACCCTCATTTCCCACAGAAGGGTTACCCAATCCAACTGAAACATAATTAATTTCCATCATACCTGCATTCATCCAACGTGCTTCTTTTACATTTTCATAAATATACCCAACTCCCCCAGGGAGGTGATCCATCTCCTGCTCAACCAACTTTGTATGCATACAAGTTTCAAAACCTATAGTCGAAAATTCTCAGATTTCTTGCATCCCTTCGTTACATAATTAATGAATGCAAACAAAAAAAAAACACGAAAATCCTTAGATTTAACGGAAACCCCAAATCCTTAATCTTCCTTTGAGCATCGTAAGCTACCACAAGATGGATGCCACTTATGTTTTATGCACATGTTGCCCTCAAGGACGAATTACTCAGAAAATGAGAATATTTATTGAGGAACGTTTTACACCACACATGATAGTAATTCATTTTAAATCCTCGTCCCCCCCTTCCCCTCGTGTGATATCTTTTCCGGAAAGTATTCATTAAAATGTTAACTACTTGAACTTATCGGCAATTTAACTGCAATAATGCTTACAAAACATATCCTGCCAATAGCAGCATTTGAAATCTAATAAAAGTTTATTTTAAAACATTTCTCAGAAGAAATTTTCCTTGCCTTGGACACAAACAAGGATAAGAGGAGTAGTCCCTTGGCATTTGTAAATTCCCAAAAAAAGAACCTCAAACTTTCACCAGTTGGTAGGTTACATGACCCACTTTAAACTCAAGTTTATATCAGAATTCTCCAAAAAAGATTAATATTTCATTCACCTTAGCTATCAGCTATGAAGGTGACCCAATCCTTAACCAATGCAGGCGAAGATAATCCTCTTTGTACCTAACAAGGGTTCATTAATATCAAAACACATTATAGATAAATGACTTTGTCTTGACGTAAATTTACCGTCACCACCTTAGCCACTACCGCCACCGTCAACACCAAAGGACTAAGCAGCTTGGAAGAGTAGACACAAACAAACTCGTTTCTTTCTTTTGTTTTTTTTTTTAGCTTTTGTGTGTATCTTTGGTCCTTTTCAGTTGCAAAAGTACAAGAAAAAAAAAGTTGACTTAGGGTATAGATAAATGGAAGTGTTGTGGGCTGGTATAGGAAAAACAAAAAAAAATAAAGCCTTTGAGGTGGAAAATATCGTGAAGAGATTTTCTTTGGCAAATGATGGAGAGAATTGGATTCGAGGTGACAGGCCTGCAAGCATCTCGAAATTGAGAACTATTTAGGACAGCTTATGATGATGATTATTAAAAGGACTTTCTTTACTTTTTTCTTTGTTGTCACTTAAGGATAGAAAGAAAGGAAAGTTGATGACTGAAACAGTATATCTAGGTGAAGGGAAAGGGTTTTATATAACAGACACCCTGACTAGACAACTAACGTTTGACAGGACCAAGGCGTAACCATTCTATTGAATTGGATTTGGTTTAAATGAAATTCGCACAAGTCAATAGAATTTTCGATAAATGTCCTTGTGAGTGTCAATAGATAGCAGGACTATGCCCTTATTTAGTCTACTAAGCTTTAATGGGAACTAAAGGCACACAATACTCCATTAGATGTCGTTACAAGTCGAGTTGGGTGTTATGTACATCGACTGTGAAAAATACTGAGCAGTCTTATACACAACGAGCAGATTAGATGGTTAAAAAACGTCTTGCAATGCACTCCTTCCAACAATTATAAAGAACCCAATCAAGTGCAAGAAGCCTATAAGATCTAGGCTGATCTGTTCAGTGTGAAAAACGCTTGGAATGCTCAATAGAGTCCTGGCAAAATGTTTGTGAAAAGAAAGCCCCACACAACAGAATTTTCCTGAAATACCAAATTTCCTTCCCAATTCAAGTAAAGATTTCGATGGAGAATCATTAATACAGACTCTGGACAAGCATTTCCCGGGACACATGCTCAAGAAACCGATACACTCTCGTCAGATGCTACCTGACTTCATGTTTGAATGACAGCTTAAAGGTGCTGATCAACAATTGAATCCTTATGAGTGGACGGTATCCTTCCCGAAGCTGCAGACTGCTTAAGGAAATAAAAGTCGCATACAACTGAAACGGAATTCACAAAGTTGCGTCACAAGAAGGCATTTTTCCATCCTTTCCATTGTGAAGTTTTGAATGAAGTTACTACAGATTAGACTACGAATAAGTAGCTTAAGCGGATGACTTGCTTCCGAGAATCATTTCAAACAAAGACGAGTTCTGCTTCCTCCTTCCAGGAAAAGAGAAGCACAGACCTGATGATTTGGGAAATAATAAATTCTGCTTTGACTCTCAGAGCTTCCTGTCCTCTATATCTAAACTTGTAGCCGAGAAATTAATCAAAAGGCTGTTACAGGTATACGGTCACAGGTAAGCAAATTGATGTCAACTCTACTGCACAGGCATAACAGGGTGGTCAAACGACTTAAAGTGCTGATAGTACTAAGACATGATAATGACATCAGGAAGTTGGACAAAAATACTGTGAATTATAAGCAATGGTAACAATACTTAAAATTTTCCTCGATCACTCTGGACATCACCCAATTCGAAGCGAAGACTGCAACCTAGCGCTGCGTAAATAACACCATAAGCGTTTTCATAAACCCTTGGATGCTAGAGGAAAAAAAAACAATCATCTGGGAACATCTGCAAACCCATTACTCTCACTAGGAACTGTTTTGTTTTTTTTTTCTGAAAATTGGAGCAAGGCTACGTCCTATGGGCGACTGAGACGACAATTCAACGACACATTTAGTTTCTGAACAGATTTGACCGAAGTTAGGTCAAAAATGCTTCACTGGCCTACATATGTCGGCATTCTCATAGGACACTGTCCAAAAGTTCAGTTTTCCAGAATGTTAAGACTTTTCTCTAAAAAAAAAAAAATAAACATATACAATAGCTTCAGCAACTTCCCTATCCAGCGGCATCCACTAGAGGAAGACTCCCATTGAGGACATTTTTCTTGAACGACCTTACAAACACTCCCATTACAAAGCACACTGTTACAACTCTTAGTTCCTAAAACTTTCGGTCCATTGTTTTTCCGTCTTAATTTCAGCCAAAATCAAAGTCCCTGCCTGCTCCCCGCCCACATTGTTGCTTCTAACACGAATCCATAGATCGAATGTCATTACTTTTTATTGTACACCATGTGCCTTCATTCGAAAAAGGTCAAAACGTCCTCTATTGTCCTCTGTCCGATGTCAGCTATTTGTAACATTCAACGTTACGATGTCATTCAGGGTGACTTGCTCCTCCAATTACCAGCGAATTATATTTTGTTTTCACAAACTTTTCTAATCGAATTAATTATACGGCAGTCCCCCCCACCCCATAAGGTGCCGCCCATAAAGGTATTCCACAATAAGTCGCAGCTCACGAGAGTCTCTCGATGGAGTAAAAATTCAAAAACTGCTTCTCTAAATTACGCCACAACACCGGGGCAGGGAATACAAGAGCCCCTCAAAAAGACAAAAAGTCTTGAAACGGCTTGCAGGCACGGTCTTGTGGAGCGCCTACAATTTACCCTGCATATTGCTCCCAAATGGGAAACTTCGGTTTGGTTTTTGGTTTAATTTCGAAAATATTTGATTTGTTTTTTTTTTCTTCACAGCGCGCCGTTGGGAGAAAATCCTTTCACCATCATTGCCACCACCGACGCGTCGTCGTCGTCGTCGTCGTCGTCGTCGTCGTCGTCGTCATCGGGGTCGTTGTTGTTGTTGTAGGCCGCGCCGCTGTGTGCGACTTTAATCTGATTTCTCGCAATTGAAAAGCGAATAAAGGACGAAAAAAGTACTTTATTGGGGAATTTCGCAACAAAAAAAAAAAAAAACTTTTTTATTTACCATAAATATAAAAAAAAAAACAACATAAAGGAGGAACAAAAACAATCGTTAAGTTGGGCGGTGGAAGGGGGAGGGAAATTAATTTGTTGTTTTTTTTTTTTTTTTGCCTATAATGAGGATAGAAGTGGATGTTGGGTAAAAGGTGCTGGTGCTGGTGCTATATACAGACAGACAAAGATGGCGACAACGACTTTGTGCGATGGCTTCCAACCTCAAGGGGGCAAAGTTTTGTGCTACAGAGGGTAATTTTTTTGGCGTTTTAAACAGACGTTGGCAGACAAGCGAAAATAGTCCTTGTTAGCAGCAGACTAACAATGCTTTGCATAGGTGGAAGATATGTTGACAGGAGTCGATGCAAAGGATAATCGTTTCGTTGTCTGTGTGAGCTGTGTCAGTGGCATAACGGGGTGGCCACATCAATTTGTATTGTGACATCAAGCTGTTATCAACGACCACGAAACTTGAGAACCTATCAAGTGTCTCTTGACCGAGGTGAATCGGATCTGTGGAGCGACTACTCACGCTGGTAAAGGGTCTACGTTTAGTCTCTAGGTAACTTTGGTGCATCTAGCACGGACATCGTCTCCAAGTGCATCCCAATAGATGGCTATCTTGTCAATTGTCAAGGCACTCATTGGTTAAGATCTACAAGCTCTAAAGGATGTAACCTACTTCTCATTTAATTCGTTATACAAGCTTTTCTGGGATCCGGTGGATTTTAGTAGTAGTGTAACCAGATTCAGTTTGAGGAACTGTGCGTGAGGTGAAACCAGTGACCAAAGGTGCTCAGGAGCGAATTGCGAAAGGCTATTTCAAACGAAGAATGAAGCAAAACGAATGATTTCAGATCAGGAGTGGGCAAGGCGAGACTAAACCAAAGAAGCAAAGTTTCCAAAAATAACCCTCCAAATCCAACGATCCATGGACCAAAGTTTCCCACTATCAACGAGCTCATAAGACATGATGACGTGCAAGTCACATAAGCACCAAAATATGACGAACTTATGGCTAGCCATTGAGAGAAAGCTGTCCCAGACGGTAATTGGTTATCTTGTCAGCCAAGAAGAACCTTGTCCTTTGGCTCTTCCATGACAGATGTGGAGACTTGAAACCCAAGCTCATTCTTTTGGTTGGGGATATTTCCAGGAGACTCATTCAACAGATTAAATTTTTTTTCATCCCAAAAGGCGTGCAATCCTTGATTATATGTTGTGAAGTTGGGTTGATTAAATCAAAGATCATTATATCAGCGATTCTTAGACGATATAACACTCATGACTACCGACGAAGAGAAGGCTGAATCAAGAAGGAGTGAGCGTTACGGTATGAGTTCAATGAGTCCAACAAATGCACCACAAGTGTAAGGAACCTCTGCAGAAGCTGCAGTATCAATTTGATGATTGCCGCAGGATGTCCTGACTGAGACATGTATAGTGTTGTTCTTTTCATCTCCAGATGAGATGTCTATCGGTATATGACCTAAGACCATATTCCTTCGAAGTGAAAGCAAACTAAATAGAACTTAGAGTAACAGAAATATGCTGTCTTACTCCTTCTCATAGAATCAAAACCATCATCCTGTAAAAGTCCGTATCCCTGTTTCAAATTCAACTTACATAAATTAAAATCTACCTGCCCAAGGATACGTCGCGTCGCGTCGTGTCCCCGCCCCAAGTTTGCTTCATATGCCATTTTCATTTCTCAATCTACTTGTTCCATTGTACGTACACTATCAATTATCCCCTCCGTACGTCACTCGTGAGAAAATTAATTCTCTAACTGTCATTAAGTTTTAAATCTCTTTTTTTACAAAATTTCCGAACAAAAAAAAAAAACATTTCATCAAATACCAAGTGAAGAATGGAAAGCACAAGCAAGGGTAAGTTCTGTGTCAAGGAAAAAGGATTCCCTATCTCTGCCACCTACTTCTCTTTGTCCTGGAATGGTTTTCCTTTTCGTTTTTTTTTTTTTTTGCTTTTAATGAAAAATTCCAAGTAAACTAACGTTTCAATAACCAATTCTCGAGGACCGAACGGCGAACACTACTATTTCTGTGGCAAAAGCTTTCTCGTGTAACTTTTTCACAACGTGATCCCATGTGTAAAGCGCAAAAAAAAAAAACACAAATTATTTCATTTTTCTTCCTTTCACGAAAAAAGGGTTAAGGCAAACGTAAAGAAAAAAAATTCAGTTATACAGCGCACTTGGAAATGCATTTGCATTGCAGAGAGAGAGCCCTCAGGGAATACCATTCTAGGAAAAAGGGGGCGAGGCCATTTAATGAAAACTTTTGAATGTACACCCTCGTAAACATAAAATGTTACTTTCAAAGTTTTAATTTAACCGTTTTCTCTTCTCGTCTCAGATTCAAGGGAATGCATACCGACAAAGCCAGCTCAGCTGGTTCAGGAAACATTGACAAATCCTGACAGCAATAAATACGGATGGCGGGTGGTGAATAATATATTAGAGGCTGTGAAATTTACTTTTGATTCGGTTAGCAACAATGAAAATAAAGCTGTCGTTGAAGATGCCAGCGAACGAAAGAACAATGAACCGGACAGACGTGTTGGAGAAGTAGACAATGTTACAGTGGGAGAGTTGCAAATGCCTCGGGATCTACAAGATACTCAGATTCCAACATTGTGCCAGCGCTCTTGTCAGAACAGTGTTCCGAATGTAGAGCTGGGAGAATCACCCGAGATGCAACAGGAGTTGAAGAAAAAGGATGCCCTTGACAGTGGTATTGGCAGTCTTAATGCTCTACATAACAATGCTACTGAGAGTACGTCATCGATACGGTCGATAGGATCCTTTGTCTGCCGGATTTGCCACAATGCTGAACAACCTGAAAGGTAAGAAAACTGACATTTGATTGGTAAAAACTTGAAAATTCGGCTTTTTTTGTCGAAAAAACTGTTATCATCTGGTCAGTGATGTGAATTGGGAATTTATACTATTCAATGTAGTCATTGCTTAAGAGGATGATAAAGGTTAAGGTTGTTTAACTTGGTACGACGACGTTAAGTAGTTTTGACATGCGCCTTACTCTGACAGAAGAGTGGGTCGTCCGAGTAAACTTGGAGCTGAAACTCTTGCAGGTATTTCATGCCATGTCTTCGCATTCGAAAAAAGAACTGACAGTTTCGTGCTAAGAAATATACTGCGGACAAAACAGATAGCTGTGAGAAGCTGGGCAGAGACCTTCCGCGACGTAATTTTTTCTTGATAATGGCAACGATGAAAACCTGGGCAGTGAGACCCACCCTTGTACTAAATATATGTAGAGCGAGGGAAGTAAGATTGTAGCTCTTCTTGTGACATGCACTTCCACTTTTCAATCCAAATCAACAGCCAAAATAGTGGTTATTCCACATTAGAGCTCTATAACGACATGGGAAGTGGAAGAATGTGAGTCTTCCACCATGTACCCACCACCTGGCTCTCGTCACTTTTTTTCACATCCATCCAAAATAATGCTAAGTACTTATTTATCAGTACAAATGATCCCCACTTATTTCATTTAACCTTTATTTATTTATATAAATAGAGAGCTTACAAATATTAATTTTCACTATAAACCTGTTCATTTATGTAAATTTAAAAAATAGAAAAAAATAAAATCTCTATAAGCTTGATAAATCTCAGTGAATATTATACTTAAACGTAATTAAACGTGAATAATTTATAATCCTAGATATTTTTAAACGTTAACAGAAAGCAGTAAAATATTTCTAGATATTTATTTAATTTAAATCAATATGACTGTGTAAAAACTGTTTTGCAACATAACCAAATAATTAAGGTAAATCCTTACACCCTTTGAATCCCTTCAAAACAAATATTTTCTATTCAAAATATTTACACACACATGTACAAATATCGCTTTGGTGCATTCAATAGATTAAAAAAAAAAAAACAGGATCCACTCTGATCTATAAATACATTTTCTAAAACAAATAAAAGAATATCCACACAAATTGAAAAATATGTTTATATAGTTTGATTTAAGGGATATCATTCGTTGCATCCTGAAAGCCTTTGAACTGTATTATAGTGGTCAACAAAATATTCTCGCATTGGTAATGGAAAACAAATAATAAACACGGTATCAATGCAGGGATGTGGAATCTGTGTTATGGAACTTAGTAGGCCAAACAAAGTTAAGATAAATCAGGAAGGAACGTATGTTGGCCAATAAGTCAATTTATTTAGAGCAAGACATTTGTGGTATGCAGAAAGGCACTTACGCGGGCAAAAAGAAACACACTTTTGATGTGAAAAAAACGTGAGCATGACAAAATTCTATTGCATCACCGCAGACTTCGCCTAAATCAACTAATATGCGAGGGATGAATATGATTTGAAGGGCGAAATAAGCACGTCCCCAGGTCAAGTTCCTTCCACAAATCAGGGTTACTTATCGACACTACATTGATAAGTATTATAACAGGAGGAAAGGTTGAAATCACAACCTGATGAAGTCGATACAAAAGAGTCCACAACTCAAGGACCCGAAGATACAATAACAGTTCTTACAAGTCGGAGTTTATAATATACAATCACAAAATCAACAATTTCGGCGAAATCAAAATAACAACCCAACCATCTTCAACAAGGCTTTAAGCCGACCGCTTTTGTCGGTTCATTGATTCTGATCAATTCAACTCAGCTCAGCAAAAGCTCCCCCTGAAAACTCGACAAAAAAAAGTTTGCAAACCCCTGATTCAATGGTAATTGGGCCTTTTCAACAAACAGTGTTCCGTAAATATTTTAATTTAACCTCTATACGCAATGTTATTTATTCCAACATTTCCGCTGTGTTGGATTAATAAAAGCGTTGCATGTATGATATTTTCGGTATGCAGGTATTAAAAATTTAATATTTTGAGTTCATTAGGTCGTTGCAAACACAAGGGTATGGTAGATGTGTCGGCACTCACACATGACTGAATTGAGTTGAAATAGATCCGAATATACGCCACAGTTGCTGTAATTAAATGATTCACTTAAATTACTTAAATAAAAATGAGCTAGTGGGTGGTGCTGCTCTTTTTAAGTTGAATAGGTTTTTGGCAAAGCACTTACCTGACCTTATTCCAGAATTATTGAAAACACTGATGAGCTTAGGCCAGATTGGTTGTGATTATAAATATTTAGAATTTTCCATTCAATTTGAAACGAAGAGGGGGTTTACGAGGATTTTATTGAAATATATTCACACACGATAAATTGTTGGTAAACACACGACTAATTAATCCCGTTATTTATGTTTTTAACAGTCGGAATAAAATATTGAAAAATAAATATTTGTTGCCGAATAGGTTTTGCATACTGAATGGGGGGTGTCATTGAAAGTTCTGTGATAATATGAAATGAAAATCCAACAACTGATCCTTATCCTTGTCGACTTAGAGAGGATTTTCTAGGTAAACTAGATAATATTACATAAGGTATGACCCTATGCAAAATTATGTGTAAACGTCTAGAGCTTCTCTGCTACAGTGTTGTTTCCGGGATAGCCGTTCGAGGATAGACCAAATCTTCACACCAAGGCAAATCCCAAAAAAAAAAAAAAACGAAAGAATTTAAGTCTACAAGGCAATGAAGCTGGAAAATACGTATCGCAATGTGCTATAAGTTAGCCCGGATGTAAATAAGGACAAACCAGGTACATATATGTCGTCAACAAGCAAAGAAGCATCGTAGTGAAGATTCGACGAGGACACTCTAAGACACTGCTACTACCTCGGGTTGGTGAAACAAATGAGTTCAAAACTTCTAATTCGAAATGCATGCTCTAAAATACTAATTCTGACAGTTTTGGAGGGTGTTTAACAATAACGCAAAACGGATGTCAAGCGCTTTCGAGAGATAAATTCTTCGTCGAAATTTGGTCCCATATGCGAGCTATGAGCTATATGAAGATGTGGACGTTGTCGAGAAGACCAAAACACATCAACTACATTGAAAATAATGCTCAAGCTAAAAAGATCATCAAATCACAACCCCCAGGTTCGAGATGAAAAGTACGACCAAAGTGATGGTGGATGCCAGAGCACTTTCGCTCGAGAATTGAAAACTGAGTATGTGAAAGCGAAGTTTCTGGCATTGTATAGCCTCATTGTCTTTGTAGGCTACAAGGTATAAAAGTGATAAGCGTGCATTTTATCGGAAAAGTCATAAATTGGAAGAAACCGGCTCAAGATCGTCTAAGTAATTCTCGAGCTATTATCGAACACAGATGGGAGAAATGAAAGATTTTATACTAGAGAGAGGAGTAGTAGATACTATATCGTACGATAAAACTTATATATTCACATGTCTTTAGATTTTTATATGCATATACACACACTTTAAATTCAGTGTGACATTAATTTTCACTTCCATTTCAGATTGGTGTCACCATGCTTATGTAAAGGATCATTGACATACGTACACACTTACTGTTTGGAACATTGGATAAGTACTTCTGGAAAAACCACTTGTGAATTATGTCAATTTCGATACAAAACTATACAAACTTTGAGGTAAGTTTTGTTGTCCTAAAATTAATAACTAGCTAGACGATGAACACTTCCTATACATCACACTTTCATACACCATCTCACCGTCTGTCTGTAGGCCTAACGCTGTGTATTTCTTTCTACAGTCCTATTGGATTGAGCAAATCGGGTCCAATACTGCTAACTTCTTAGACTATAACACACCTCCTGATCCTGTCCGATTTACACTGAGTTGGATGGACAAGAGATAAGAAATGTGAGAGCATTTGAAGTTTACGCGAATTGAAGTTAGAAAGCATCGGTTGAATATACAAGAACAATAGATTAAGACACGCAACTGGGATTCTAAGTGTCTAAACAGCAATGTTGCTTCACAAGGCTTTAGCAAGAAATTCTAACGATACCTCGATGCGATAGTTTGGCATGAATCTTAAAAACACAAAAGTAGCTTCGCTAAGGACCGCCTTTAGTCGACCATATAAGCTCCTTGAAGTACTATCCTCAACCAAATATGAAAACGATGCATTATTTCCAACCACTTGACTTGTTTATCGGAATGAATGCAGCGAAAGAACCCATTGATTGAAATTACCTAGATCTTTCCTAGATCTTTACCTAGATGCGAAGAAGCACCGCTGACAGCGCTGTAGGTAGCCTTCTTCACGGACAAATCATGGCATGGGCCATCCTAGATCTTTTTCATCCATCGGATTTAGCACCCTGTGCAGACCGTCAAGCAGTGATTAACACTTTAGAATCCAAACTCCATCCAAGACCACTTTAACGAACTTATCATGTTGGGTAATTGAACACCACTGAGTCAAAGAATGCACGACCTGATGAACTGAAAAGGCATGAATCTGAGCTTAAATGTCAATACTCATACTTGGCTAAGAGTGGAGACTGAGTATAAAGAAACCAAGCACTAACCCTTTAAGGTAAGTTACATCTGAAACTCTACAGCCAGTCCTATTCGAAAGTAGAACAAAAGCTTCTTAGGGGTACCGATGACGCACTGTGTCATTGCAATTGTCACCTTAAGACTTGTATAGAAACTCCAAAGCTGAAGTTGAATAAGAATCTGTAAGACACTTTGCTTCGTGATAACCATGCTTTTAAGAGAATGACATCTTCGTCATCTAGGAATGGGATTCATTGAAGATCTGATAGTCTGCCAAAGCTACTATGAACGAATTCATTACGATTAGTTAAGGATTCACGAGTGATGGCTTTCCCTGAAGCCTGTTTACAGTATAAACTGTCTTCTCAATTGAACCTCATCTTACAAAACAAATCACCGGCAGTTTCTATTTTAACCTTCAAATCACAGACATTTAAAACCAATGTACATCGGAGCCTACTTCTTTGCATTTGCTTAGATTTGCTCATACAGGTTTGTGTCCATGCTTGGATGAATTTGTCTTAAAATTCTTGAACAACAAAATTTTCGGCTCAAAATCCACTTGATATCATAAACTAATTCCAAGAGCAAGATGAAAACAGAAGCTAAGCTCTTTTTAGTTCAGACAAGCTTGATATAAAACAAAAATCCTCAGACAAAGACTGACTTTAGCACAAGGATCAAGCAACAGTTTGCAAAAGCCCCCGACGGGAGTTATATGCTTCGCATACATTCAAGAACTCTTACAAAATATGCACAATTTTCACAGAACTTAATGAAGCCAAAAGTGAATCCTTAGAATATTTCCAATTGCCTCACTTCCTCACATTCAAAACCTTCAGCGAATCTGTCACACACTTATCCAATGATTTGCTTTCAAATTTCCACAAAGTTCACCTTCCTTCACATCACGCTCTAAATCAATTAGAAACTCTGTCAACCTGTCAATTAGAAGCGTGTTTCCTTGCATCAAAAACTTGTTAATTCCGCCTCAAGGCTCTCACCATCGTCCTTGCATGATTTTCCCATAGCGCATGACAGCCTACTCATATTTGCATTCCACCGTTACTAGATACACATCTGTTGCCCTTGAAATGCAAACCAGCGTGAACTGAAAACAATTATTCAACACAAATTTATACCGACACGCGAAGCACGCTTAGTTTATGACAGCTAAACCAATAGTCAACGGTAGTAGGCGTCTTTCTGTTTTAAGCTACAATTTCAAAATGTATTCCCAGCTAAAGGCTTTAAAACCCAACGCATCACTGTACAACCTAAGATATGTACATAGTCATACAAACTAGACTACATAAAGGGTCCCGGGGCTAATGTAGAAAATAGAGGACCCATCGTAACATAACAAACAACTAAGGATTGTTTCATTTTGTGTAAAATGCCCTCGAGGTTGCAGCGCCACAAATGAGTTGAAAAATTGTTTTCAACAAGGCAATTCACAGAATGCGCTCCGACATTAACCACCCTCTTAAGTAGCTTCCCACTCTGCAAAGTGCATAGAGTCCTGCTCACACTGGGTTCCTGGGCTCAACGTTTCTGGATTACTACACGCTTTTTGAAAGTTTCGCCCTCATTCATAGGGATAACCCTTGCTTTTTGGCAGCGATGACTATATCAACCCGCTCCGCTTTTTGTGTTTTGACAAGTGGGCTGAAATGTTATGAAAATATTTCATTTTTCCACGAAACAAAAAAGGATATGAACGGGGGTGTGTTGTATGCTGTGTGCTCGGTGACGACCCGGTTCATTGTATTCGTCTTTCGGGATAAGTACTGCAAAGGAATTTGTGTTGCTTTTGTTTTAGCTTTCCCTCTTTCTGTGTTTTTGAATAATATTTGAAGGAAATAATGAGCTTTTAAATGTTTCTAACATCAACAACTGTGTACACACAAGTACTTAATGCAACAATAGTTCCTTTCGCTTTGCCTGAACAGCAGGTGGTTGTAAAGTTGTTTCTCTTTTCTCCTTTGATGAGAGTAACTTTTAAATGGTTGGCTAAAGAAATTACAAACTACAATTAGACAACAATGAGGTGGTCACTTGTTGGACTGGTTTTGGGTGGGTGGGAGGTAAATAGAAACTAAAGCCAAAGGAAGTTTTTTAAATCTTGATTACACTTTAATTGAGGATAGTCAAGGCGAAACAAAATGGAATAATTAGAATGATGTACTCTGAGATGGAAGGTACAAATCTACAGAAATGATGGGAATATAAGAGCGGTACACTTTTGGAGATTTCGAGCTTAGTCCGAGGAAAAGTACCAAGTTTGAGGAAATTTTTGAAAATGGAAGAGAATGTTTGAATCACTTTTTCTGCCTTAAAGTTGAACATATCGATTGCATATAAGAACTACATTGGGCCCTACCTCACTGTGGACAACAAAAGTGGACACAAGACGTATAGCCAAAGGCAAAGCTGATAAACTGTTCATACTTCTTTCTAGAAATACTGTTGAAAATAGTTTAAAGTCAGAACCGTGCATCTCGTCTCGGTATAGAGATGGAAGCAAATTTTACCTAAAGAGACCACAAACTGTTCTCGATTAAACCGATCCGAACTGTGCAGGTTCGAGCCTGGTCGAGAAACAGCAATAGCCCTCTCAAATAAAAAGAGAATGACACAAAACTAAGAGATTTTCGAAAGATTTCCTCAGGACACTAACAGAAGAGATGCGATGAGAAGGCTGTAGCTGAGAATGAAGATAGGAGAATCGTGTCAAATCTTATGTAAAGGGTCTTTCGTTAAGCGCTTCCTATATTTCAATTTAAATAAAACAAAGTGTGTGTGAGATATTATCGAAACTTTTTATTCGTTTGAAAGGCCTATCGATGCCATTATGTATGGAATATAACATCGTTCAAATGTCTGCCGCGGCTTCTCTGGGTGGCACGCATCCGAAATGTCCAATTCTCCATGACTCTGGCGTATAAATCAAGCTGAATTTGACCGATGGAATGGATTATGTTGGTTGTGGTTTGTGGCTTATTCGCATAGACCTGCGACTTCAGAAAACCCCACAAGAAAAAGTCTAACGAGGTCAAATCGTACGATCTCGGTGGCCAGTTCACATCACCTCCACGTGAGATGAGTATGCCCTCGAATCAATCGTGCAGAATTTCCAATGTTGAAACTACATGTCGTTGGTGTCCATATCATCCATTCAGGCCAAAAGAAGTTGGTAATCATCGCCAACGTCGTTCTCAAACAAATATGGACCGATGACACCGCCAGCCCAAAATCCACACCAAACAGTGACTTTTTCGGGATGCATTGGACGCTCTTGGATCTCATGTGGATCGGTTTCGTCCCAAATTCGACAATTTTGTTTGTTGACGTACACATTCATCTAGAAATAGGCCTCATAGCTGAAGACGGTTTTTCGAACGGAACGTTGCCCCAACAGAACACCCATTTTGATAAAAAAAAATTGTGCTATTGAACGCTTTATCCATCCATGGTGATTTGGCAAAAAAGACTGGTTAATGACAGCCAATTTGACAGATGTAGCTTCAACAATATGGCCGCTATCAACTGTTAAAGTTCAGAAGTCCCTATTGGAAGACCCTTTATATAGCAATCAAATATTGAAAAGAAGATTCCATGTCAAATACTCTCCCTGGATGAAACCAATCAGTAACTCCAGTCTTGAGGAAGAAAAGTTCGTGTGCTTCCAATTGCAATGAAATCCTTTGATACCCAATATAAACCTCCACACCAACTCTACAGAGTTACTCGCATTAATCAGTATCAGTACTCGCTTGGTAAGCCTTTTTCTGTTAAAAATAATTTTCTCTGCATTAGCATGCAGCCCTGGTCCTCACCGCATTATCAGTTTCGTTTCAATGAAAATGCAAATTAAACTTTATTTCAACACACCACCCTGTCAATTTGATTGCCTTAATGCATCCTCACCATAACCATACAAATCGACCGCAAATTCAACCAATTCCAAGCGAAATTTATATTGACAACTCTGATTGAGAACAAATACTCTTCGCGCAGGTTTAAGTTAAACAATCAGTGGCCAACAATGTAATTAACAATCATTTTAAAATCCTTGAAAGTGTATCTAATTAGAGAACACAGAAATTGCATCCAGGAGAGACGCTGACTACCTCCACCTTCATTACTATTGGTCCACCAGAACTACACGTAACAAATGAATCCCAACAAACATTTACATTGCTGCATAAGGACGAAAACAGTTGCTCCCAGTTAATCTCTTAAATATGTTTACTTTCAGATACACATGTTTGCAGTCGCTGCGTATGTGGTATTCCCATTCGATGAGCCGTAGAGCATTGCAGGTGAGCACATTTCCTGAATTTTCCCAGAATTATTCTGTTATTTTTCTGCGCCGCCCATCAATTTTGTTAATACGAACGTTGGAGAATGTTGTGTCGGTCTGAGGACCGTAATTTTAATGCTAATTAACATCCAGGTTGTCGCAACCAAAAATGTCGTGAATCTTGTTTCCGTTTTTCGGTTTTTTTTTTTTTTTGCTTCCAAAATATGACTCCCAACAGGATGCAATGACCAGAGAGTTCACCCACCCGCCTAAATGATTATAACGACGATGATGCCAATACTGATGCTGATGATAATAACACAGGAAAATAATTGGTTTTCCGCACACGATAAATAAATGGACGGTGTTGGTCATTTTCGTTGGATTAAGGGATTGAAAGGATTGAGGTCATTTCCTCAATATATACATGTAAATATGGCTATACGCTTACCACAGGGTCGTGGTAAAGGATAAGGCCAGATAGAAGGCTTGACTGCACAACACCCGCGTTAATTACACAACTTAAAGGAGAGAATAATGGAGTATCCTGCAAGCATTCATAATTGAATAGGTTATGGAAATTGTCTTCATTTAAAAGGTTCTGGAAATTCATATTTTTTAATCAACTTGTTCTCTTGTTGAAACCACACGACAGGATACGGAGCCAGGATATGAGTAAGTATTACGTTTTATTTATTACTGGATTTTCTGCTTGACATCCTTCATGATTGGGGATACGCATTGTAGACAGTAATTTAGGAAAAATTTGAACAGTTGCGAACTTGGAAGAATCAGAATCTATTCGAAGCCTTTCAAGTCCGAAGATTGATGGTATGCTTCGTCGAGAAATTCATTTGTCTTTTCAAGATTTTATATGACAAACAGGAAGACAAACCTATTGACATGTGCCTTCACGAATTCAATTTCGAAAGTTGCAGAGCGTAGGCTTCGAAATCACATATGTGCTGAGGAAAATGCATTTTCTACAAGCCTATGACAGCACCTTTGATAGTCCCAAATTCTTCATGAAAATGTCCGTCGCCATAGTGTTAGTGATTGAACGACTAACAAAGTAGACTTCCCTTGCATTGAGGATTGGATTCGGCCAGAATCTGGGCCAGGAATAGAGTTAAGTCGCGTTTCTACAGATGGCTACTACTTATTAGAAGTAAAGCCTCTTGGGCTTCTGTTTTAGTAGAAGATGATAACCCTTTTCTTCCCTTTTGAAAAGGCAAAATAGTTTCCGTCTTCCAAGCTATCCTTATGGCCATTTATGTACATCTGTTGCGACAGCCAGACTGCCCATTAGGCAGTATTTAACCCTTTGACCACTTCCAGTATATTCAGTAGTAAAATTGAGTTTTTTGGCTCTTAACTGGGACAAAGGTCAAACTGGGAGATCGGAAGAGAATACCTAAACAAAACACCGATAACAATTTTTCAGGACCCCAACCTGCTTTGGGTTTTCAACAGTAAATCCGTCCATTTCCAAAGCTTGTAGTTGCTTCGTAACTATGGTTATTTTCCATGGCCGGGGAGTTACCCCGACGGTACAATCCCCAACCTGGAGGGCCAGTTCCATTATAGAAACCCCTAGGACAAGGGGTCGGTTAGACCGAAGCAAGTAACCCGTTCGGGGATGTGAACGCTGCCGATGGTTCATTAAGGGCTCATCCGCCACCATCTCTTTTCCAAGACCCTGACTTAGTCTCGGAAATCCTTACCGACCTGAGCTCCAAATATGTCGGAGTAGCCCGGATAAGGTGCGAAACTGGAGGCAGCTAGCTAAAGATCGAGCTAGTTGGAGACGCTTGTTGGTTGAGGCCAAGGTCCACCCCGGACTGTAGCGCCACTTTAAGTAAGTAAGTAACCTGCTTTTGGTCTTCCTGCATCTTCGATGAGGACTTTCCTTGACGATTGGGTATCTTACAAACACAATTGAGTGTGACATGATTCTCCAGGACGCACGCGGATTTGAAGAATGGTAGCAGACGTCTGTTAGAACTCTGATTCATTCTTTCTGTCACTCGATAGAAAAGACTACAGACAACTTATTGGCATTCTACCGGGACCTTTCACTTTTGCCAAGTATTTCAATGTGGCAGGCTCAAGTGAAACTACACACTGCCATGCTTATGGAGAAGGTGGAGCATTTCCTTTGCGAGAGCTCTACCTTTGCTCATATCAGGTGGCGTACCTTCGATGCTGATGTAGTGAGTGCTAATACTGTAAGCTGCTCATCATGTTCCTAATCGGCTGTCTATGAAAGACAATTGGATTGTAGACTTTAAGACCTGCCTCAAGTTTGCTTGGGTTTCAAATTATAGACAAGCTTTGTGAACTGTATCAAGATCTGGATGTAGTCCAAAAGGCAAGACTTACAGACTACATCGACACGGCCAACAACAACACTCCAATTTAGAGGATCTTCAAACTAGAGCCCACACGTTTAAGATGGTAAGATTTTCCAAACCTACATTACAAAAAATAATGGTTCACGAATGCCAAAAGGCTTGATCTGGAGAATTGAAAGTAATTGAAAGTAATGTCGGGTTGAAGGGAGTGGTGTCTCAGGCAGACACTATTCACGTGTCGAAAGCTCGATAAGTAAGTCAGTTTATCTTTAACAATTTACATTAACTAAAGCTTAATTTTTGTACTTTAATAACCTCCTGTGTAACTGTAAGTACTGCAAGGCAATAAATTGTTAAAATCCCAATAAATCAACAAAAGTTTAATCATTCAATTTCGTCCTTATATTTTTAACTCAAGCGAATCACGTTCACAATTCCAATAAATCGGTCCTTTTTTTTCGTTATTGCACCAGAAAACATATTTTAATCGTGTCAGGATATCCTTTCACATATGCATATCAAAATTGCTTTTCATGTTGAAAGAGGGACAAGTAGGAAGTATTAAAATATGTGTGTGTTTTCAACCAAAATAAAATGCATCACTGATCAGGGAAAGCGATTAATTCACATTTTCATACTTCCGGAAAAAAAAACAAAAAAAATCAGCCGTCTACCAAAAGAGGGAACTGGATTGGCAGCCTCTTTAGGTTCACCCCCAAGTATGAACCAAAAAAAAAAAGTGTAAACAAGTACTTAACCATTTAATTAGAGATTTTATTAAAATTCGTTGAATGGTGTCATCTATAAGGGTTGTGGCGGCGCAAACTTGTGGTATCTTGGGAAAAAATAAATTGAAAACCTCTTTTCTTCTTTTGCAGGAAGATTGCCAGATGTTTTCATTGCTGACACTGGTGGCATTCGGTATTGTCGGCACAATTATTGTTGGGATACAGTATTATATTGTTCAAGAGAAGAACACTATGGCTACAATGGCAAGAGTTTGGACAAAGGGTTGGTTGTTATTTTTCCTACTCACAACGGTGAGTATTCAATGGATTGAGACTTAAATTTTGGTTACACATTCTGTTGTAAATTGAGATGGAGTCAGAGGAAAAGGATTTACTGGTCGTTTCAAATTTTATAGGAAATGTAGACTTGCAGAGACCTACACGACGATATTTAGCGTCACATATTGTGTGTGTTACATATTTTGTGCAAATGGAAGCGACTTACAGTTTTTTTTTGTCGAATTTGAACGGCGGATTGAGAAACTTTTTCATGACAAATTATACCCTCGGAGGTTTATCGTTGATAAGAAGTGATGCCGCGAAAAACGTTTGGTGGTTGTACTGACTTCGAACCTATGTCAACTCACTTAGCAGTTCAACGTGCAATTTTGAGTTACCTTCTAGAAGTTCAAAACAAGCAGATAGGAAAACAATAGGCAAAATATTTCAGAACTTCGAAAAGGCTCTTTTGAATTTCAAGGATTTACCCCAACTATCCAACAACTTTGGAGAGCTATGCCTAAAAGACACATTTAATGTCCGCAGCTTTATGGGATCATCTCTGGAGTCGAAATACCAAAAAAGATTGATTCTTCCCGCAAAGTACCAAACACAATAGAGTCACCGAAAACGCTTATAGTTCTTCTACGTCACCAATATCATTTGTGCAGAGGCGAAAGGCGCACAGAATGTTTTCCATTTAAGCTAACTCGAGCCTTAAGCTTGTAGGTTCTTTTGTCTTGTCGAAGATGTACGTTCAGTCGCATTCTAGTCTAAGATCAAATGATTAAGTGATACTACTCTCAAAAAGTATAGAGTTCCAGTTTCACATGCTCCCAGGCACAGCTGTGAACACCACCCTTAAGCAAATATTACAAATCACGTTATTGACTTTCATCCAAAGCTCTAGATTCATTAATAACTTCCACATTGACTATCCGTCTCTCAAACATTTAAATTAAACCAAACAACGGAATGTACATACGTACATCCTTGCTGTCATCACCCATCCATTTAATAGCTTCTATTTGTTTCGATTTATTTTCCAGTTTACCGTATACTTCATCAATGTCTACATGATTGCGAGAGGACAACTAGCACCCTGGTATAGGTAAGTTGCAAATATTTATTCAAATAATATCTCATGTGGTCAGACCGCCAATTCTCATCCATTTATGCTACTCAACGTCAATATCCTTATCCGTTCAATCTGAAAATAATTCAATAGAAGCATCTTGCAAACAATCTAACACAACAGAATGCAATTGCAGTACCGGCATACAGGAACATCCTTTCTTCATTAGTTTGACTTTAACGTATAAAGGGACATTGATGACATTATGTTGCGCTATGGGCTCTGACACCAAAGTAGAATCCAACAATGGATTCGCATTAAACCTCAAGTCAGTCAGTTAGAGTCAGCACAAGTCAACCGGAAATGCTGTTGATTGCAGCAGGTCCTGCATGATTGTGTGACATCTTTGTTAAAGGTAGAATCCAATTAGAGTATTTCCTGGATCTACTCGGGCTTAGTTCGTCTTGGCATAGATAAATGAACGCTGTAATGCCTGAGTTTAATTAAGAAATCCAGTCTTGATTGTAAGGATGTGTTGATGATTCCAAGCGTTAAAAGTTGAATTTCAAATATGGTCAGTGTTTCTATTTAAGTTTTGTTTCACAGGAAAATGTAAATAGGCCCGAAAGTGCAAGGTATTTGTTCTTGGAAATTAAATGCTTTGTGGACTTTGTTGCAATCTTGACAACTTTGTTGTCTTCAATGTTGCATACAAATATTAAATGAAATCCTGAAATTGAAGGTTATCAAGTGTTGTACTTTGGTAATCACTGATGTATGCATATCCTTTGCGTTTCCTGGGGAACATTTCAAATAGCACAAGGTGCATCTAAACGAATTGGGTGTGGAAGGAAAAAAAGGGTTTTAGTGGTTAAATTTTAAGTGCTATTTTGTTGACGTTTCCAAATGACTGCCCCTGCTCCCGGACTGAAGTTTATTTAAGTTTTCACTGTATATATCGCAATTAGAGCAGAACTGAAGACCGAGGAGGTGATGCAAGTCTTGGACCCATCAGTTTATATCACATTAAGACTTATCCCTTGATTTGCAAAGTGTTACAGATGACGAAAGAAGAGCTGCTTGTGATTCTTGAGACATTCCATTCCCTAAGAAACTACTACATGTCCACGACCAGTCAGGCAGCCATCACAATCCTCATTTTGGAAACCATATCTGACTCTAAAGGGGGTATAGGAGCAATTAGGAGCCTTATGATATCGTCAGGTGAACATTGTTCCTTGACATCCCCTTTACAGAAAGCGCCTACATTCTACACCATCTATCAAGACGATCTACAAACATTGTTGGGTTTGTGACGACATACAGGGGTCACTGGGTTATATGAAGCTAGACTTGGCATTCCATTCAAAGATTCAAACATTGCTCGCTGGACAAACCATTCTTTAACAACCTCAATCCTCACTGAAACCCCGAGGATGAACTTAGGGCAAACACTTCTGCCAGTCCTATTGGTTCGAGTTTTGATTCATCTAAACGAAATGGTCGCAACAATTATTGTACGCTCTTACAGGGTCTCAGATCCCCGGATAGATAGAACCACTTCTACCTTCCTACCTACATGGACAGAAAGAGCTTTACATATTTATTTGCATTTTGTGCTTCGATCGAAAGCCGTTTATCAATATTTGACACCACGGGTTTCTGATTTTGATAATACATCCACAGAGGCTCATTTAAAGGAATAAGTTCCATCACAAGTCACATAACAATTCTCAAGTCACTTCTTAATGAGCGTGGCTCTGTTGTTCTTTCCTTTTTATTCTACCATCTGTCGACTGTCTGTAGTTTAAGGTCACAAAATGCCCGTAATAAGTCCAAACTATCAAACATCCATTACTCTCGTCTTCTATCCGCCAACTTACTGACTCAACCCCAATTTGAAACAAGTCATTCGTCCTTATTTCATCAAAAGCTAAGTGGTCCCCTCACGTCTTTAAATTTTGTCATGCACTGCTCTAAGCCCTGTCATTTCAAAGCACGGTGTCTAATTTAAGAAAATTAATTCTCATTCCATCATACCCTCGACTCAAAGATTTATCATTAAAATGTCACTTCCAGGTGCAACAACATCCCTATACCTAAGCTAACCAAAAATGTACATTCCACAGATGGTGGCAGTCTGCGAGGGAAATCAAATTAATTTTGGAAAATCGAAAATCGGTTCACTCATTCCGGAGCTTGCGAAAATCTGAGGGAACACAAGGAGCAATGGCCGCACGCTTACAGGATGCATTTCGGACTGTGCCAATCGCAGAAGAGGAAGTCGCAATGGGTACAGTCTTTCTCTATGTCGAAGATAATGAAAACGATGGTCGACGACATGCCCTGGTTCCTATGACAAGCGACAATGACGGTACACCGGCACCGGGAATAAACAACCAACAACAGCAACATCAACACCTGCATCAACAACAGCAGCAGCAGCACACCCAACAGCAAGAATGTCAGCCTCAGGATAACGAACAACAACGGCAGCAACAAGATAATCGTAATCAACAATCGGCTCTTCGCATTGACATTTAAGCAGCCCTACTTGGGTGATGGACTTGGCAAAACCGAAAGAGCGAACGGATTAGTGCTGGAAGGTGTTTTGTAACTGGAATTGTTTCCTGTCTTTCTTTTATTTTTATGTTAATCGATTCTGGAGGGATGCTCATCTTTGATTTTTGAGAATAAATTTGTTTTTTTCTGTTTTTGTGGAAGGACTTCCAAAGGAAGCTTGTTGGTTTCTAGGATTGGATTGTGCATGTAATTGGCAGGCCTATTATCGGATGACAGCCATCAATTGGAAAAGTAATCTCCGGAGAGTTTGTTTGAATGTACTTGTTCAGAGTTGAATTGGTTTCAAGTTGGTACTTTTGAATTTAGAAAAGAAAAACGTGGAAGGATCAGAGATGAATAGGCTGATTTTTTCCGGCAGATGAATGTTAATTAATTTTGTAATTAAAATCCTTGCAAATGGTGATTTGTGGTGTAGGATGAAAGGGAATTCAAAATGGAGGAAGGATTTTTCTAGTATGTTCGAAAGGTAGTGAAGGGATGTGGTGAACAGAAATTTAGGGAACATAAAGAAGAGATGAAGGAAACTATAGTAGATTAGGAAGGGGCAGTATTAAGCGAAAAAGAATCCAATTTCGTCGGAAGCACGAGTTCGCAGTATTCTGCTTCCAAAAAACAGGCGTGTAAACGTATTTGTAGACAAGATTCATGGCTTACTTTAGGATGAAAGTCTAAAAGGATTTTCTTGCTTACTCTGTGCTGGAGCCAACAACATCAACTTTTTGGCAAAAAAAAATACATCTTTAATCACAAATCATGGAATCCGCTTAGTTGGTACCCCTAATCAAAGGTAAGTCACGATTAAAGTCATCTATCATACTTATTATTCATTCAACTGCCACCATAAAAAAAAAAACAAACTCAGGTAACTACGTTTCTCAACCAAACACTTTCCAAGAAACGCGAAACAACCTCACTCTAACTAAAGCAAAAACCATTAACTACAAAATTTTCGACAGCTGAATCCACCCCATCCCCCCAGTTTACATTCTCCTGTTTCATCAGACGTCACAGTCTGTGAAAGTTTATCAAAATCTTGTTGTTCAAGGCCACGCATAAGTCAAGAAAACAAAATTCATTACCCCCACGGTGCGTAGCTTCTATCATCAATTTGATGGTTCCCTTTGCTCGCCTATCTTCAAAACTGTGATTAAGCATCTTCAACAAAGGCAACTAGCTTTTGCATTGTTTTGACGATGAATTTACATATTTCCAACTCCGGGACACTACAAAAGCCCGCCAGTCTCTGACATTTCAATTTGTGGACAAAAGAGCCACTTGTCAGTCCTCCCCCTCTTGGATCAATAAAATCATCCAGGAACGCCAAACAGTCCAGTTACATCTGTCAACCTACTTTGGACCACCTTTAATGGGGCGAGAAAAATTTCAATCGAAAATTGTGGTACCAGGTGAGACTCACTGTCGAAGCACCCTGTGGTCTATTTGATAAATTCCGTCATTTAACAAAGCCATTAATCATGCCACTGGGTAAATTACTTAATATTCCAGTTGAAAGTTCAAGCTCCAGCTAACACACTTTCCTTTGAAGAGTAAAACACTTGGATGGAGGGGCGGTTTTAATGGTTCTGTGGTTTTTCCCTACGACGGAGGAGAGGATGGAGGAGTGACCCCTCCATCCACTTGAATCTTAATAAAACCGGAAACCCTCACATGTTGCTCCAAGTTTCGGAGTCACGAAGTGGAGTCAATAAATTCCCAAAAAAATTCTCCAAAACATGATTGATGGTTGTGAGGGCTAAAGTGGTCGAGCTATTACTAAATATGTGGATGACGACGAGTATATCGTAAATGGTCGGCCCATGTCGTTTCCGGTCGTTGTAACTGTCAATTTTATCGTTGAATATGGATTTATAGGGGTCACAGAAGTTATGCTTCGTCGGAAGCTTGTTTTCGATTTGCTTTCTTCGTGCTTTCTTTCCGAATTGCCAGGGTAATTCGTAATGAGGAGAGGAAAAATCGGTGGCACAACTTTTATTGCCGTTTGTTTCTATTTGCGAAGAATGACCCAAATTGCCAGTGTACTGGAGGAAGAAATGTTGGTTTTGGTTATTGTTTCTGAGGTTAACTGGTGTAGCTATTGATTTCCTGGTTAACTGGTATTGATGTGTTTGTTTGATATTGTAATGGATTACGAGGGTTTCTTTTTTTTTACCTATAGGAAGGACCATTTTTCATTGTTCTCATTGGTATCTGGTGTTGTAAACTAGATGAGAAGATTATCTTAGGTAGACTCACTGGAGACTTTTGCACCAACATGATGGTTTCTAGATAGGCAACGGGATGGGAGCAGGTATCTTCTGCGAATAGGAATAGTCTCTTCTTATGGAATACATGGATTGCAGGATTTTTTCAAGGACACCACCCTCGGAGCAAAGACTGAAATCGAATACTACCTCTTTTAAAAATCACTACACCAACACTGGCGCTGTGTGAATAGCAGCATAAGAGTGTTGATAACCCCTTAAGCACTTGTGGATTGTAAAAATCAAAGACCCACTGGATGTATACAGCTATTGTCAGGCCCATCCTGATCTGGTGGCGAGCGGTAGAAAAAGACCACTTATCTCAAGGAACTTATCAAAATCCAACGACTAGCGTTGACAGGCACTACTGACGACATAAGAGCCACTCAAACTGAGCCACTCTTGAACCTTTATTCGTCCTGATTCCAATTGACCTTTACTAAAAGGAAACAGCCGCAAGGAGTGCCCTGCGTTTAAAACAATCCAATTTCTAGAAAGCGGGCAATATGAACCACCACAAGATCAAAAGTTGAACAAAACCAGAAACTGACTTGGATTATCTCACAACCATCTCCTAACTTCAGCCTTAGCATCAAAACAGTCATCCCCTCAAGAGATGACTGGGCTAACAGAAAGGCCACCAACCCGAATAAAATGGGTAAAAAGCCGAAGAAATCTACTCACTAGAACCCAACGTTACCCAGTAAATAAGACTTCCGAACCGCAGTAGTGTATTCTAAGCCGAGTTCTAGCCATCGCTAAGGGAGCTCGAGAATTATTATCGTAGCTTGTCTCATGGACAGTTATTGATATTTACATAGCCAGTCAAGCTGCTATCACTAGCCGTGTTTTTTTGATAGCAATATACCCAGCCCATTAAGATTTTACACACAAAGCAATAACAACACACCAAGTGGGGATAAATTTCCCAGTAGCAGCAAGTGAGGATAGAACTACATAAGTTGACCACCAGAGCGCGAAAAAACTCATAAATTAGCCTTTAGCCGATCGTATTTGTTGCTTTTCCTCAGTTTTGACATTTGCAAGCTGTCAAACGAAGAAAAAGAAATCGAGCCGCAAACCAATTGGTTGGTGCGGCTGCTACTGTGGATGAAGTGAGTATAGATCGTTTTTTTGACTGAAGTGAGTATAATTATCAAAAAAACACGGCTAATAACAACACCCCAAGTGGCGATAACTTTCCCAGTAGCAGCAAGTGAGGATAGAACTACATAAGTTGACCACCAGAGCGCGAAAAATCTCAAAAATTAGCTCTTAGCCGATCGTTTTTGTTGCTTTTCCGAGGTTTTGACATTTGCAAACTGTCAAATGAAGAAAAAAGAAATCGAGCCGAAAACCAATTGGTTGGTGCGGCTGCTACTGAGCATGAAGTGAGTAGAACTCTACACACATTCTTGCGTCCGCCCAATTCAAACTTAATGCTCTTGTTTAAGAAGTCACCAATAACGATCCTTAAATTTATTGTGGGATGGTTCAGAGAGGACGAGCGGCAACCAACCAAGTAACATAAACCCTTCTTCTTTGTCTTCTCTTTCAGATTGGACATTCCACTCTAGGGAAATACAACAAATCATTGTAGATCCAAGTGAAGGCTGCATCATATTGAATGCAGTCACCCCTTCATCCAACCTACCTCTTCATGAAGTCCGACAAGTCTCGCATTGCCAATGCTGTTTTTTATAGAGCAACCGACTTTTAACACCAAGACTACATTAAGGTCATATTCTTGCATGTAAACTGGTGTCTATAAAACATTTCAAGGATTTCCTTCCCAAATCGAATCGCAAACGAATATATTTATCAAAAAGCCTAGAGATTCCACACAGCCAACAATCCTATAGCTCACTGCAATCTGCTATGGAATTCGTTAACCCAGATAGAAGCGTTTGCCGATTTTTGTTGAAGTACAACGCGTAAACATTGTAGACGCTCTAGGATTCCCAATCAAAAAAATGATAGGAAAAATGTTTTCTAAAACACTGCCCCATACTGCTCGAAACAAAAGTCCTTTACACACTGAACAGAAATTGAACATCGACGAACTTCAAAAGGACTTTAATGACTTCTCTTTTTCGCGCCTGGTTGCAATTTTCAATCGAAAGTGTATATGTTTGTGTGTTCGACTGAAGTGGATCGAACTAAAGTTAGCACACCTACTAGGTTTTTTTTTTAGAAAACTTTTTTGGTTTTTACTCCCACTTCGAACACGTGAATACTAAAAACCACTTCTTATATGTACATAACGCATACAGAAAACTCCAACAAAGCAAATATTTTCTAGCACAGTACGGCTCAGTGTGTACAAATGAAATTTCCTGAAGGAGTTGAGTCCTGTAAAATTTAGCAAAGGCGTGTCATTTCATTTGTATATTTTTCATTTCCTTTCAAATTCCTTTTTTTTTGTCTATGAATCCAATGAATCTTGAATGAACATGGAACGCAAGTATCAAAATATCCTGCGGGCTATCTGATTATTTTTAGATTCGTATACTATACCCATTGTTCGTTGAGGTTAATTTAAGGCAAACCGCGCCGAACGGAGAGGGATTATTTGTTCCAGTAGCCGCATGAGGGTTTGCCTACTGCCAAAGGATGCCGCCACCGCTGCCGCATATCAAACAACAACCTCGATCCTGGGTAACTATTTGCTGACAATTCAATGCTTCTTCATGGGATGATGAAAGAGAGTGCTTGTGTTTACAGGAAAAGTATCTAGGTTTTCATCAAATTAAACGTTCTAAAGAAAAACATATTTTTCTTCTTTTTTTCTTTTATGATATATCATAAGTCAATGACATAAAGCTTTGAAAGAACTCTCAAAGAAGGACATTTATTTTGTTTATAGACGTTTGACCCCCAAGGAGTCTATGCTCCTATTCAAGTCTATTGTCAACACAGTCGCTTTTAGAGCTGTCCATCCCATATGTCTTCAAGAACTTTATAGCATATGTTTATTTTTAGAAAAAAAAAAAAAAAATGCAATAAGCAAACAGAGAGAATAAAAAAAAAACATCAACATAAGTGTAACAAAACTCACGTCCTTATCGCCAAGTCTTTCCACTCGACAGTAGAGAAAGCCCGTCTGTCCCACTGTTACGGTGACATTTCGCGGCACATCAAAGTCAAAATATGGCAGGATACTTGCTGGCGACAATGTTGTCGTTGATGTCGTCGTCATCGTTGTTGAGTACGAACTTAACGATTCTGCAAATAGAAACAGAGAAAGCAAAACTGAAATCACAATCATTAAACAAGGAATCCTAGGCCAAAGGAAAAACAACCAACTTTTGTTTATATAGCTGTCAACAAAACGAAAAGAAATAAATTATCCTATTGGAGAGAGATGAGGAGCTCCATAAAAATCCATGTTTTCAACGAAAAAGGATCAGAACAGATTGAGAAGCATTTTAACATTTACAAATTCTCATGGTGGAAGATCAACTTACTTTCACAGCCAGCAACGGAAGGAAGGAACTCATCCGCCACGTTCATCGAAGGAGAAGTGAAAAGTTTCCTCCGTTTTTCGACATGGGGTGGGAAATGTTTTAAGTATAAGAATTTACCTAGTCCTGGGAATTTATTTATTTTTAGTTTCAAATTTTTCCATTCCATTCGTGCGAAGAATATAACACGCACAACATGAATGGTTGTGAGAAGCTAGGCCTTGGCTCTCCATGAGCTGCCGTGCCAAATATACATACATACAGTTTCAAATTTTTATATGCACACATACAACAAACCAAATTCTGTGTAGATATGGACTTAAGTTGAAAATGTTTACACAACAATGTGATCTGTATAGGATCGATGTCGACTTAAATTCTTGTTATTTGTTGTTTGTTTTTTGTTTTTTTGTTGAGCTAGAGATTTATAAACACTCAATTTACCTGAAAGGGATGAAAAGTGGTGACTGGCGAAATATCTGTCTGGTAACCGGATAATCTCTTCATCTCATGCTGAACCCCTGTAGTTCGATTGGAAACTGAATTTTAACTCCATTTGAACAAGGAGAGGGGATTTCTAAAAGGTTATTGACATGTGAGTGGTTTTTTTGCAATGAGATTAAGGAGTTTTCTCACAAAAAGCATATAAAAATCCTTAAATGGGTCCGTTTAGGGTACAAGAAATCCAAATCGCATAAGTTTCTACTCCTTTTTCTCAGAAAGACGAAAAATCTAAAACGAAAGCGTTGTATCTGCTCCAGAGTCACAGCTCCACACAAAAAAAAAAGAAGAAAAGCAAGACCTGTATTGCCCATTTTATAGGAACTTTCTTGTCTTAAATAGACTTCCGTGAGGAGGAGCTTACAACATCAGCACTCATCACAGCATCACCAAAGATTCGCCGACTGATACGAGAAATGGCAGGATAATCTCCAGAGAAATGCTCCACAGTGTCTTCAGTCTCTCCATAAGCATGATAGGTCGTAAAATCACTTTAGCCTAGCACATTGGGATGCTCAATAAAAGTGAAGTTATTTGAAGTCTTTTCTGCGGAGTGACAGCAAGAGTGCTGCTTATTTCTTTGAGACGTCCGAGGGCATCCTTTTCGGTCTAAGTCTAGGGGAAAGCCGTAACACATGTAGTGCTTTTGTCCACTAAAATTTGCAGATGAAATTTTTTCAGCTTACACCCCAAGCTGCACTTCTTCATGTTCGGTGTGTTTATGTTTTTCTTAAATTCAATTGATTCATGTATGTATGTGGGATTGGGACCAGACAGACAGACGATACCCTACAGACAATATACGACGTACATCACGCCACAGAACCTAACAGGACGCAACATAACCAACGGCACACAAACAACGGAGTAAATATCCAAGCATACGAACAACAACGATCGAGCGACAAACGAACCAATACACACACAAGTACTAACAGACAATCAAGACAAAAGGGGACGAAGAAGAACTAAAAGAGCGAAAACAATCAATCGTAGAACAACCACCGAACGAGGCAGTTGTAATCGTTAGAAGTAGAGTGAGGGCCACTAAGCCGAACGTGTAATACATTGTGTGAAGATATTTTGTCAATAAATGAAGTTTTAATAAATGAGTCAGAGTGTTGAGTTGATTATTAAATCAGAATCCTACAAATTGGGGGCTCGTCCGGGATATTCTGTGGATAATCAAATCCTCGCCCGGATTATTTAAAAAACAAAGTAGAATTAACAAAACAAAAAGAGAAGTGAAACTGTTTAAAAGACAAAGGGTGAAGTGGAAAGAAGTGATCTTTTCTGTGTGAAAAAAAAATAGAATAACCCACCCCGAAATTCATCGTGCGATTGTACATTGTGGTGTGCGCAGTTACAACGGCGCCATTAAGCCGGTTGAACTGGGATAGTCAAAAAGAAAAAAAAATAAAGAACTAGTAAAGGGCATCATCCTAATAGCGGTCGGCAAAGTAAAGTGTGCAGATGCATTGGTGTCACTAAACCCGGTGTCGTCTAAAAAACAAAAAGGAAAAGCCGAACCGTGGGTGGTTGCCCCAACGAGGAAGAAATCCGGAGCCGAAAGTGTCGCGTCCAGACACGTGTGCGAGAGGGACGGTGAACGAAGACAACGGTTTGCAGCAACATTTCATCCGAATCGACTGTGAAGGGGCGAATAAAGAGATAGCGGTTGCAGCAGCAGTTAGCTAAGTAGCATTTTTTGTTTTGTTCTAACTAGTTTTGATGTAAAGTTCTTGGCAACTGCGTATTTTTTGTAATTAATTATCATCTTTAACCACTATATCTATAAGTTTTGTAAACTACATTGTTAAAGTAGGTATTAACTTTTGTTAAGGAAATGGAGAGAGAGACGTTACTTGCATTAACAGTGGACGGACTTAAGGAGACACTGACCGAACTGAACTTACCTACAACAGGACGGAAGAACGTACTTCAGGACAGACTCCTCGAACACTATGGGCTATCCGGCGGCGAAGACGGGGAAGGTTGCGATCGAGACGAGAGCGAAAGTGGGGATTCAGTGGCAACATATAGGGCGGCGGCAGCAGGAGGAATTTTTACCCTGCGCGACATCGAAGATTCTCTGTCAGCGTTCGACGGAACGGGAAGCCCAGACGTTGACCAATGGATCCAGGAGTTCGAAGAGAACGCAGTCGCCGTCAACTGGAACGATCTCCAGAAGTTCATATACGCAAAGCAGTTGCTCAAGGGAGCCGCGAAGCTGTACGTTAGAAGCCTAGCGGGAGTCAGGGGCTGGCGGGAACTGAAAAGGGCACTCAAAGCTGAGTTTGGGACTCGATTGTCAGCTGCTGACGTTCACCTTCTTCTGAGGAATCGGCGCAAGAAGCCGTCCGAGTCACTACGAGAGTATCTCTATTGCCTGTTGGAGATCGGCAAACCCATCGAACTGGACGAAGAGAGCGTAATAAATTATTTCACCGAAGGAATCCCTGATTCAAGGCAAAATAAAGCGGTGCTCTACCAGGCCGAGACCATCGACCAGCTCAAGAGTCAGCTGAAGGTGTATGAAAAGCTACGGGGCCCCAGTCAAGAGCCATCAAGCTCGAGAGGGAGCTACCGGACGCCATCAGGCGGACACTCTTCGACGTCGGCCAGCGGTCCGCCAACAGTGAAAAGGGAAAGAGGTGAGAGAGCATGTTTTCGATGCGGCGACACCAGGCATATCGCCAGAGATTGTAGGGCTGGAACGTTTAGGTGCTTCAGGTGTGGACAAGCGGGTCATAGAGCGGCTGAGTGTGGGAGGACGAACCAACCGTCACAACAACAGATCAGGCCTAGGGGAAACAACGTTCGCGCTGCATTATCGGGCAACGGAGTGGAACCTATACCGGAAGCCAGGATTTGTTTCGCAAGCGGGTCCAATAGAATATTTAAGTCTATCCTGATAAGAGGAGCCAGCGTGTCCGCATTATTGGATACCGGGAGCGACCTTTGTCTTCTCCGGTATGACAGCTTGTTAATGATGGGTCCAGTAGAGTTAAACCCAGACAAGAGAAGTTTAAGCGGGATTGGACAAAACAAAATCATCACGAGGGGAAGTTTCTGGGCAGACTTGGAGGTGGATGGGGTAGAGTTACGGGTGAATTTCCATGTGGTAGGAGAATGCGACATGCAGTATTCGGCGGTAATCGGTAACGATGTTCTGAGCAACGTTGATCTAATGATCACAGCGGAAGGCGCCGAGTTCAGGCGGAGGCGAAGTGTAGAAGACTTGGTGGGCCAAGAAGAGGTTGAATTGAAAGTTGGCGAAGGCCGTACAGTTACCGTTGGCAGCGTAGGTGAGGGCAACCGGAGCGTTGCGGCTAGGGTGAGCGAAGCGGGTGAAGGCCGCGGTAGCGCTGAGGGGCGCAGTGAAACCTTCGAGCTAGGTAGAGAGTTTGGAATGATATGCTTGTCAGCGGGCAACGAGGCTTTTATAAGCGGGCCGAGCATGGAGTTGGACCACGTGGAAGAGGGCGTAAGGAGTACGCTGTTGAAGTTGATAACGGAATATACCCCGGTAAGAAGTCAAGCGTCACCCGTAGAAATGAAGCTAATCCTTAAGGACGACGTACCAGTCTATCAAAGATGTAGACGATTAGCACCGGCGGATCAGAAGCAGGTGCGAGCCCAGATCGATCAGTGGTTGGAGGAAGGGATAATACAGCCGAGTACGTCCGAGTATGCCTCGCCGATAGTGCTGGTGGCGAAGAAAGATGGGACGAAGAGACTATGCTGTGACTACCGGAAACTAAACGTGAAGATTATAAGAGACAATTTTCCGATGGTACTCATTGACGACGCGCTGGAACGACTTCAGGGAGCAAAGGTTTTCACAACATTGGACCTTGAGAACGGTTTCTTCCACGTACCAGTGGAACCAGGATCACAGAAGTACACCTCATTCGTAACTCCTGAAGGCCAGTACGAGTTCCGGTATGTACCTTTCGGAATCTCCAACTCACCGGCAGTATTCGGAAGATACATCTCCGCGGTGTTCCGGACATTAATCCAGACAGGAGTGATAATAGTGTATGTGGACGATTTGGTGATCCCGTCGGAAAATGAGAAGGAAGGAATCGAGAAGTTGAAATTGGTGCTACAGGTAGCGGCAGAGCATGGTCTACGCATAAAATGGCAGAAATGCCAATTCTTGAAGAGACGGATCGAGTTCCTGGGGTATGTAGTGGAAGATAATGCCATCCGTCCATCAGTCCAGAAGACGAAAGCAGTTGAAGAGTTCCCGGTGCCAGTCGATAAGAAAACGCTCCAACGATTCTTAGGGCTGACCTCGTACTTCCGGAGATTCATCGAAGGATTTGCTGTCATAGCGAGGCCATTGTCAGATCTGCTGAGAAAGGATGTCAAGTTCAAGCTGGGGGCCGAACAGTTGGTGGCGTTCCAACAGCTCAAGACGGCGTTAATCAAAGCACCGGTCCTTAGGCTGTTCAACCCGAAAGCACCAACGGAAATCCACGCAGATGCTAGCAAGTTTGGTTACGGCGCGGTGTTGCTTCAGATGGACGCGGAAGATCGACAATTTCACCCAATCCAATATATGAGCCGGAAGACCACCCCAGTCGAGGAGAAGTACCACTCGTACGAGCTGGAAGTGCTAGCGATAATAGAGGCTCTCAAGAAATGGAGAATATACGTCCTGGGAACGAAGCTCAAAATTGTGACTGATTGCAACGCGTTCGCGATGACAATGCGAAAACAGGATGTTCCCCTGAGAGTGTCAAGATGGGCGATGTTCCTTCAGGAATTCGACTACGAAATAGAACATCGTTCAGGCTCCAGGATGAGTCACGTCGACGCGCTAAGTAGGGTCTCTTGCCTTTTAGTGGAGGACTCAATTCATCATCGTATTACGGAGGCGCAGCTACAGGACGACTGGACAAGAGCGGTGAGGAAGATTCTAGAGGACAACGAGTACGAAGACTTCTTCATGAAAGCAGGCATTCTACACAAAGATCCCGCAAAAGAACTTGTCGTAGTACCAACATCGATGGAAAAGGAGGTAATTGGCATTGCGCATGAACAAGGACATTATTCCAGTAAGAAGACGCAGGACCTGGTGGAAAAGTCGTTCTATATCCCCAACCTAGCGACGAAGGCGGCAACCGTGGTAAAGAGTTGCGTAAGGTGTTTGATAGCGGAATCTAAAGCAGGCAAGAAGGAGGGCTATTTGCAACCGATCGGGAAGGAAGATCGACCGTTGGGTACTTACCACATCTACCACCTTGGACCAATGGAGCAGACGCACAAACAATACAATCACATACTGGTCGTGGTAGACGCATTCTCGAAATTCGTTTGGCTTCATCCAACGAAGAGTACCGGATCTCAGGAGGTCATCGAGAGGTTGAAGAGGCAGGCAGTCATTTTCGGAAATCCGAGGAGAATCATCTCCGATAGGGGAGCGGCGTTCACGTCGAATGCATTCAGCGACTATTGCCGAGACGAAAACATCCGACACTTGGTGATTGCAACGGGAGTTCCGCGTGGAAACGGTCAGGTGGAGAGAATCCACAAGATCATCGTGCCAATGTTAACCAAAGCATGTAGCGGCAACGATCAGAATTGGTATCGTCATGTGAACAGAGTCCAGCAAGTGCTGAATAACACCCCGTCGAGAAGTACCAGATATTGTCCGTTCAAGATACTCACCGGGTTGGATATGCGAGTGGCCGAGTACCCAGACCTTCGGGAATTGATCAACGAAGAAAACATCCGTGAACTAGACGCTGACAGGGATACAATTCGGGAAGAAGCTCGTGAAAATATAGCAGCAGTGCAGAGAGAAAACAAGAAGTTCTTCGACCGGAAGAGGATGCCGGAAAGAGGTTACCGACTGAACGAGCTAGTCGCCATTAAGCGCACGCAGTTTGGGACCGGAATGAAGTTAAGGCCTAAGTTCTTCGGGCCCTATAAGATCGTGAAGCAACTGAACCATGGACGCTATGAGTTGATAAAAGTGGGAACCCATGAGGGACCACAAACAACGAACACGGTGGCAGAGAACATGAAGAGGTGGAACCCGCCATTCGAGGGCGAATGAATCGTCAGGATAGCCGATTGTGGGATTGGGACCAGACAGACAGACGATACCCTACAGACAATATACGACGTACATCACGCCACAGAACCTAACAGGACGCAACATAACCAACGGCACACAAACAACGGAGTAAATATCCAAGCATACGAACAACAACGATCGAGCGACAAACGAACCAATACACACACAAGTACTAACAGACAATCAAGACAAAAGGGGACGAAGAAGAACTAAAAGAGCGAAAACAATCAATCGTAGAACAACCACCGAACGAGGCAGTTGTAATCGTTAGAAGTAGAGTGAGGGCCACTAAGCCGAACGTGTAATACATTGTGTGAAGATATTTTGTCAATAAATGAAGTTTTAATAAATGAGTCAGAGTGTTGAGTTGATTATTAAATCAGAATCCTACATGTATGTATGTATGTATGCATGTATGTATGCGAGTAATTGGACAGACTTTTGAAAGATTGTGCCTCTTGTGTTGGCGCGTGAGCTTTACATGATTCTTTCATGAATGATGTTAAAAAAGTCGCATGACAACGCATCGCCTTGTCTTAATCCTTTTTTGACATCAAAAGTCTTGGTGAGTTCTTTACCAACCTTGATGAAGCAGCGTACATTCTCCATCGTCATCCTGCACAGACGGACGAGTTTGGCAGGGATGCCAAAACTAGACATTACTCTGAAAAACTCGGCTCGATAGGTGCTATCATATGCGGCCTTAAAATCGATGAATAGATGGTGTTTTTCCATTTGCAGCTCCTGGGTTTTTTCCAAGTCCTTCCGTAGTGTAATTATTTGGTCGATAATGGACTTTCCTGACCTAAAGCGGTCCTCTGTCCAACCCCAAAGGTATCGTGGGGTACACGGTTGGCTTAAAGCGAAATCTGACATCGGGATCAGCGGCATATGGGCCTAACTATATAAAGTGTTAAATGAGTCTTTTAAAGAATAGAGTAACTACTTGGTCTACTCAGCAAAATGCATTCTTCTATGTCCTTCAAGACTAGTCTTGCTACAACGAAGTTAAGTTTTGGCAAGAGCATGGAAGTATTAAAAATAATGAAATTGCTGACCAGCTAGCCAGAAAAGGTTCTTCGATTTAAGACAGATGGAAAGGCTTATAATGTTGGTATTACACCCAAGGCCTCAGACAATAACCCCAATAACCCAAATATGTCAGTTTCCTTACCGCTCACGGTCGGTTCCAAAAAAATTTAATTAATTCAATGAACTGAATGCTTCTTTTCTAGCTAGAGGAAGATGAGGAGTGAGTGGGTGGCCCTACATAAAACTTAATGCACTCGAAAGGGATATTCCCATCTCCTGGCTTTCTGTGGCACAATAGATTTTCTAGATGCCAGTGCTCTCACCGAAGACGATATGATTTCATTTGTATGTCTCAAATAGTAAAACGTAACAACCTATCTTGCCTAAGCTATGTTGTAGGAGTGGTTGCACTCATGTACAGCCCCACTCGGATCTCAAAGGATCCATTGTGTTCTTGTCTGTCCAAGATCGATCTCGTATAGAAAAATGCTGAGGTTTCTTGGTATCTGTCTAACCTTTATAATGTGCTTTGTATCTCTAATTTCTGCTCAGGTGATAGGCACTGAACCACGGCTATCAATGAATCACTAGCTATATATGTTCAAAACTCAACGACTATTCAGTAAGTGACTTTAAGAAAATGAATGGACGAACACACCAGTAAAGCACGAGGAAGTGTTCGAATTTCATGGCAAAATAGCAATCAAAATATTTTTAGGCTCTACCAAGATTGAAGTTGCAATTAGGCGACAAGGAGCACTCAAATATTTATGGTTTTCTTCTGAATGATGATAATGATTTGTACACTACGTTGGGTACCAAGAATGTAAAGACAAAACACCTCTCAATCGACAACAATCAAAATGTTTCCAACTAGATGTACAAATAACAATTTGTTCCCATCCCAATCCTTAGCACAAATCAACTTGCACCCGATCAACTAATCGATTACCACTGACACAGAAGATAATAAATAATCATCAAGAACCGATAAGAAAGGACACACGGTTCATTGGGAATCCACAAATCTCAAAATTACGGACTCTTGAGATTCAATTGTCCCGCTTCGTCGATTTCGATCAATTATTCCGATATCTCGATTTGTTGTGTTTAAAAAAAAAAAAAAAAAGCAAAAGGAAAAAAACACATTCCCCTGATTTTCTTATCCTGGATTGTAGCTTACACGGACCCTTTTTATGTATCCACCTCAGGGGCGGATGTTGGGAATGGTAAATAACAAAATGTTTAAGTATTCCGACAACGTAACTGTATTGCTCGCTTGAAATAATTTTAAGTGGATATAAATTAGCAATCGAATTGAGTTTTTTTTTTTGTGTTCCCTTGTTATATGGAATCATCCTTACATTAGGGATGCGACAAATTACAACCTGTAGTGTTACATGCTCTATCCTCCCCCTCAAAAAATAGATGAGAATAGGAGAAAGGAATAAGTTGCTCCTAGAACGAATCTATTCACACACAATAGCTCACGTTTCAGTTCACATGGATGCTTTGTCAAAAAGCTTAATTATGTGGCAGTGATTTTTAAACGGGATTACACCTTAAAAGAACAGTAAACTGAAGGTATTTTCTAGGGTGTTGCAAAGATTTAAATTTACCAAAGTTTAAAGGGCTCAGTTTTTCCATTTGAATTAAGGAGACTGTGTGCGTTATGAATTGAGGGTTTGTTCTAGGAAAGGACCCTTTTTTTTTCCTTGGGTTTTGATGGAGGTGGTGACCATTAGCTATGATGTAGATTAGAGCCTTTAAGGATTTACACTGCTGTAAATTAAATTGTTTCACATGACAAATGTTTTGAACGAATAGAGTGTGGTTCATGGGGTTTAGTTTCGGAAATATGGCAGAAAATGTTAGAAGTTCATGAATATTAATCGTAGTCACTTATGAGGATGTTGCCGAAAATTCTGGGAGAACCAACAGACCATCACAACCTTTTGTGACCTGGAACAAGTTCATTGTGCTTCGTATGGTGGAGTATAAGCTTATCACGAAGTTGAAAATCAACAAGACACAACTGTATGTCATGTATGTAAGTCTGCATTGGCTTTAATGGAGCCTCCAACTGAAGGCAATCTTCTTGATTAGGTACACCGGCATTATCTGAAGCTTTAACAATTTAGTTGATTGCAGAAGTATAGATGTGTTTGAAACTACTCCCAAAGCAGCTCTTGATGTGCTCCTAGACATCAATTGCCATCGAAATGGAAGAACTTTATCACTAGAAAGAAAGATTGTCAGAAGGCGTACAGGCGATACGCTTAGACAAATATTTTACCCACATTCCAACGTAGCAAAGACAGGAATAACAACCTAAGTACATAGCCACGAAAAATCCTCAAAATAAATCTACACAGACGATCCTTAATTTGTGATAGGTCCTGTTGCGGACGTCTTCTTCGTCTTTTTTTACTGTCGTGTGGAGTCATGAGTATAAAGGCGGCTCTTGATGAACTAAAAGTTACGTTCAATATCCATGCTGGAATATCGCATTCAACTATAAGACAATACGAAGCAAGATGAAGTCTAACGACAAAAGGCAAAAACGATAGCAGGAATCCAACTCTGTTTTAAAAAAGCCTACAAGGCAATGAAACACAAGCTTGATGAACTATCAAATTGGGCATTTCCACTTGTAACATGATAAGATATACTTGGTTCATGTTGGACCGAAACAAACCCTTGCGCCATGACCAACAAAGCGCACATAAACTAGCACTAGCAGCGCATTTTCTGAACAGATCCTGATCTGAAACCTAGTTGCTGGGTACGTTTCTCACTAAGTGTTGTTTGAATATTTGCTTACACCTTCCGAAGTGTCCTCTGAAGTCCTGTGTGAAGGTTGCAAACGATCTCCGTTTAAAAAGTTTGTTATCCTTCTCCAGTCTTGTATGCCTTCCAATTCAAAAGCAATCTATTTAATTGTTCCTTCACGCTCACATTTTGCCCATGTGCAGTTATAATTCTAAAACCAAACATCCTTTTCTTAACAGTGTATTTAAAATACACTACGTATTAGCAACATTGAGGTTACCCACAAGCTTATTCATAAGAAGTTCTCCATAAAATTGAAACAACTACAGAGTCCAACCAAGGAATTCCATAATATTCATTTGAATATTTTAATTTGCATGTGCTCAAATGTCCTCTTCCATCAATCCTTACTAAGTATCGAGCCCCATAAGCTTGGTCAGCTAACCAACAATTTGGTGCCCACTTTATCGTCCCTCTCTCTCTCTATCTCTGACGTCCTGCTTCCGAAGCAAAGAAAATGTAAAATTTTCATTTTTCTTAGAAAAAGAAAACCATTAGCAAACTTTATGTCCATCGTTGTCGTATCCTTTTCCAGCATTGTCTTTATCCTGGCGCGTAATTTTCTTGTCGATTATTCAAATATTTACTCAAATAAATCACTTTCCTCTTTGCATGGAAATATCCCTCTTCTTAGTGAGAAGGACGAAGAAGGGAAAAATTGTTGTGGACAGGATATATGATACTAGGACATGACTGTTGTATAAGTATTGCGTACGGTATCTATTTTGTAACAGCTCCAAAGCAGTAAAAGATATTTTGATATAGACTGTCCTGTTTGCATAAACTCTGATCAGAAGGAGGCTGCTGCTTTTATATATATATGTATGTATTCCTCTTGGATGATAATGATAATCAAACGGGCGTCACCTCGTCAACGTTGTCATCGATTGTTGATGAAAACCCGATGAGGATACACAGGATACCGAGATGTCATTCAATATCTTTCTCTTGAATAAAATTGTATTTAAAAGCCCTCATTAGTGAGCGCCGAGCTGAGTGAGATTTTCATTTTCCCACCCCCACCCCCTACAGGCATACAGTCCTTTATATTGTCCTAGTCGCCTGTGCGTCACACTCCTGTGCTCCCATTCTGTCTGCATTGATGTTTCGCTTATGGAATAAATTAAATGACGCATTCATTTGAATCTGCTTTTCTTGTTCACACCCAGAGCAGGAATTTGTATCTCGTTGTATCTGTCAGTTATGTTGCCTGCCTGTCATTCTTAGACAAAACGGCAGAAGCCAGGGAATTGGGACTCAGCGTCAACGTGTGTTATAATTGTTATCAAACATTCATTCGAATTAGTGGTGTTTCTAGGTGATTTATGACCACCGAAATTGAATTCCACCAACACCAAACCAATTCAGACATCAAGAGGGATAGTGTGTCGTCGACGACGATGCCTTACAATGAAAGATTACTCTCTGGGGATCTATTTTGGGAACGCAAATGAAATGAAGTGGTTGTTAGAGCGCGTTTTCCTGGAACGAACGTGAAATTTCCAACAACCAGTTCGGAGAAATTTGTTTTTTTTTTTTTTTCTTGTGGCACAAGGATTAAGGATGTTTTTCCCCAAAACAAAAAAAAACCTCCAAAGTAGGTGGTAACATTTCATTTACAAAACCAACTCCCATGGCAAATCCGATGAGCAGCTGTAAAGATGTTGCAGCCATCCACTGCTTAAAGTAAACGGGAAATGATTGAGTAATCTTTAATTCAGGATTCGCAATTAAAACTTTATCTTGCGGACTTTGAGGGGATTTTTCGTAATCAAATAGAGTTGGCAACGAGGTTTTCTCGTCTGTTAATCCATGCAAATAGGACTATTGATTCTGTTCTCAAAGGATATTGCGTTCCATTAAAACTTATTAAAGGCATTAACGCCGAGAAAATAAGATTGTAATTCTGTTAGAACACGTGGTAGATAGTGCCTTATCCGGTGCAATGTGGTAGTTCATCAGGTAAACCTTAGAAGTTTTGTGGTCGATGTGCACTAGTTTTCAGAAATAAATGTAGTTTGAGGTGGTCTTTCAAATAAATGAACGCAATTACGTGAGTAAAGAGGAGCATAATGGAACAAATGACCTGATTAGGTAGCTCCCTGCAAGCAGGAGGGATGCAGATAGGTTCGGAACTAACCTTGTTACTTGTAACTCGGCATCTTCCCTGTCCATACAGGGAATACGAAATGATGTAACGAATTCACAACACCATACAGAGCTTTTGAAGAAAACTGAGATCTTAACACGTCGGGAACTTCTTGCCTTGGGGGAGCACTGGAATCAGCTTTAACACCAAGTTGCTCATCAAGAAGAATCTATCTGGAACACTGTCACAGCGTTAAATAAGCAGAACTTAAATTTGCGGATAAACCAACTGAGAAGCAGAAAGTCCGAAAGGATGTTTGTTTGTTTATCAGGCCAGCGACCCTTGGAGGGTCTGAGCCTGAACTAATGCCGCTTTCCATCCTTTACGGTCCCGAGCACGGTGCTTCCAATTTACTAGACTAAGGTTTCTGGCGTCCGCGATTGCCTGATCTTTAAGCCGGAGGTTCGGTCTTCCTCTTTTTCGTGAACCAGGTGGCTGGGAATCGAAGATCCTCTTAGCTGGAGCATTCTCGTCCATTCGCTCGATGTCGCCAAGCCAATGCAGTCGACGGATTTTTGCCTTCCGGACTACATCCACATCTTTGTCCAGCTCGTAGAGTTCGCGGTTATATCTTCTCCTCTATTCGCCCTCCTCGCAGACTGGACCAAAAATTCGACGTAAGATTTTTCTTTTGAAGGATCCCAAGATCTGATCCGCTGTCTTACTTATCGTCCAGCATTCAGCTCCATAAAGCAGGACTGGCAAGATCAGGGTTTTGTAGAGCAAGATTTTAATCCTTCGGGTTAGGAGTTTGGACCCTAGTTGTTTGGACAAACCGAAGTAGCAGCGGTTGCCTAAGCTTATCCTTCCTCGAATCTCCACTAAGGTGTCATTTGTGGAGTTTATGTTTGCTCCGAGGTAGGTAAACTCCTTCACTACCTCAAAATTATAGCTGTCAATTGTTAGGTGTTCGACGGATCGGTTTTTGGTAGACGGCATATACTTTGTTTTATCCTCATTTATCGTGAGACCAACTCGTTGGGCTTGTTCTTGTATTGCCGTAAAAGCCTCAATAATGGCGCGCTGGGACCGGGCGATGATGTCGATATCGTCTGCATATCCCAGCAGCTGGATAGATTTGTTAAATATAGTGCCTTCTGTGTTTACGCCGGCCTTTCGCCGAAAGGATAGAAAAATATTAAAAGACAAAAGTCCAAGCTAAGACCGCCCAAGTAGCTCAAAACGTAAATTTCAAACTGACGTCTAACTGTGTGCAGTAGGATTCTTATAGAAAGTGTGCTACAATCTATAGGGAAGGCAATCAACAATTTCGAAGACTATTTTTCCAAAAATAACCCAATTCTTCCATGTGCCGCCTCTACTCTTGCATCAAGCTTTGAAGCATCATCACATTCCTCTAGTTAAGCCTATTATACTCGAATCAGAATTGACCTTTAAACGTTCCTTTCAAGTTTATCCGTTTATCCAATTCACTTGAAAGATCCAATTTAACTGTCAAATAACCAATTACCAGCATGACTTCTAACTCAAAACACAATGTCGAAATCAATCTATTCTCACTCCTTGATCTCACCTAATTGAGTGTCAACGTTGTTCATATCCACCTACATTCAGAATCTCTCTCTCTCTCTCTCTACACCTCTCTATAAATATTTGCCAACTAATTACCCTTTATCAAATGCGATATATCGTTGAGAAAAAAATAAAAATAAATTTCGTCTTTTACCGTTCACACATTTTATTGACAAAAATTGAGCATGACACCAACAAGGATAGTGTCTATTGACAACACTTCCCACACGCAAAACACTTAATCAGATCCCAGCCAGAGTATCTAATTCTATCAGAGAATCCGATGAAAGACCTGATAATACACACACACACATACATATGTACCAACAAGTCAACATCTCCTCACTCTGGGTAGCAATTAAGGTGCTGCACGCATTTAGACCAATTCCAAATGAAAAATTTTCTACTGAGAAAAAAGGAAAAAAAAAACGAAAATAAACACAACAAGGACAACAATCAACATGTTACACTTGAAATTCCTTTTGCCATCAGATACCCTCCTACGTGATTGTAATATGTCAGGACGAGTACAAAGGTTCGCAATTAAGGTTGTCAAAGCCAGAAGGAAACGAAGGAGAGCAAACAAGAAAAAAAAAAAAACCTATTGGAAAGGTAGATCTAGCCCCATGTCACGTAACCGACATCGGTTTGAGTTTCCCATTCTGTAAAATATCCATTAGGTTCGTTTGCGAATTCTTTTTTTCGCGTTTGAACGCTGGATTATATGTATGTATGGGATCTCATACGGGGGCTTGAAGGCAGTTGTCTGCAAATATTGATGAAATTAGAACCACGAAGGTTGGTAAAGTTCGGTCTTCGGTTCGTATCATCGGACTTCATTTGAATTTAAAAAAAAGAAGGTGTTGCCAACCAAGGCCACTTTCCGAACAGGACCGAATGCAATTATAACGCACTCCTGTCAAAATACCGAGTGTCTAATGTTTCTATTTTACAGGCTCCTCTAAGATGGAATGAGGTGTCTTCTATCCAAATCATACCTCCTTCCAGACTCTTCGAGTGTATTCCAGACGGAAGTACTAGCGATTTAGGAGGCCTGGAAGATACTTCGTCTTAGTTTCACCACCAAAAACATAATTCACACACCACATCCTCTTAATTAGTAGAACAATGTAACAGTGTAAGCCCAGGAAAAGGCTTTACTCACTCACCTCTGAGTTCCATACTAAAGTAACATAGAGAAGCATGAGAGCCGTCGAGCTGCCCAAATCTAGCTAAAACTTTAATGATTCACTTGCGGAGTTAATCTGCCCCCCGATGGGACTCATTAAAGGAAGTATTCTCCAGGACTTTCTTTCAATTACCAACTCTACGTGGAACACCCTTGAAAACTGTGCCCCATTCAAACAGATATGACTCACGTTTAAATCGACAGAACCCGCCCCGAGACAGCAAGAATTCTAGCAATTAGAGCAGGCCACTAACCAATTGGAATAAGAAACCCTCTGTGACAGCCCGGCACTAGCTAGAACCAGCTATCTCACACTTCGCAATCCTTTTGTAAGGAATTATCAGGGATAACAACTTGAAATAATAGTGATGATTGCATACAACCTTGTTAGACACGACTTCGATCTAAAAGTTCCTGAGAGCAATGTCTTATAGACCACGTGCCATTTTGCACCCTTGTCCATGTCACCAATTGTTCAGATAGATGTATCTTAACTGCATGAGGCATGCTCTTCGTTCACACTACTGAAAGCCTTTCAAAATCATTCGCCTCCTTCATCTTCTTGTCGGAAAAGGACTGAGTATTCCAACACTTTTGTGTAGACAGAATCACAAGGTCTGCCGAACAAGCTTTACCACTTTGTTGGCTTTGAAACACTGATAGCGGCAATGATTTCATTTTCACTGATAACTTTGATACTCTTGAAACCCGGGACATACCTGAATCTATTAGGTGGTTTCAAACTTTGAAAGTGCTACCACCATCTGCTTAGCTCATCCACATAGGCAACCAAAGGATAACCATACTAAATTGTTGCCTTAGCTGTGAACACCTATCACATCTTGGGTGGCTCACGTGTACAGCCTTCTACCTTCCGTATAAGTGGCTCCAATAGAGTGTTCCTTGTACACCTTGTACCATATGCTATGATTCCCTTAGTTCCTTCCGGTAATACAATCAGCTTGGTAAATTTTAAGCCTTTCTCTGCTTTTAGCACAAGATGGTCCCCTTTTGGGCTCCCTTAGTATGTCACACCTGAAAAGCATGGGTTTAAACTTTCGCCTTTAGCATCAATTTGGGGAGCTCTTCCCTGTCGGTCAGAAGAAACCTAACCTGTGTCGAGGCCATTAAGGACAGACCTTTCTCCATTGCCAATGCTCCAGTCTCCATGTCTGAAAGCATATTGTCGCTGTCTACCCCTGCTTTCAAGTTTCTCATGCCATAGATGTTTTGGACCAAACAGTCTCGGGAGCACTGCCTTTAAATTCCTCAAATTTCCACGCAAGAAGTTTAAGAAGTTTTTTTTCGTAATTTTCTTGTTTCATGGTGCTCTACCCGCAAGAGCAAGTTGAATGTCCCCATAATCATCAGCGTCTGGCTCCACTGTCAGGATAAAGTTTCGATGCGTTTTTAAACGCCACATGTTCGAAATTCATTCGTCGATTGTCTCGTTTCCCATTCTCCTTCTTTTTTTTTAGCAATTTGTTGTCTCGCAACGGAACAGATTTATAATTGAACGACATACGTGACATAAATGCACAATCAGTCGTCCGCGATATTGACATTTCTTTTAACAACAAAAGAGCACACATTTCCTCTCACTGATAGCCTTCATTGCGTTTTCCCCTATCCCAAAGGAACAGACGCGAATCTGACAAAAAAAAACACACACACATCCTGCATTCATCCGCAACATACAAAAGAACGTCGTTCCCCCTTATAGCAACAACGACACACATCTTTAAGATTGCCGCCGGCATCTCTCGTCTTCAAAAAGAAGAGTGCCTATCACAATGATTCCAAATGAAAGCCTGATTGAAGTAATTTCACAATTTGGTGCTTGCGGCACGCACCACGCACGGGAATTCCTTGTGACACACACAAAACTTTTCGAAATTGCATTTAAGTTCAATAAATCACGTGCTCAAACAAGAAGTTGTAAACCACAAAACCTGTCTAATATAAGTTGGAAAGTTAACTTTATTTCCTTGTTCCTGTTCGCAGGCTTCATTTCACAGTAAACCAGCAGCCTGCCACGCAGCCAACTAAAAAATAAAAAAATAAATAAAAATTGCGCAAGAGGCAGAGAACTCGTAAACAACTTCACAGATACGCGCATTGCGGATGTAGTCAGATACTTATTTGCGTCCTTTCCGTTATCTCATATCTAAGCGGCACCACGACCTGAAGTATCGCGACGCGAGAGCAACGTATCGACAGACACTTAGATGGAATTCAAATTTACATGACAGCACGTTTTTTCATAAACATAAAAATTGACGCTAGCGCTGGAATGAAACATAGAAGTGGCATCCTTCGAATGACGATGACGGGGATGATGGCGGCGGTAGTGAGGATAAGTAGCTAACATTTCCGTTTTTTTTTTTTTTTTCGGAGAAATTCCTTTTTTTTTCCGTTGGATAAATTAAGAACATTCTTTCGTCACTACGATGTGCTTGAAATGTTTTATTGATATTATAGCAAGGCGACGTGAAGTTAGTATCTTATTTGTATCTTTGTCCCTTGAAGTGGTGAAAATGCCTTGGATACACAATGTGTAGGTAGAGTTTAAAACTTTTAGATTGCCGGCAAGGGAACATTGTTGCTTAATAGAAATTAAAAGTTGAAAAGCTTAACCAAATTCTAAGGACGGGTTTGTTTTTGAACATAGCTACGTTGCTGTACGAGTATGATGCGTGGTAACTTAAACACTAAGCTTTCATGAGAGACACACTAGTCTTAGCAAAAGTATTTTAGAAGGAAACATTTTTTTTTAAGAATTGACAGATTCACACAGGTGGCGATTAAAGGCCGATTGGTTGAATAGAATAGAACGGTTGCTTCAACAAGAAGAGTTCAGTCCTAAAGGCTTTCTTACTCTTCACGGACCTTTAGCAAATTAATCGTCGGTGGTATAATTCTTTATAACGTCTTTGTAATGATCTGATGATATGATGAGTGCTGATTATCTCAGCTCCATATCACAGAAATTCTTGCTCGTCTTTCTCCAAAAGATGAGGAAAGCCCAGTTAAAGGGTTCATCATGAACACAACGTTTAATCGAGTTACATTTGACCTGTACTACAACAGCAGAGCAACTGAAACTAAGGGAAGTGGGCCTGTTGTCGTCATCAACATACTCCCACAGATAATTCTATGACTGCAGCGCTCGTCTCCGACAGAAAATTCACTTTTAAGATTTCCCACTGAAATAACAGAGAAAATTCGTAATGAAAAACAACTGTCCTTCTGCACTTATAGTTTAGAAAAAAATATTTTGGTAAAGAAGTCAGTGTCTAGGGCACCAAAGCATGTGGATATTCCTTGTAATCGTCACTAAAGACATGGAAATCGACTATGAAGCCATAAACAGAGCTTATAAGCGTTGAATCCTTCTTGATCCCTACGGCAGAATCAGAGCACTTTAGCCAGTTTTCGAACAGAAAAAAATGTTTAATTTCAAACAGCCTCTGGTACTCTCATTGGACACCATCAACAAAAATTCCATCATTATCTTGTCAGACTCAAGGTTGTCCAAGGTTGTCAAGGTATTGCTAAGAATTTAACGTTCTCAAGCTCACCTACACCTAGCAACTCTTTATGAGAACTTTTTTTTTCAACAGCCTTGATTCATATGAATATCAAAATCTTTCCGTGCTTCAACTGAAGTTTCAAATTGTTTTGAAAATAAGTAGGAACCCGTCCAAGATCCTGGACATGTCACTATCTATAGATCTCGATTATCCTGAGTAGAAAATTGAAAATGAAGAAGGACGAGGACCAAAAGGATGGGTGATAAACAGAATGCAACATCGACTTCTGCCGACTGTACCAGCTGGACATGCTCTCAATAGTTGACAGTCTAGACACCACTCTACTTTTCAGGCCAAGCCATTACAAATGCCAATAACCGTGGTCTGGAAAACCAGAACCTTTTCAAATTAATGCATTCAGCTTGAAACTTCTCTAACAACGCTGCATGGAACCGCCAGTATTATTTATTTAACAAATCTCAAAAATGTTACGTATACGCCATGCAACATTTCGTTCCAAAATAAGTTGAAGTACTCGTTCGTAAGAATTAGGTTTTATAGCAGAAATTAATAAAATTACGACTTACTAAGTGGAACTATCCTCAAACGCGACCAACCAGTAAAAAAGGTCCCATCAACCCCCCCAAAGACTGCATATCAACTTCAATGAAATCTCAAGTAGACTCATTAAATGTCCCTTACTTCAAGGATTAAACTAACCCGATTTGTCCACGATGGCAACTATTATAATGTTGTTTATCTCAACTATCCCATTGTCCATCTATGTACCTTTAACTGACCTTTACACCAGCCCTTGTTGAATTAATCCTCAATTACAAAACTACTCGCGATGGGATACAAATTACACCTCACACAACCTCAATCGGCTTTAAATTATTAACACGTGTCTAACCTAATTTCAAGTAAAGGCTTATCTTCAAATTGCCAACAACAACAAAAAAAAATTACCCTCCCCCACCATCACAACGTTCACAATGCCCTCTGTTTTTACCTCCGGATAAAATATCTTCACCCATTGGAACTCGTTTGGCCTAATGTCAATTACACAGAAGATTAACCCCATGGCCTTCATCTAATCACTTTCATTACCACACCTTTTGTCCGTAATAGGGTGGCGAAATGAAAATGAATTGAAGACGACCTCAGCCGCCCGAGCCTCGCATAATCCAGTCGGGAGCTTCCAACACTCACGTAAATCTTTATCCTTTATAATCCTTCCACTGTGCCAGTTATATATATATTTTTTTTTCGTCTTTAACTCTGGAAGCCATTATATCCCAGGTGATGTAGAAGCCGTTTGGCTTTTGATCCAAAATCGATTTCATCATCAAGACCACTGATGCCACACTATATTCTCTGAGTCATCGTTATAATCCTTTGTCGGAATGAGCCACAAATTCCCTCGACTGGACAGTGAATAAGGAGCAGACCAGAAGAGACCATCGATTGGGCACTCATCCTTGGAATAATATTTCTTTGTTTAGTGTTAATTTCACCCCAGGGTGGTAATTGTTTGATACGAAAAAGCTTAAGAAGATCCAATTCATCCCCTGTTATGACCCGCAAATGACCATGGGAGTGGTGACGGGCGTTTTAGGTTGTATGTGCGCGCTTCATGAAATGAACTAGTAATAGTCCCATTAAGGGGGTATTTGAATGGTGCCACCTTCTAAACAGTGGACTGATGACCACCTGCGTGGCTTATGTGAGATATTTTGCCGGTAGGATGACAAAAAGACATCAACATAAACAAACGAAATTGGATTCGATAATGACACCGACTTTGGTGGTATATGGACGGATGAATGTACTATAATCCCATTGGGGGTCCATCCTGTCTGTTCATGAGATAATGACACATCGTCTGGGAAAGTGTACAACAATTTCTGTATCATTTGTGCTGAGCTTATGGAGCTAAGACGGTGTTTAAATGATGACGACACAAAAGGACTAATCAGACAAAGAATGCAACAAACAGTTTCTGAGACAATTTGCTGGTAAGGTTAAGCCAGAAGGGTGTTTAAGGTTAAGGACTTTAGGATTCATGTTGTACGTGACAAATCAAACTTTGCTGGGGCACATTGAAAACAGTGACATTGGAGTGTGGACAGTGGAGATGTATGTATGGATACCAAGCCATGAGGGTTTAAAGGCATTTAACTTCCGGAATTTCCAACAGAGAGAGGCATTTTTTGCTCTGAGAAGGTTCTGAGACTGCGTTTTCGAAACAATTAGGAAGGAATAAGACTTATCTAACACGAAGGAACAACACCTTAGGTGGCGCACAAAAGTAGAAGGGGACCTCAACCGATTTGGAGTGCGGAACAGGTGGCGGTCAACGAAGGACCGGGCTTACTTTAGAGACTTGTTGATTGATACCATAAGCCAATACAAGAGCACATTTTGTGACATTATGGTGCCGCTTAGTTGGGCTAAGTATCAATTGAATCAAGACCACTGTGGTACATCCCCTTCATGTTGACAGGAGTGAACATTTATCAATGAAATAAGATCAAATACTTTCAAGCAAAACATGATAGCTACTCTCAATAAAACATGTAAGGGAAGCCACCAAAAACCTTCAAGTTTACTGAAGATTAACAGGACAAGTAGGGGGTTAAACCCTAATGGTATTCAGAAGATTAATATAAAAAACATGTGAAGGAAGACCAAGCACTCTGTGTTCAAAATCTTCCATGCTGGTCATGTCTATTGTAATTTATGGAGCCGTGGTCTGGACTGAGATTCAATTGAGTGGAACAAAGAAACAACAGGGTAGAGTACATAGATTGGTTTGAATATGCATGACAGTGGCAAGTAGGTCATACTCCACAGCGGCCATGGAAGTAATCCTCAAACTATCACCTATTCATCTTGTTTTTGCTCTTAAAAGGAGCAATTAAAAGAATTGCATTAAACGGAGATTACTTCCCCAAAGGTTCCTTCTCTACAGATTCATGCAGCGCTTAACCATGAAACCTAACACAAAGAAGGAATGAATCAATGAATTGACAAACTACGACTCAACGACTAAAGGTTCTGGTCGAGAACGAAATACTGTGAATCCATAAAAAAGTCCTAAAACAGCTCTTCAACTGAAACTAAGGTCAGCAGGAACTATAAGACAGTGGAGCTGTTATGACAATCCAAACCATAATCCCTTCCATGGGAATGCAAATACTTTATTCCCTACTAACCTCAAACCATGTCAGATCAAACGAATAAGGGAACATCAAGCAAATCACCTCTATATCACCATGCACACGATTTGTGTGATTGTCATAATCTAATTCAACATCCAATCGACCCTTAAACACTTTGTCAAAACTTCCATCCCCCAAGACTTATACCCAACTACCAAATTATAATTCACTGCTTATGCTGTCAACACATTAAACAACACATTGCAGGGCATGAGTGTGAAAGGCACGTCCAATGTCTAAATACACTGCTGCTCCCAGCACATCCAGCGGAAATAAGTCGCCTGCTGACTTATACGTGTGCAACATGCAGTTGATTGTTTCGACAATTTCTGATTCGAAACACGAGCCACAACCCATCAATTCCCTCCGCGCACCCAATTTCAATAAATTCACAAATTAAAACAAAATAAAGCGAATAAATCGCAAAAGATACGTATACGCCACCGGGAGTTGGGGACGGGGAGTGAATTACTGTTCGCGCTGTTGTTTTAATTGCAACTGTAAATGGGTTACACATTTCAACCGGTCCGAGGCGATTAATTAAGCTGCTGGTTTCCCCCAGCAACCCCGCCCCGAAAATAAAGTGTTGCACGGCAAAACAAAATACTCATTGTCCCAGGGGGAAGGGGAGTGAAATAAACACCATCGGTCCCGCGATAAGCGTGCGACAATGAATTTTTCCCCCTTCTAGTGCTGTCGTCGGTTTTTATTGCCACACCACCACTGTGCCGCCCCACAATTGCAAACAATAAATTTTGAATTTTCACATTAAAAACAAAAAAAAAAAACAAAGACCCCGTTCAAGGAAGGGCAACAGGACCGAAAAAAAAGGTCGTGAACTTCGGCGCAACGGAAATGGTGACAACATTAAACAGCAATACTTTGTGTCCTTCTTTGGGGAGCATAGCCGGTGTTACGTTCGCCCCGGACCGGTCGGACGTGAGGAAGTTAACAAAAGCGACTTTGGCCGGTTACTTTCAGCTTCGGTGTGAAATCGTGAACAATTATAAAAAGAAAAAAGTTGTGGAGGTGAATTTTACTCCTTTCGGGTCGATTATTTGTATCCTGTTTTTTTTTTCGCTTGTTTCGCTAATGTATCGTTTTGTCCTTTCCCAAGCTGGGGCGGTGGTATCCCTTTAAATTAACCTTTATTTTGGAAAATGTTTTCCCTTTTTCTTCACACAAAAAAAAGTTGATCTGAGGCAGGGATAGGGAAACCACCACAACCCAGATTGATTTTCAGCTTAAGGACCTGTTTTGAATAATAATGTCGAGGAACATAGCTCGGGTAATTATTCACTAAGTAAGAGTTTATGTCGCTGTGAATTTATTAGACCGTTTGTCTGATGGAAAAAATATGCAAATTGACATTTAGCGGGATTTAGATGATGAGTTGAATTTTTTTTTTTTTAAAGGATGTTAGGTGTTTTTTTTTCTATTACAAATCCACAAGGACGGTGGAATTTCTTCTTTTTTTTGAATACAAAAACACAAATAGAAACACAGCAACATGCGATGAAAAAAAAAAACATTCAGAGGTCCACAGGAAAGAAAGGTTGTGTTACGAGGAAAAAAAAACTGTTTGCATGACCTTCTGGACAAGACCTACGATCAAGTTAAAAACGTTGTGGGAGGACGTGGCATAATTAAATTGAAGGAAGTAAGCACTCGCTTGAGGGTTTTTGAACAGCAAATACTGGAAGATATTGGATCACTACCTACATAGTTTCAGTTCAAGTACAAACACAAGTGGAAGAATTATCCACACAGCTGGGTATGAAAGACTGAATACAATTAGCCAACAATCAAGTTGTTTCGAGCGAAAATTGGTTTTAAGGAGTATATTTGGAAAGCTCCATGGGGAGTTTGTCACGAGATGGTATGGAAATGAATAGAAAAGAGCTATCAACCGACGAAGCATTTGTTTGGGTACGAAATAAACATTAAAGATGTTTTCTAAGAGCTGAAATTGAGACATCCAAGCAAACTAACAGAAGGTGACTGACTGAAAAAAAGGATGTCTCCGGAAACTTAATTTGCAGCCGAAAATAAACAGTGATTGACAGAAAGCACGGGTACCGAGAAGCTGTGAGAGAGAAAGTACATAAAGAACCTTACGAAACAGGGGGAGAAAGGCAAGACTTCCTACCTATACCCATGAGAAAAAATAAAACGAATATCAAAAGAAGGGTTCACGTTTATCTTTGGAAACTGGACGTAGCGGTGAAGGGAGAAGGTGCAGATCTAGTAGCTTTGACAAAGAGTCACCAGAATGCCTCCTCTGGAGTACTAGTAGGTAGGTAGGTGTGGCGATTCAAAAAAGAATCAATTTGCACTAGAATCCGCCGGTTTAAAGCCACAACTCATGTAACTTGGTTGTTTGCGTACGATTATAAGCCGTTGAGGAAAAGAATTAGTTCTCCGACGTTTTTCTTGAATATCTCTTCGAAGTCGTCCAAGAAGAGTTTTCTTAGAGTGCTTTGTCTGTCCCTTAGGTTAGGTAAGATTGAAGGGATGGCTGCATTTATGTACAAATATGGAGTTATTATTTTTCTCAATTGGCCTCCCCGATCCAACCTGAGTTTCGAAGGAACTGTAGGATGGTTCTCGGTTGCTTGCTTGACAGTTCAACCGGATCACTGAAGAAGTGTTCTCCGAGGGTTGTTTTTTTGGCTTGGACATTCGCATAGGTAGTGGAAGTATCCTCAGCGTGAGTGTCGCCACATCCTCTGCATAGAATGCTCAAAACGCATTCTCTTTAGGTGGGCTGCTAGCAGGTTGTGACCTGTCCTAATACCTACCTAAAAGAAGTGATAGTTGACTTCTGTTGAGTGCGACGATTTCCTTTGCTTTTTTCTTTTTTAGTTTTGTGCAGAGTAAGGTAAGCGGCATATTGTGAGTAAAGTCCATCTCTCGTTCGCGAGTTTTATAGATTTCGTGGTGATTCTGGACATTTGAAGTTCTAATGGGGGTAGGACTGAGTCATCGGCCATTATCAGATCCATCTCAGAACCTATTCTTGCGAGCTCGTCTGCCTTTTCATTCCCCTGGGTGCCCTTATGTCCCGGGACCCAGATGAGTGTGACGTCATGGTTTGCGCTGACAGCCTTGAGTTCATTGTTGCAGCATTTCACAGTTCTGGATCTGATTGTTGTCTGATTGTTGTCGATCTTGACGTAGATGTCGATGTGACTTCTTGGAAGTGCCCGTTGCGATAGTTCTCGTGGGGTCCCGGCGATTGCTAGAACTTCCGCGTGAAGCACGCATCTGTGAATCGGAAATCTTATTGACCGTGCAATGCTTGGTTCTGTCTGCCCCTTACTAGGGCTGAACTTTGGCATACTTTTGCAGAAGTTGTTGTGAAGAATGCCTAGGTTGGTCGCGTGGTCTCGTTTCGTCCAATGGTCTGTTAAATTGGCTATAATTCTTACAATATCTGGTCTTGGTCGGACTCAATTGTTTAGCCTATTTGGTCAACTTAAACAAGTGACGGTGAATATCAAAGCCTTCTAGCGGAATGTTAATTCTTCCCGCTAGTGAGTCGTTAAGCGCTCACCCCCACTCGGCCAGCTCATCAACTCTACCATTCCTGTCGATTTTACTGTGTCCTGGGACTCAGTTGAGAGTGACTCTGGTCCAAACACTTAATTAATTCAGTTCTTTCTGGTACTCTACCAGTTTTAAGAACAAAAAGACAGAATCAAATGCTTTAATGGCGGCTTGACTATCTATAAATACAGTGTTGTAAATGATAGCAAAATCCACTGGTAAAGTCTGGTAAGCGGAAGGGTTTAGATAAGAAGGCAATATCTGCAAGCCTGCCAGCTTACCGAAACTTAACTTTTGTTGTAAGCAATTGAACTAAAAGAGGTGCTATACCTTAAGAATCTCACCGACTAACACGCACCATAGATCCCTTAAGATCACAGGACATCCATAATCCTCATATGTAACATCTTACATCTTGGGTTTAGTTTTTCGACACATTTTTCCTAACTCGTTCTCAAAGAACTATGTGCTTAGTTTGGTAAGAGCGATTGATTAGATTAGACGAATGGATTGGACGTTGCATCAAATTTCATTCAACTCCAAGCTATCTTGGAAACACAATGCTTCACCTTCTGCCACTTGACCTGTTCAATGGCAAAACGATTCAATACGCGAGTAGAAATATCTATCTGAGTACAATTTTAATTGTGTATTTCATCATCAGAATGTCATTCGCTTCCTCCAACACAAATTCGATATTTCAGCTCTTAATTTCCAACAACACTTTTACTACCAATTTCCCACTTCAATTGCCGTCATCCTAAGACGTCATCTGAAAATTATATCCATCCTGACTGTACTCAAATATTTATGCTTATTGTTCCCTCACCCTTTTGAAAAATAAAAATAAAAAAATCCACAAAATGGAAATTATTTCTAAAGCCATAACCCAACATCTCATCTGACTGAGACGGGCACTAGTGTGTACTTCCCAAAACACGGTTGTTGGATGATTATTTTTATGTGGAACACTAAAATAAATCACCAACCAACTCACGAGTGTATAAAACATAATTCTTATGTGTTTTCCATTCCAATGAATACCTATCTCACGAACTTTGAGGAAAGACAGTCTCAGTCTTCGCTTCGTTTTTTTTTTAGTATCCATCCCCATTTTGATTGTCATTTTATTACCTGCTTTGCAAACAGATTGCTATCAATTGTCCGGCTAGAAATTTATTCATATCCTGGCCGGAGATGGTGTGCCCATTCATGTTTTATTGATGTTCTCAAGGCGTCGCAGATACCTTATCTTTTAATCGATTGAAGGGGGGGGAAAAAAAACTAAAAATATGCAAATCAGCAAAAAGGACGCTTCAAAGATGTCCAAATAAATTTTCTTAATTGAATGCCTGATACCTAAGCCAGAGAGCCTATTAAACTGTAAATTACCACCATCTATCATATTTTTTTTTTTTATCTCGCTTCATTTTATCTGAATTAATTCCCGTTGTTTGTTTTGATTATTTTTTGTTGTAAGAACTACGTCCTGTTACTTTGTTTTTTTTTTTTTTTTTTTAATATTTAAACGTTTGCCTGAGGACATTCATTTAAAACAACGTTCCTCGCTCCTTGTGAGTTTCGTTTCTAAAACGATAGTAGTTTCAAAAGTTCTTCTAACTGAAATACGAGAGAATGGCCATTTTGTGACCTCGCTCCCACTCTCTTTTAGGGAATTCCTTGAATGACACAAAAAAAAATAGTTCTTCCGAACTTAATGCTTCTCTTTACTACTCTTCGCAGTTCGTATGTCCTACCACCATCATACTGAACCATCGCTATTTGAACATAACATCACATCTAAAACTGAAAAACTAAGCGTCAAACAAGGACATGGATGATAGTGGAACCAGGCAAGCTCAACGAACTAGGTACTTTAACTATATTTTCGTCCTTTCGGCGACCCATTTCTTTTGCTATTCTTCCTCCCATTTGTGCTTTATGTGTGACGCTCTTTCTCTTTCTCTTCCTCTCTCTCTCTATTGCCGCTATTCAAAAGGATGTTAACAAAGTTTTCCCATTTTTTTTGTGTGTGGAGAGAGTAAAAATGAAATAAAAAGAAAAGCAGAGAAACGAAAAGAAAGAACCAAAAAAGACACAAGAAAAAACATTGATATTATTTTGTCAGTCGTTTTGTCTATATCCAGACATTGTGTCTCCAATTTTATTGTCCTTTCCCTTTCCTGCTGGCACACTGTAAAGTGTATCATTCTTATGTGTGCGGAACGGACTATGTCTGGGTGCTTTGAAGTTTTGTAAATCCTTTTTAGGCTCCATTTTGATTGTTTTTTCTTGTTTCTTTTTGTTCCTTTTTTTTTGTCGCGAATTTATTCACCAATGTGTCTCGTATTATAGTTTTTTTTCCCATCTCCCCTTCACTATGAGGGGACCTACGCATATCCATTCGATTTCACATCGATCCTTTAATTTTGCGTGGACAATTTCTGCCCCCCCTCGACAGGAGAATATAATATGTTAAACAATCATTGCCGAACTGATTGCTGGGGAATATGTTCTCGTTCGACTACTACTTTGGAAAACAAACATTGATGGAGCTATTATTGGGGAAATGTTGTGTCCATGAAGAGGGACAACAACGACAACGACGCATGGCGGCATGGATGACGATGACGTGGGCGGTAGAAGGATAAGCACCATTCACTCACTCACTTTGGCTCTGCGTGAGCTGGTCCCAATAATGTCGGCAATAATAATAAATAGTTTTCTTCTTACTTCCAATAAATAATAATAATTTGGCAATTCTCCTTTTTTTTCTTTCGATGGTGTGTTCCTTTTTCTTGGTTTTGTTTATTTATACAATGTCCTTCGGTAGGCAGGAATCGGTTTTTTTTTTGTTTTTTGGTATGAGGAAAACACCAAATCAATATTCTATCCGTGTAGGACGCCGGTCTATATGTTTGCTAACAAGATGAATTTTTGAGAAAATATTTTTTTCTAGAACGCATACAGTATGTGTGACAAGGGTGGACTAAGCAATGTGTCAACGGTGATTTCTTAATATTTGCGACTCAGAAGAATATATTTTGTTGTGAAAGGCCGTCTTTGCTCCACACTTCACCAAATACTTTGCCCTGTTCTATGTTCTATCTGGCTCCTCTGACATGACCGTTCATTTGTGCGATTTAGCATGCAGCAAGACCAATACACCAAAGACGGTTTTTCGGTTGAAATATTTATCACTCGGGACAATACCAATACGCCGCCTAGGTACGATATGTACTCTCTTGGATCCAACCATGATATCATGCATTTGAGATAGTATTGTCAGGATCTAGAACTTGACAAACTGCAAGCTCCTTGTTGACACAAGATCTCAATTCAGCAGACAGTTCAAAGTGCCGACAGCTTGTCATATGAATTCTTGAAAACCAATGGGAGGACAGAGATTAAGTGAACAAAATCGTCTTTAGTAATAAGTTAGGTTAATTTGGGTTAAATGGGCTGCCAGCTGAAGCCAGCACACTTAGACCAATGAAAGGTACATTGTGATACCATATTGATCCTGGAGAGATCTCTGGGAATATCTCTATGTCTCAGCTCCCAACATGAATGTTGAACTGCTACACCATCTCTATAAGAGACGATCGGCAATCAAGAGCTACTATTGTGTTTAAGGAAAATGATTCCAAGGACTCGATTGCTGCTTGACTCTGCAAAAAGATGTGGGTATCTATGGCGGATATCACGTTTCCCTAAAGCCAAGAGAGGACTTCTAATCACTAGTACTTCGGAAATACGGAAAGAGAAGTTGAGGTAAAGCCTGACAAGGCAAATACCTCTACCCACAACGTCATTGGTATCTGATCCGTCGGTGTAGAAGGACCTGAAAGGAATGGTAACTTGAAAGTTGAGCTTGGGTGTGGCGAGGTCTGTCTTTCCAGCCAGATTATAAAATTGTTCAGAATGATGGCGTGGCCAAAATCTTAGGCGGACCACTGTGAACTTGATTTAAGGCAAACGGCTGAACAAGCTGTCCTTTGTCTGCCAACAATGTCGAGGAGTGTCAGATGAAACAGAATATCCAGTGCTGCGGAGGGTGTTGTATGAAGTGCATCGCTTCGACACAAACAAAGAGATAGCTGAACCTTGCTTAGATAATATCTGACAACCAGTATTGGGCCTTGATTTAACCTGGAAGGTTGCGGCACAGAGAATTCTCAAATGATCTATTGGAGACGGATGCATACCAGACCAGAAAATGATACCGGAAATGAATTTTCAGCGAATGGCATTCTTGACCGCAACATGAAAACCGAGTTTTCGTAGGCTCAGCGAATCGAAAGGATGACGCAACCTTTTACATCGCACGGCAAATGGTTTAAGGCAACAATTTTCAGGTTTTGTCAACGGGCCAATTGACCAGGAAGATTCTGCGATTTAATGGGGTTTTATGAAGCTTAGGCTACAACCAATTTCTAAGCTCATATTCATTCATTTATTTAAGGTACCCCACACCACACCGAGGAACACAATAAATCCGTTGAGATCCGAGTGAGGCTGTACTTAAGTGCAGCCACGCCTACAACCTCACCTAATTCCTAAGCTCGAGGCTGTATCTCTACAGAAACATCATCGAAAAATGCATCAAAAGAGCACATAATGTGCAACGAGAGTCATGAAGAAAGAGGATATTTTTACCCTTAAAGGTACTCTATCTCCCATATAAACTTTCTTGCAGAACATACTACTAACCTACTTCCGCATAAAATTTATATCCTCGTGTCATATCTTATCTACGTCTGGACGATAAAAATCAATAAAAGGACCAGTTTCAGGTTGCTTGCAAATATACCTCCCCTACTCCATAGCAAAACTATGTCTATCCTCTCAAGCGTACCGCACACACTTGCGTCATACTTTCTAGATGAATGGAATTCTGTGTTAAAATTATTTTCCATTAGAGGTGCTCACATTCACACAAAGCTCCGGCATTTTGATTTTATTTAGATTGAAATCGAAAAAGCAGTCACCTATCCGCTAGGTTAATTCGTTTATTCCATACACTCTTCTTCAAAAATTATTCATGTGTCCTCGACTAATGCTGATAATGATGTTCCGATCCCACTGACTGCTGATGGGAGGGAGAGATTGATTGACTCTGATATTTGGTCACATAGGGACACACACAACAAAATCCAAACTGAGGCTGTTCCGTCATGGATGCTGTTGGTATTGAAAATTTTCCATTCCAATGCACATTCTACATCATCAATTCTCGAGTACATGGCTTGTTTTTTTTTTGCGTATCTGTACTAAAATATTGATTGTCGGTACCACTGCCACTTCCTCCACATACTCGATACGAAAGGACTTTCACAATTTTCCAAAAAAAAAAACGGACGACAATGCCATCCATTGATTAGAGTAACTGACGACCGAATGCAGTTGGTATCCATGGTGATCCGTGTTTTGTCAGATCCGACATGCGGCAGATGCGAGGCAAACAAAAATATGGAATAAATTAAATATTCGCTAGGATAATGATGTGTTTGGACGGATTGGCACTGTGCTTGTCAAATACAACCCACCCAGCCAGTCAGGCCTTTCGTGTCACGATGTGGAACGGGTCAATAGCAATATTTTGCTTTTTAGCAGTGTTTCCGCTTCCGTGGAGTTTATAATGTTTTCTCCTTTCGATTTTTTATTTTTTAAAGGATAGCATCGATATGCTTTTAGCGCATAATAGAAGAATGGATTTAGAATTGGAACGGGCACTTTGTTTTAAAAGCATTGTAGGGGTGATTATGTAAATTGGTGTTTACACACATTGGAGGATAGTTTTTATTTTTTATTCCGTTTGTCATTTGATTGTGTTTATTTTATGAGAATAATGATGGACCTCTAAAGGGATCACCTATGTTATGTGTCTGTTGGTTGGTTGGTCTTTCTTATGTCTATCGACCACCCTCCAATAGAGCGAACGACAGTAAATTATAAAAGGTGTGAGGAAATAAAAAAAGTAACCTTTCGCGAAGGAATTGGAGTGGTTGAAGAAAAACGATTCTGTGATCGTTCAACGGTTGGGAGGAATCCGCACATTTTTCTTCGAACTTTGTTAGGACCCCACCAACATTTTTATGATTCCCAAAGGCTTTTATGAATGTAAATTAGTATGAACACGGTTCTTATAAATTCATTATATTCCAGATCAACATTTGAAGGAAATATTGAAACCAAGAGTGCTGGAGAACTGTCCAGAAGACAACACGGTTTTAGAGAGAGCCTATCTATGGTAAAAGCCATCGAAGAAGTGGTAAGGACTGTCCAACGTCGATGGGTCAACGAGGCAATCGCCATTCAAGGAAGATAGTAATGCCAGGAACATTGAACGTGCGTAATGCCTTCAACTCAGCCAGATGGAAAGACAAACTTCCAATATTCATGAGTATCTCTTGCGGATGATGAAAAACTATCTCAAGGACCGGAAGCTGTTATAAGACACCACAGCAGGAAATCACTGTTGGAGCAACGCAGGGCTCATTCCTGGGACAAAATTTCTGGAATATGTCCCACTATGGCATGGAGATGCCAGAAAACACGTATAGAATATGCAAACAACATTTCCGCGATGATTAGGCAAGAGACACTGATAGCGCACAAAGCAAACTCAACCAGATCATGAGAGGGTACATCAGTGAATGGAAGAACATGGCTTAGGTCTGACCAGAGAAAAGACTAAGAACAGGATCCCGACTTTCGTCGATTCAAGCTGGGTCTGAGGTGATAACCAGGAAGGAAGCGGTTAAGGATCTGAGCCTTGCTCTAAATACAAATCTCAATTTTTAACAATAGGTAAAGTCTGCATCTAAGCGATCTATGAAAGTCATAGCGTCGCTGAACAGATTAATGGCAAACGTAGTTGATCCTACGGCCAGCAAACGAAGACTTCTAATGACAATTTGTCATATCATTTTCCTGTTTTGAGATGTGGACAGAGAGTCTATTTAAAGAAAAATATAGGAAGCTATTGGCCGCAATATAGATACACGGAGTTCCACGTTTTAAATCGTAACCTTCCTACAATTAAAAATAAAATTAAACAACAAGTAGATGCTTATCATCGCAACGTGAGCAAAGGTGGTTGGCCCATATTTTTTCTAAGACAACGTCGTTACTGTGACTGGTGGCGCTACAGAACCAACAACTTCTTGCTACCAAAAATTGCCGAATTGGGTTTGAAGAACATGTAGCTCCTGCAGGATGGTACAACCGCACTTACAGCACAAGCGACAGTGGACATTCTGTAGCAAACGTTTCCCAGTTGCTAAATCTCTAGTTTAGGGGATCTGCACTGGCTTACAAGATCGCTCAATTTGACCGTTCCAGACTTGTTTGCTTGGGTTTTTGTAAAGTCAGAGGCTTATATGAATAAACCCAGACTTTGGCTTCTCTAACTCCCGACAAAAAAAGGAGAATTTATCGTCAACTCTTGGAATACTCTCTGATACTCCTCTAGACAATTGCGACTGGATTGAGTAGCAAATTGCATACTTAAAGGGACAAAACATGCTGAGCATTTATAATGAAAGTGACGCTCTACTGAAGATGCCCCGGATGCTCACATTCTCCGTCCTCTACTCTCTCTTCCTGACCTAAAAAAAAAAAGATAAAATGTATGCTTTCTTGCCATAAAACATTCCTTAACTCTCTCCAGTCTCCACCATCTTCATGAAAAGAACCGTGCCAGCCTCTCAAGAAAACCCTCAATAGAACTTCTCATAACTTAACCTAATTTATATTTATGTACAATTCTCGGAATAACAAAATGCGGTCAACCCTTTCGATCTCAGACCCAATTTCTCAATTCAAAAACTTCTCTACTCTTTAAGATCCACGAAAGTAAACCTTCATGGCATACACCAGTTTCCAAGAAAACCTCTACTTAGAACCAAAAAAATTACTTTTTGAAACATCCTTCAAAATTCCTCCGATTCGATACCTCGATTAGGTTATTCAACCACAAATGATTTGCAAGACACCACAGCCCCGTATAAGTTATTCGCCCTCAAAAAAAAAGATAAATGTTGTTCCGGAGTAATACTTATCTAAATGAGAATCTATCAAAACGCTGCAAAAGGATATTTTCCAGGAAAATCCCATTCCGAAACAAAACAACGAAACAAAAAACCAAGAAAGTTCCGACGAATTAATACGAACGCCACGTGCGATCGACCAAGCACTCATATGAATTTCAAATCCAAAACAAAAAAAAAGGCTAAAAGCCTTAAGCCCATAAATATTTCCCTTAAAAATAATATATGGAAAGACGCAAGCAAGCAGAACCGAAAAAAAGGTCAATTAAACCGAAGCCCGAAATATCCTAATTTATTCTTCAAATGAAATTAGATACTTCATCCTTGTTGACATTTAATACGCTTGAATGCGATTCAAAGCTAGAACCAGAAAAAGCCGGCTACAAATACACTTAATTCCAATGGAAACCGACCCACAAATAATGTCAAATCCAAACGATTATGAATAAGCAGGCAGCAGTCCCAACACCCTCGATTAATCATGAAATGAGATATTGACCGACCTTGACACCAGTTTCGTTTTTTTTTTCATCAGCTTTTAGCAGGATGCTTCGTTGTCCCGCCATATTTACGAGACCTTTTGTTTCGCTCACAAGTACTTAAGCAGTTCATAAATATGAAAATCAATTTTTGCTTATTTCTTGCTCGCATTTGGTATTCATAAATTTTATAATTAAATCAGATAATGTCCTTGTGCTCTGTGCTCGTCGGGATAAGGATTTTCTTTATTTTGCAAACGTATTCTAGATATTCTTTTCAAATATTCAGCATAAACGATGGAGGAACCACACATCAAAAATTCGGATTCCTTAATGCTAACACAGCTCCAGACAGACAGAAAAATACATGAACATTTCTTATTTTGGAATTAATTCTCGAATTTGAAGGGAATTTTTGGGATAAAAACCACCGGAACAATGGTTTGCTCGATTGAAAATGGCAGACAATACATGAAATGGATAGAAATAGCGCGGAGTAGACAAACGGAGCTGCCATTGGAATGTTTAGATGCGTTGTTGGCTGTTTTAATTAATTTTTCAATCCACAATCGAAGTTGGCATCCAAAAACCGACTTTATTCGAATAATTTCACCTGGAATAGGAATTTAATTGTTAACGTAACACAAGGTGCCTGTATCGACTATTAGGTGCAATCTGATTGGCTCAAAATGTACACGTTGTTTGCGGAATAGAGTAAACCACGATAGTGTCGGTAACAAGGCAACGTACATGGTATTGAAACTTGGACACAAACTTGGAAAACAGAACTGTGGAGTTCATACAATCCCTGAACTCGAAATTCCAAAATATAACAGGGTTTCCATTCCAAAGTTCATAAATAGTTCGCTGTACGTCCCCGGAAAAACCCTCTCTAACCTCCTCGCGGTGAACGCTGGATGCCTAGAGCTTCCACCTGAGCTCGGGTCTTAAACACTTTAGGGGCCTACCGATGGCAGCTAACGACAACAAAGGGAGGGGTTTTTCCACCAAGGCACTCTTTCTTGATTCCCAACGGCAGCGGAAGAATTCTTTAAATAGATTCAACAGTCCCAATTAGGTCGAACCACTTATTGAACACCGTGTATGGCTACTACGACGTATTCAGAGCTCAGATTTACAAGTTTATCCGGCTCCTCATCCTAGAAGTACATATCTAGGATCCGACCCTTCAGGTTGGGGATTGTATCGCCGTACTAACAATTGATTACGAATCAAAAACAAGCCTTGGATATGGACGGATTTATTGTTGAAGACCACTGCAAACGAAACGAGGACAGCAAATTTTGGACCTATATGTAGCGGAGGCTCCGGACTGATGCAAAGCAGATATTACCACCATCCAAGAAGTGCGATGGAATGGACCGGATGAGAGGAGAGAAAATGGTGATAAGGGGCAATTTTTTGCCCCTGAGGATACCCTCTGACGTGAGCCAACTACAGAAGCGTTAGTCTTCTTGACATCGCCTTCAAGATCTTATCTGCCGTGTTGTATAAACGCCTGAAGCCGTGCAGTAATCCATATCAGTGTGGCTTTAGACCAGGAAGGTCCATCGTCGACCAAACCCTGGGGAAAAAAAACCCTGGAATTAAGGGCGACATATAATAGTATCTACGGAGATGAGCCATACAAAGCAATGTTTAGTGTTGATATCCCTGCCAAACTTGTTCGTTGATGGAGGATGATGATGGATAATGCACGCTACTCCATCAAGATCGGGATGCCAGATAAGTGAAGTTTTTTGTCAAGGAGGGATGCCTTGACACACTGTTTTGGGAAAGAGCCTGTCCGCAACCGCCTATAGTAAGCTTCAAAAGAGGGACTTCTAGGCAGCTACTGACAGAGATGTATACCTCTATCCAATCCAATCTTGCCAAGATGTTGGATAAAGTTAGCTTGACTACCATACCTTCATCGACGTTAAATCCACACACAAACAAACCTTAAAAGATTTACAAATTGGTTAACACAATGCTGAAAAGCCGTGGTAATCAGGTCACCATTCGACGCAAGACCACGTGTTAAGCTTGTAGACAGCTGAGCTTAGTCCAGCAAACTGAACAACTTCCAGTGCACATTCAAAATAACTGAAATCATCATTTGCCAAAGCAAAATTCTTTCATCTGCATTCCTTCTTCCTGATAAGACTGTCATTGTCCCTTGACTACAATCCAAAAACATTGAAGTACAACGAACTTCAAAGCTTAAGTGCATTTGATTGTTAAATCAATGAAATATACATTAGGCACATGGTACCTCTGTTGTGCGGTCTAATAAAGAGTCATATCCACCAGTAGCATCATATATTACAACTGTCCCTGCTCGTGCTGTTGCTGATGCTTGCAAGGAGTAAGACACTCAACTCCACTCTCTATGTCAATACAGAATGTCAATTGTATGGCGATATCCCATTGCCAAAGCGAGTGTCCCTTTGGTGTGCGCGCCCGAAAAGTACTACTTTGAGTACATATGGTACCCTTCATCGATTACTGTGCATTGATGCAACATAGAATGTGACATCCTTACTCATACACATTGCTTGTAACGAACCGAGTAGTATTGAGTCCATAAACGCCACCATATTTCCTTACCACAGAAGCCTGATAGAAGATGACACTTGGCATGACGGCGGCGTCATCAGTAGCAGTAACGGTGACCAACAGCCATCACCATCAGTATCCTCATCATCTGAACAAATACCGAACTCTATCCATGTACATAGTGATGCATGAATGTTTGCCATAAGGGACACATATAAGGAAGCAAAAAAAAAAATAAACCCCCACTCAGTGTGTAGGAATCTGTGCATATTGCTATTGCGGAACGGATGATACTCAATGATGCGTTACCAGGCAAAAACGGAATACACAGGACAAACTAGACGCCATATGCTGCAGAACGACGATAAGCGCTGAAGCGTGTGGTAGTTAACGCTTGTTCATATCCTGTTAGTCGTCGGCTTTAAGCGATGTGCTCCTACATCTGCTCTGCACCAGCTGGGCCACGGTCGGTCGCATGGGAAAGGACATGGAAAGAGAGTTCAGGAAGGCCATCCCATCATAGCCTTTGTCCAGAGTAATATATTTGCATTGGTCGGTCACAATGGTGGTGTATTCTTTCGAGAAATGAACTCGGATGTGAACGAATGTTGGCTAAAATGGTGGAAAATCGTTAATATCGACGAAGGGTGGTGGTTGTGAATGGGGAAGCGCCAGAGAAAAGCTGTTTTGAGATTAAATGCCATTCCGGGTGGAAGTTATTTTATTGCGTTTTTTTTTTTTTTTCGTTTCGCAATTTGCAATTTTCTTGTTTGTTTTTTTGCTGGCATTGCCATGGTGGACACCGAATGCATATAAAATGTAACATAATAGCTGATGGTATCCGTTTTGCAATGAATAAGACTTGTGTTGAGGTGGACAAAAAATAAATAAATGCACCGCAATGTGGTTAAGAAAACCTATCAGCTGATGGGGAACTTAAAAAAAGTATATTCCGAATCAGAAGTGCTTCTTCTCTGGAATTGATCGCGAGCAATAGACCCGATTGCAACCAAACTTCAAAATGTTCCATCAGCTTTCCGTCGATCTAATTTATGGTCAGATCCCTGTTTCATTTAAACAAATGAGTGGCTAAATTAGGAAACTCAAGTCTAGGCCGCTAGTATCAAGAATAAAAGCGGATCCGAACCTCTTTTATCAAGATCAAATAGATACCACGAACTTGTTCTAACAAACCAAAACCAATGTGCCCGCTTCGAAGAAGATAAAAAGACAGCTGTGGCTCTTGGCCTCAACAGGTTTTCAAGACTACGCGGAATTTGATTACACAGGGTATGACTCAAAGCAAAGTTGTTGCCAATTCGCATCGCTGATCAGTTTTTTTCCAGTTGCTCCGTGTGCATTGGGCCTAAGACTTAGTGATAAGTTGCAACATCCTAGTAGAACAAGCAGGACTCCTACAGAAAACAGCAGTATATGCAATTTTGAAAGAAAACTAACATTAGCTACAACTTTCATAGATTTATCGGCAGCCTTTGAAAGTGTGTGGTTCCCTGAACTGATCCATAAACTTGTCAACATTATTCTTTAGGAATCACTATTAAACATGGTAGGGAAGAATAAGATGTCCTCACAGGGCACTGCATGGAACGAAGTCACGTAAAACCATATACATTACCCCACAACTACTACTGTACAGGCTGCAGGGTCGAAGAGAAAATACGATTATCCTGCACAAGCCACCATAAAATTGAGTAAGTACCCTTTCATTTATCAGGATTTCCACACCTCTCTAGGTGGTTAAATCAGCTGTCCATTTATAGACTTCTTCTTCTTATGATGGAGTTACTGTTCCGGGTGAAACAAAGCCTCAACCAACAAGCCTCACCAGGCAGCACAATTCTAAGCCTCCCATTGCAATCGCCAACTTGATTGAAGACCTCCACTTGCACACTCCGTCGAAGATGAGTTTAATGGGCTTCGAAGGGAAAATTTATATGAGTACAATGGACTTGTCTGAGATTCAGGGGAGTCTTAGGGGACCTAGATAGAACAGAACATACACAAACCAAATCAATATCTAACTCAACATCGTTTTTCATACCCTCACAGTCAGCACCACGTCAGATCAATAGCTTCGGTTAGTCTGCCGATATCCAAGTCCCTCCTCACGTCACACCTCGATATGAAGAACACCACCAAGGCTAAGTCTCTCCAATTAACTTCGTACCTATCACGGTATATGCCACCAAATGATACACTTCCAGGTCAGTACATTACCAACCCCTCACTATGACTATGAACTTGATATGCTACAATTTGCTGTCTGTTAAGGATCCTCGCTTGGAAATGTAAAAAAAAAAATTGAAAGCAATGACTTGAGTATCTTCAGGGGATTCCTCTTGTCTCAAACCTTTTTAGACGCAAAATACTCTCCAATGTTTCCTAAACTTAAGATCGTGTAGAGTGCTACTGACAGCCTAACTTGACGTGCCCCAAATCAGGAACGAACAGGGTGATGATTGGATCATAGAAACGCCTACTTATCTAGACGCACTAGAGAGTAATTTGGATCATAAAACGAAGCGCTTTGACAGTAGAATATCCTAGACGTGAGTTCCGAAACTTTAGCTTTTTGTCCAACATAAACACTACTTGATGGCCATTCAACCATTCAGTACATCATTGCTTTACTGTCATTCAGATGCTCATTCATTCTGAAAAGAAATCTTAAGCCCATTGTCTGAACGAACTTTATGCCGTTAACTTTGGTTGCCCATATTTATGGTGTCTATAAAAGACAATTCCAACTATTTATACCCAAAACCTCCTTCCACTTCTTAACCTTCACAGTCAAGACCATCAGTAAGACAATACATAACAATTCGCATAAATCTAACAAAGTGTTGTTGTCCTTGCAACCAGACCACTTTTCAAAACTTTCAAACACTTTTCTCTTCCTCTGTCTCTCTCCCTCTCTCTCTCTCTTTTACTCCTTCCAATCCCTAGCAACGTATAATTTTCATTTTGCAAATGGCTGACGCTCTTAACGTAGTCGTGGCACATCTCCACCGCGATAATAACAACCGAGAAACCATTTTAAATTATTTCATATCTTATCCAAAGCTATCCTCGGTAAGTTTGAAAGCCCGACAAGTAATTACTCTCCTCTTAACAAGGCAATTAACAAGATTAAATCCAGAGATACAACAGTATCTATACACCCATATATTTGTGCACACAAAGATAAGCAGCTCAATGCCATAATCATATATATCCTTGGGAAATTCTTCCAGTCACCACTTCCATAACCCCCATTCACCTCGGACGATAGACATACGGGAATTCATAGTCGTCGGCCGTAGATCCATCCTGTTTTGTCGTCCTTGTCATCATTCACAGCGCCAGAGAATCCTTGCAAGTGGCAACGACATTTATATTCATTAAGACAATGACTAGGTATCTTTTTGTTTTTTTTTTTTAAACTTCCACATGGCTGGTCATAGCGCAGATATTATTGTTTAGATAAAAAATGTCTCCTAAGAGATTGCATACAAAAAATTAGATGCACGGTAGAAAAAAAATTCTCCTTCCAACGTGTCCTTCAATAAAGTTTTCTTGCTTAAAGCTGGGAGTCCTTGAAACTCTTTTTTACTTCACACTAAGTGCCAGCTAATGGACGAGTTTAAAACAAAAAATAAAAATCGATCGCAACCACTATACTCATCCTTGATGGAATAAATGTAATGCTTGACCAGGATGAAATGTGTAATCCGAAGGTTAAGGTCGTCAACTTCCTTCACAGGAGGATGTCACGCAAGTCTTTTGTGTATTTAATTTCATTTTTCTGCCGAATCCGAATTTTTTATTTTATTCAGGTGCGACGTAAACATTCCGAAAGGAGGAGCGCGTTATAAAAACGTTTTTCTGTAAATATGATTCCCAACTTCATTCGATTGTTTGGATTACGATGATGAATGGAACGTGCATGGAATCCTCAATTTAAGGGCTGTTTTTGCCCAATCGAATTGTTGATTCCTTAGAGGCAATTCAGCACAAGTCAATCGGATGAACACAAAAAAAAATAAAATATAAGTTTTGCCTTAGCCAGTTAAATTGGAAATAAATTTATTCAAATGGAGCGTGTGTATATGTGCGAGGACTAAGGAATTTATGAGAAACGTTTAAAAATATCATTTATGTGGGATAAAAGTCTTAAGACGAATTTGGAAATTCCCTTTGGGAATCATAGAATTCATGTTTTTTTTGTTTCTTGTCACTTGTCTCGATTTTTTTTTTTTATATGATTATACTCAAAGTTAAGGACATCCAACACAGGACATTTCATATTTTTTTTTAATGGGTTCGTTGACTTTGTCATAAAGTGGATTAATGTGATGGCCTGACATTCGAAGGCAATAAAGAAAAACTTCTTTATGTCCCTGCTTAGAGTTTTCGAAAAGGACCAAGACTATGTTTCTTTCGGTTTTTGGTTGTCGTAAAATTATTTAATTAAGTAAATGAATACCTTTTATGGCGTTGTTATGTAAAAAAAAAACACACAAAAGGAGTCCTTTAACTTGGGACTCAAAGACAAAACTTGACATTTGAAAGGTTTTTTTTTGTATTCAAAAGGATGACGGTATGACATTATCACTACCACTTTGAAGGAAAGGTGAATAATCGATTTTTTTGGCGATTCCTAGAAATATTTTGAGAAACAATTTACGATTCAAAACGTATTGGGTTTGCATAAGTGATAGGCACGTGGAACCTGGTTGTAGGCATATTCCCTAAGGACATCATAGACTATTGCAAATTATTTTTAAACAGCTTGGTGCCTGATCAAAGCGACATTCAGAGAAAAAGTATTCGCATTCCGCTAAGGACCGCTAAAGGAGACATATTTACACAGTAGATGGACCAGCATCACGGTAAAAATAATTGGTCTTGTCGAAGTGATCTGAGTAGTCTTTGGTGTATTTTCAAGGGCCGCTGATCAACCGAGATTGTACGGTCAAACTAAACATACTTCTTGGCACATGCAATGCAATGCAGTACGTAGATATTAACCAACGGACGACTTTCAAGTCACAATTGTCACTCTGTTAAAGTAGTTCCATCCTTGAACCACCTGAGGGTTACAGTTACAGTTTCCGTCTGTAATTAAGTTTGATGACAAATACCATAAATCTTTGAAGCAAAGAAAAAGGCATACAAAGCAGCGCTGTCATAGAATAAAAAGAGTGACTTAACAGCCCTAGAAGTAGAGAAGAAGGGAGCAACACCGACTTTTTAAAAAGAAAAGCAAAGAGCAGAAGAGAGAAAGAAACTCAGTTGCTTAATGATGTTCGTAAGATCTACCGCAACGTAAAAGGACGAAGCAAGAATAGGAAGACTGAAGAGATCAACAAAGAAATCTGGTGAAAGAGTCGCAGTCATTTATAAGAACATCACAACGTGACAACGATGACCAATATTCTGTTGCTACATCTACCTACGATGAACTGAAGACTGTGATGTCTAGAGTAATGTAGGTCCAACATTATCAACAGATAGTCTAGTCTAGTCAAAATCCCCGATCTTATTTGCCACTTAGGTCTTTTTACTTCCAAGACCTGCCATAATCCACTTGATGTGGCCATTTCTTATCCATGGGTGTCTTGTTTGGTGAAAAGGCAACAAACCTTAAGACGCTCACAAAAATCCAGCAATTAGCATGCATTAGGACAACTAGCGCTATAAGTACGACCCCGACAGGAGCCCTCGAAACGATGCTTTCACTCTAATCGCTCAATCTGTGCACTAAAGAAATGGCAGCAAAGAACGCCCTACGACTGCAAGCATCCAACTTTTAGAAAAAGGGCTAAAGAAGTCGCACTAGAATCGCTATGCCTAGTTTTGGCATCCATGAGGAACTTATGCGCCTTAAAAGTGCCATGGAGCATGAAAGCGGTATACAGTGGAAAGGAATATCAAACGGTTTGATATGCGGAAGTAGTCTTCATGCACATGTCAACTGTGCAATAAATATCTAACTGAGTTAACTGCCAGACAGTCTTTGATCTAGTTTAGGTCAAAAATGGTTCTAATAGCAGCGAGCCTAAGCAACAATTTCCATACAACGAGAGCTTCTTCCAATCTGCGTCGTGGTAAATGCCTTTCAATGCCATCTTCCCAACAGTTCACTAAAATTGTATGGAACCCAGTGAGTGTTGGACCAGTGCAACCTGGAGCCAACTTAGTTGTGTAAAACGTGAACTGCATGAACTTTATGGCAACCTCGTTATATTAAGTTTTGCTTCAGTCATAATAATTATTTAAGACAATCTTCGATAATCAACAAAGCAAAAGTTACGTTAAGCTTATTTCTGGCTGCATTCTGTCGAACATCATTTTTTGTCCTTGAGTTCGATTACCTTATTACGACAATCGGATTCATTTTTACGAATGTCTCGGTCTTTTTTATATTCTTACAACAAAAAGAGAAATAAAACTTTAATATTTCTTGCAAACTTTTCATTCCAATTTAATTGAAAATAATCATCGGTTCACAGCAGGATATGACATAACAAATCCAATTCCTCGAACACAGGCTCCATCAATAACGGATCACAATAACTTTGACGCCGAAAACAATTCGTTTATACATCACAGCTCGTAGTTTTAATACCACAAAACATAAAAATATACGTAGATGCGTCCTCTCCATCATATCTAAAAACATTTTGATTTATAAGCACAATTCGTTTACGAGCAATAATTTGACATAGACAAATACCCGTGAATCCGTCAAATCTCTGTCAAGGATTCGCCAAAAACAAAAAAACCAAAAACAAAAAATTAAACAAAATTGTTTGTCTACCCATCAGGATCTCGTTCCACACAATTACAATAGCTTTACTGTTCGCCAATAACTCTAGACATAGTTTGTAAAATTCGCATTTTCGCAAATTCATCATTTCTTTCATAAATCCAAGAACCCGCAAAGTGGAAACCCAACCGAATTCACAACGCAACGACCAAAAGGAAATACCTCATAAAATCATAATCGACGGATCCTGAAACAAAAAAAAAACAATCCAAAGAACCAAAAGAAAAATTAAATAAACCGTCCCCCGGCACGGTCCATCCCAGGGATAAATAATGAAAATAATTGTAAAGGACGAACGCACAGTCAACGGAACACAGAATGTAATAAACAATGGCGCCGGCAAACGGTTATCGAAGTGCGTGAAATTGAATATGGAAATTTAAACGAATTGATGACATTATTTGTTTGAACAGCAAAAAAAAAAAAAAGAAAAAAGGACGAAGAACGTGAGATCTGAAGAATGAGGCTAAAGATGAAAACACCTATTTCTGTCGTCGGGATGTGTCACACTGCACAGACGGGTGCGAAAACGGAAGGACGACACACAGACGTAATGGCAGCTTATTCTTCGGCGAAATAAAAGGAAATTGCAAATTCCTTTCGAAAATTGAATTTGCTCTCGTCCTTGGGAGTTTTCTTCCACCTACAAAAGTCCAAAAGAGCTAAATCATCACTGCAATTAAAATTGATTGAATACCAAGGCTATATATATACATACCTGGGCTAGTACAAATGATAGAAGCTATCCTGGTAAAAAAAAAAAAAAGACAGGCAGCACCCCAAGAAAAAAAAACCAACCCCGTACAAATGAGAAGAAAGGACAAAAATTACTTCAAAGCAATTTGGAATCCTTGAATTGGAGAAAATAGGCCTTATCATTCCGGCTACCAATTTTCCCGGGCATTTAAGAAAGAAAATTGCTCTAAGGAAATTTAGAAAATCCCTTTAGTAGCAATCGAAATCCCTAGGGAGGATTTTTTTTTCCTTTGGAATAAGCCAAACAATACAAAGGAAACTAACCCAGGAAGAGGATAATTCGTAGGAGAGACGACGACGAAGAGGAAATAAACGAAGAAGTAGAAATAAAAACGTATCCTTTGCTCCTATAGCCGCGACCAACACGGATTAATAATGAAGGCTTCTCCTCGAATTCAGTTCGTCTCTCTCAATGGACAGGAGGGAAGTCAAAGTGCCATCAAAGCAAAAACAGAAAGTATGAGAGGACCCACTGCTGCGCTGCCTATTACGAAAGGCTTCACATTCTGAACATTCAAGATCCGTTTCGAATAGTTTTTCTATTTAAGTTTCATATCACAACGAAATAAAGTTATTTACATGCATTATCATGGTTGATGAATAAAATAAAAATAAAAAAAAAGGATACAAAGGAGAAAACTATTCGTGTGGACGGTTAAGGACTTCTTTTGAAAAAGTTTGACCATTCGATTTTTGTTTTTCGTTTGTCATTGATGAGTTACAGTGGAGCCAATCGGTGATTTAAATGGATGGTTGTAATCAGTGATGCCACCCCAAAGTGATTTAGATTTAGTAGGGAGGCAGAAAATAGTAGCAAAAGTGTCTGTCTGTCTGTTTGTCTGTATGAATGTGATAATCTAAAAAACTATAAAATGGATTTCGATGAAGTTTCTATCATCCGATAACTTATTTTTTTGGAAAAGGCTTAAGTATATAAGAATTGTACGCAGTATCCTCAAGAGGTCGGTTTATGGTCATAAACTTGAAGCAAGTCGGAAATAAATTGCTGTGCCAATACAGAAAAAAACTACTACTCCTGCCTCCTAAGTAGATAAGCCGGAAGATAAACTAACGAACGACGACTGGCTTATGTCGCCTACCAACTGTCTTCCTGAGTTTCTAAGGGGTTAGGGACGGATTAGGGAGGGCCCTAAAAGAAACATTTTTGAGCATAACGCGTACGTGGGTTTAACTTACTAGCATACAAAAAGTTAATCGACTCAAGGATCAATGCATCATGCATTTCTAAGGAAAGAAATGAGATGGGCATCAGAAAATGTACCCCTTACAATCCCTATATAAGGCAAAATTTTGTCACACTAGTCTTTCTGAAACAAGAGGTCAGAACTGCCCTTAGTGACAAAGTCAAAAGCTAGGGTGTAACTCTAGGAACACAGTTTTCTTGACATTTTCGAGGTCGAAAATATGTAGATGAAGAATTGACGACTTTGCAGCAAGACAACACGAGCGAGGTTCCCACACTACAACAGGGGAACATAACATCCACATGATCAGCACGCAGCGAGACAATTTGATCATCTTTGCGGGCAACAAAAGACGATACAAAAGGAATCATAAGGCATGTGAAGAGGAAGATATGCAGAGCAAGAAGAAGCTCCAAAATGTGTATAAAAAAGTAAAAAATGTTAACAAAGTTTTTCCTACATCAAGCTGAAGAGTGCAAAGATTAAGACTGTAACCTCATACTTGCAACGAATTTATTTGATAATATTGAGGACTGCTGAGTGTTAAGGACGCTTGAATACCAAACGATAGCATTCAACTCTTTATTGGTCTCATAGCAACAAATGTGAGCGTATACTGGGATGAATTATATCACACGCAAAAGTAAAGGATATCGCTTACCTCTCCCGATGGAATCAGTAACAGTATTAGTTTCTTTCTGAAAGACAGTATCAAGGAGGGGGTGTATAAAACTTTAATCATCCTGTCCTACTCTTGGTGCATAAAAAAATACACTCTTTTAAAGCCTGATGAAAATACCTTCGATTCTTTGAATTGAAAGTTCTATATTCGATTTACGGTCCTCATCTGTATACAGCTCTCCTCATAAGACGTGGATAAACAACAAAACTTCTGCTCAAAGAGTTTAGGCATGGCAAAGTGAAACTTCCAAGTTGGCATTAGCAATTGCAAGATGTTCGATGAAGATATACATAAGTTGGTTGAGGATCAAGTCCACTAAGAGGTGATTTAAATGATTTTAATAATTTAAGAGCAACATGCCTTACACATGCCTTTTCATAAGCGCTGTGCGGGATGGAGGTTCTGCTTAAAACTTGCTGCACTCCTCGCAAGTCGATGGAAACTCGAGACTATGTGAGCTCAAGTTGAATGAGTTCTGCAATGACAAGTATTGACACTTTAAGCCTCTTAAAACAAAATTCATTTCTATTCACAAAATGAAACAAACGAAGGCAATGACGTGTGTACAGATAGAGTCACTCGAAGGAAATAGGAAAGGACATTATGGTTCGTTCTTAGAGGGAAATAAACTGTAAAGAATATGGTCCAAGCATAGTCTGTTAGTTCCAAAATAGTACAAAGTCTTCTAAAAACTCTAATGATGTTTAGAAGGAAAAGAGTTGTTTAAAGCTACCAACTTTGAGGTCTCAAGGTCTGACAAACAACTGCTAGCACCCCTACAGAAGGCATAATTCGTCTAATTTAATTTTTTGTGGTTAACATGACAGCAAAGTCTTGGCATTTTAAGGAGTTACACTTGGTCGCTGGAACTTTAAGTATCCAATCGTTTAAATCACCCATGGTAATGCCATGTTTCTATTTCAAATTCATAAACATCCATTACAACATATGTACAAGCCCTCTTATAATTCACAAATATTTTTCACTTTTTTTGTTTGTCAAAAAATAAGAACTACAACAAAAAAGAAACGGAAATTGAGGAATCAAAATTGAACGGAACCATCACCATGGATGTTTGATTTCATTGTTCACTCAGTATTTCACAGAACTACATACAAGGACTTATCGAGGACTATTCTCATGGTAATTGGGACAAATGTAGTTTATGACTGACAGGAATACTTCTTTTGATATATGTTTTTGAAGGACATTTCTTCTTTTACCCGGAAACCAGGGTAATCATCAACTTAGACAAAAATAGTATTCAGTCTTCTGATGGAATTTCTGACGATTTTACATAGAATGTAAAAGGTAAATCTCAATCATTTTTACTACCTGCTAATGGAACTGTAAATAAGGTGGATGACCTTATAGATTTCGGTGAAGTAGACCTTTGCTACTAGGCTGGACAATATGTTATCAGGGATGTGTAAAGAAATAGTAAGAGTTCATTTAAAAAGCCACACACATTCTTATATGGCAAGAATTGACAATCGATAACGTTGTCCTAATCAATTTGTCCCTTACTCGACTAACAGGCAGCAATAAGCGTATATTTTATGCTAGTTTCCACAATTCTTCCACGGTGGTGTCGCGAAAAACTTTCATTCGAACTTGTATCACCAACTAATGAGTCACGTCCCAACTTGGATATCAAAGTTATAAATGTCCAAACTTTAATGCAAGCTCTCTACACTTGAAAAGCTGACTGGAGGCACTTGTAGCTTGAGGCCCAGGTTCAACCCGGACTAAAGGGTCACTTTAAGAAAGGGTGATGAAAAATTACCTTTAAAAAAGAAAGCTTATCTAGCGCTGGTCCGGCGCAAGGCTCAGTCCTAGAATCCGACTTGTGGAATATTTTTTTACGATGGAATCCTAAGAATTGAGATACACAAAAACACCCATCTGCTCGATTATGCAGATGACATCGTGACTGTGATCACCGCACAACATACCAAAGATGCCCAAACATAGCTTAACCAAGTCATTATACGCGTCTAATCCCAGATGAAAGACCTCTGCTGACTAGGAAGCAAATCCCCACTATCTTTGAGGTAAAAGAAGGCCAGGAGTCAATAGCCACTAAAGATGCAGTAAATAATTGGGAGTGAGGCTAGACACAAATCAAGTCTGCGACCGAAAGGGCTACAAAGATCGATAAAGCATTGAGCAGACTAATTACAAACTTGAGAAGACCAAAGGCAAGTTGGCAAAAACTTCTTATGACAGGCACGTACGAATGTGAGATCTGGGCTGCTGTGCTCAACCAAAAAACATACTTGTGCTATAGTTCAACGAACAAGCGTCTCCAGCCAGATAGATCTTTAGCTAACTACCTCCAGTTTCGCCCGCTAAGTTGGTTGAGGTCCCCTTCCAGTTGTGTGTACCACTTGAGTTGTCCCTTGAAGGTGGATTAGAAGTTTCTCCGGGTGGGAGCATTGGTGGCACAGAACATTCAGAAAGCAAATGGCATGGGTATAGTCAAGTGGAACTGTCCGGATGGTGAACTCCTACCGAACAGTGTCAGAACCAGCCGTTCTCGTGGTTGCAGAAGTAATCCTTATCAATATCCTACCGACAGCAAGGAAGTACCTACTTGTATGAGCGGAAGCCCAAGCGATCACCATACAATGCTGGCAACAACGCTGGAGTAGAGAAATAAGGGAAAGATGGACTGCAAGACTGATCAGAAGCATTGTGGATTGGATGAGGTGAATATGAATTCCTGCCTTACATGGTAATCTACACAAAATAGAAAAAAAACTGTGAGCCCAGCATGTCACTATGACAACTTGACTTAAGACAATGCCGAACATAGGCACTAGGTGGCTTGCAAAGAGACGAAGAATTGAAACGGAGGTAGACGAAATCACACCGGACAATATCGTTACAATAACGCACATGAGTGAGGAAAAACGGAACAGAGTGTGCGAGAACAGGACATAAATCTGTCAAGACCATAGAAGATTCAAGCCCATAAAGACCAAGAAAAGTGACAGCACCCTAGAGTAATGCAATTTTGAGGTTGGTCCACCTGAAGATAGAGAAAGTTCAGTCGGTAAGAGTCCGATGCACTGAAGGAACCTGATTGTGCATGAAGCTTTGAAGATGACCCAAATGGAAAGGCAACTCAACTACGGTCGAGACGTCGTTGAGAGCACTAAGGAGCGCCTCCGGTTCAGTAGGTCGGTTTCGGAGCGCGACATTAGGGATGTTGGGCGGCAGCACGAGACTTTCTGGTGGCTGTCGGAAAGCGAGGGAACTCCCTCGTCGAACCCTATCGATCCGGGCTAGTCCAGAGATGGACAAAGCTGGCCATGGCCGGCTTACATAGTTTAAGGTTATTTTGAGGTAGATTTTAAAAAAATAAAATAAAAATAATACAAAAAAATACAAAAAATTCAAAAAATACAAAATACAAAAAATACAAAAAAAATATAAAAAATACAAAAGTACAAAAAATATACGTATTTAATTACGTAGCATGTTAAGTGTTAAGTAAGGTTAAGGTTTATTTTAAGGTAGTTTTAAGTTAATTTTATTTAGATTTTAGGAAATATATAAAAAAGTCCTGTAACTAAGTTTTTTCCAAAAAAATTTTCTTAGTTTTTCAATAGTTTAGTCCTTAGATTGTTTAAGTAAATTAAGTTAGGTTAGGTCGAAAGAAATATATTAAGAATTAAGTTTAGCTTAGAGTGCCCGTGTAGAGCCAGTAAGTTAGAGTAATATAGTTAAGTTAATTAAGCTAGTTCTAGCAAGTAAGAGTACTAAATTAAAAAAAAAAATGCATTTAAAAACAAAAAAACAAAAAATGACCCAAATGGTCGTAGCTTTGATTCCCCTCCAGGATTTTGCCTACCTAGAGAACCATTTCGTCAAACCTCAATATTTATCGTCCATTTTACTTAAAACGCCTTCTATATGTATTATTAATTTTCCTCCCACGAGTCCAATAAAAAGCCAAACAAATTGTTTAACACATTCAATTAGGTTCAAATAAAAATACATATGATTCAACATTTTAAATAAATGGCCAAAAACAAATAACAATAAAATAAAAAAAAAATAGAAAATAAAAAACATTGGACTAAATAAAAAAATATAAATAAAAATAAAATTTCGAAATCATTGTGTTAAGTGATAATAAAACTGCCTCACCAACTCACCAATGAAAAAGGAAATGTATCCTCTTGCGCTGTCAAATCCTGTCGCTGGACACAACCCCACATCTATTTTTGTCGGTCTAGAATTGTTATTATTGGATTAACCCCTACCGCTTTTCAAAATGGTGATGATGAAATGAAAAAAAAACGTGGATGAGGGTCGTTTTCAATTGTCTTATACTTTCATAAACATAAAAATTTCGATTTTCCCTTTTTTTTTTTTGTTCAAGGTTTTGGGTGGTTTCCTTCGTTTTTTTTTTTTCGATTCCTCACATCCTGACATCTGATAGGCATATGTACAGATGTGTATTTGTGTGTGAGTTGTTATATGTGACCCTCATATATCTACTATCGAAAGTTCAAAAATGAATCTTGATAGGAATAGAAATTGAAGCGATTATCTTAGAGCATAATAACCTCAACTGTGTTCAGTTCTAGTCGATATTGACAATAACACTGGGGGGCAGAAAGTATTTGTAATCAGTAACGAGGGGGGAATGGAGAATTTATATGTTCGGAGGGACTTTGAAAATGGTTAAAGTTTGAACTTTCCTTAGTGTAATTTGTTCCAAAACAAGAGTATGCTGGGTGTGGGATGGTTGCGTACGCGGACGATGTTGCCATCTTTGTGTTGGCTGAGTACGCAGAGAAATTGGCACTAGTGCTCCACTACGATACTATAGAATTTTGAGAAGCAATTTCGAAAATGAAGTTAAGTAAAACAATCGAATTGCATAAAGTGCTCCGCGACAGGTTGAGTGTTGTGGCCAGGAGCAAAGCGTCTGCGTTAATGCAGCAAAATAGATCAATTCGTCTTCATAATGGAAGAATCTCGAACACAATGGACAGTAAGGAGAGAATCTGGGTTACCGAAAGGTACCAACGAATTCTTATCGGGGATTGATCGCTTCCGGTTAGAGGATTTCTAGACATAAGTATAGCGGAAGCCGGTATCTTTTGGGGTCAAAAACCTCCGTAGACCAAGTCAAAATGTCTAGTCACTTGCGTGCAAGCTATGTCTAGTTGTCTAGCAGATTAAGGTATGTAAATGTCCGACACTGGCTATCAGAAGAAATGATATTTCGGGCTGCGAATTGATTTAAACTCAGAGGATTGGTTGTGGAGAAATCCGACTGAGACGATTCGTGGAAGAGCGACTAGGCAGGTCTGTTTCAATTTCTCTCTATGTACAACATATAGGGTCTCCGCGAGGGCCGCTGCTCTAAACAACCTGATCTCTTGGATAGACAGCTGTGACCAAAGTATCAATTCGCCTAAAACGGAGTTCATTATCCTGCTCAAACGGCATACCTTTAAGTTTCTCAGACAGTACCAAACATCTAAAACTTATTGTAGAAAGAAAGCTTCTGTGCAGAAAAAATATTGCCGAACGCGCTAGGAAGTCGCAGACGGGACCTACGTCCAAAAATCCTACACTGGCTGTACACTCTTGTCGTAAGACCGATTGTGACTAACGCTTTAATGGTCTGGTGGCAAGTTTAAGAAAATAAAAAAACCATCTTGCCTCAACATCATAGGTGTGCTTAGATCGTATGTAGCAGCTGTCTTGCAAAACATCTCACAACTTCTATTGAGACTGAAAAATACTCGTCAATGGGTTGAGCAAAGTGTGAGGCATCGCAAAATTTGTTTTAGTAACCGCAACCTATATCAGTTGATAGATTGGCCACTGAAAACGGTCCCAACACGCGCTCAAAACATTAAATACCTGATAGAACCGCCTAGAGTCGGGGCGAAGTCCTTTATGATGTTTTGATCCTTCTTGAGCAGAGTGAGTCCGTTCCTGTATCTTTGCCTTTATATTTACCACTCTTTCGGTCTACCCAATCATTAAAGCGTATTTCAAGCCGAAATCGCAGAAAACCGACTGAGGATTAACCAAAATCACGCACAGATATTGTGATTTATACCGACAGCCGGGCTATGATTAGGACTTCTACGAGTTTCGTAACTAGATCGCTTAACAGGCTTATATCACACTCTGTTGGGACTTGGGACATTACGATATTCCAGGAAACTAGACAAACTGAAGGAATCTTGACTTTGTCCTTTGTAAAACGCATAATTCAACTCTTCAAACTAACTCACCTGATAACAGGTCACTGCCTAGAGAGGTCAGCGTTTGAACATTGTATGCAACGATTTCTCCAGAAACTGGAGAGATGAGAAAGTCTTAAAGGTTTTCGAAGTAAGTTGAGGTTTCCAACCCCAGTCAGTGGTATCTTAATGAATCTACTTTTTGATGTAGAGGACCACTAGTCTTCCGTTGAAATTGAAGAGAGCAAAATATTTAAAGCAGACGTGAATAAAGTTGTAACCCCTCAACTTTACCAAGTATCCAGAGACTCAAACGTACAATGGCCCACTTTCACCAAATTGTTTTCCAAGACAAGCCTCACCACTTGAATATATTACAACATAATTCCTTTTAAATACTCAAGTACTTTGTTTGGCAAAAATGTCCTTATTGCAATGAACTGATTGAATTTATTATTCTTCTTATCCAGCTCCTTGCCCATGCACCACAAACTCTTCTCGAGAAAAGATTGCTTGGTCGGTATACCTACTTCAAAAATATTGTCTTGGGAATATCTTCATCCGAGATTTTCAATTTGAATAATGAAATTCACTTGTTGGACCGCAAGTCAATGGTTTTGCATTTCCTTTGGCTCCGCTGCGTCCAAAACAAAAGCCAAATATTAATGCGCACGAGGAAACAAAATACTCTCATTTACTTAGTTTCCACTTGCTTAGCTCGTTGTCCTTGCCCTTCTTCCTATAGACCAAGACCGAATTTTTCCAACAAAATCATCATATCTGAAGCTCTCTCCAGAAAGATGGCAACGCAACCTCATTAAAAATTGTTTGACGAAGTTAAATCAGATTGTTGCCGGCTTTTTTTCTATCTCCGGCAACTAAGTATGTGTGTGTGTTTATTCGGAGTAATTAAGGAGCCAGTCATATTGCATGGAATGGCGTATACGACACATCCGACTCAAATTTAATTGGATGTTCCACTGGTACCCAAGTTAGGTGATGTAATGTAATTAATGTATCTTCAAATTTCGGAAACATAATAAGTGTCGCTCCATTGAAATAAAAGCAAAAAAAAAGTTTACAAGATAAATATTCGTAATCAAATGTTTCTTTTCGTTTTTTTTTTCTTTCTGTTAATTGCAAAAATCTGCGCAAAGAATGTGTACCTACCTACCCGCGTTTTGTTTATTTTCTCTTTCGTGTTGAGTTTTAGAGAATTTAGAAAAGAATTTTTTTTTTTGGGAAATAATTCGTAAGGAAATGGACGCTTAAGGAGATTAATCGACACGTGCCGACATTGTTTTAGAAAAAAACAAAAAAAAAAGTTTTATCATTATTTTCAAACTGTCATTTGAGAAGGATACCAAAGTAGAGACACAGAATTAATTTGCACCAAAGAAAATGATGATTCATCTGTACTCATTATGGAAGTCGTTTACATATGTATGGATATAATCAACATGACAAAAGGACGAAACTCAAATGATATGTAGTCAAATTGGATAAGTTATTGTAACCAATTTCGGAGTTTGTTATCCTTTTTTTGTTATTCCATAATGAGACATAAAGCTGTGGCCCAAAGTTTCAGTTATGTACAAAAGATTTGACAGAGTTTTATGAGTTATCGTTTTCGAAGTATCTCAGCTTGTTGTCGATTATTGTTTGGGATAGCCAGAGTGCTTCCAATAAAAACAATGAAATTTGAAAGTAAATCATAAATGCTTATATAGGTCGCAGTGTAGTGTAAGGCGAGACAAATGTTATCACACCAAAGCCTTGTCAGCTGGGAGTGGGGCTGGACACATAGCTCATGTATTGGCCGAAGATAATTTACAGGCCCTAAAGGGCTGCAAAGATCACTACAGGGAATAGAAAATGTAGCAAGTCCATCGAAAGGCGGGCACAAATTTCTCATGACGGTTTTGCACTCAATCCATCTTCATATATGGCTGTGAGATCTGGGACTGATGGTCTGTTTCAGTCCAGTTATTCTCACCGTTGCAAGAGTGATCCCCATCGACCTTCTAGCAGTAGAGTGGCAGCTCATCTTCAAGAGGAAAACAGAAGTCAAGGAGTTTACCATCCAACACTCACTCAGAGTAAAATCAGGGAAGATGGACAGCGAAGTGGATTGGAAGCATTGCCTGGTGAACCACCATATCAAACAGTTTTTTACTGGCTATGGTTGCTTCTAAAAGCATTTACACAGAATAGGTATAGTAGTAGCTCAGTTTGAAAGTGAGGCTTGCAGAGAGACGAAGGCTAGAGAAACGAAGATTAGCGTCGCTTCGAGTTAGAAATTCTTCGAAAGATATACGGTGACGTTCGCATTGATGGGCTTTAGAGAAGAAGATTCAACGATGAATTAAACAAGCTGCACAGCGACATCGACATCGACCTAGTTAACTGTGTATTGGTTACTTGAGATGGCTAGGATATGAAGAGCGAATGGACACCAACGCTTCGATCGAAGAGTCTTTAAATATATTTTGCAGGGACAATGCAATAGAGGAAGACCTTGCCTAAGGTGGTACGCACAAGTAGAGGGAGACCTCAACCAACTTGGCATGAGTAACTGTTGGTGCTTGTTGATTCACCCCGAACTGTAGCGCCATCTAAGTAAACAAGTTAGTAAATTTGTCGACTTCTGTATCATGAAGCTCATACAGCTCCTCAAAATTCTGTGGCTTAGTGCCAAACTTGGAGTCCTTTTGGTGGTGAGGTTTTTACCAATATGTTTCGGGATTTTTCACGTTCAGTCATCTAAGAGTGAGGCAGCTATTCACTTTGAGTTGAACACTCTCATCCATAAATCCAATCTAGTCCTAGAAACCCGCAAAGTAATTTCGGACCTTGCTAGGAACAACATGGTCATCCTTCACTGGATTCCTACACATAGCGGATTTGCGGGTTACAAAAAAGCCGACTCACTGGCAAAAAAAGGCGCGTCAACAAAATTCTTTGGACTCGAACCCACTCTTCGCAAGACACGCAAAAGGCCTTTGCATGCTAGAATCAAGGGAAGCCTGGCTCAATGCACCAGGAGAAGCATGCTCAAAACTGCTATTGCCGATACTGTCACAAAGAAAATCAAACTTCATTATGAACCTCGATAGGAGCAGCCTTAAAACACTAATTGGACTTTTCAGCGGTCACTGCCGCCTGAACAAGCACCTACATCGCATGAACCTTAGAATAGATTCAATCTGTAGATTCTGCCTTGGGAGTGAGGAGACCTCTCTTCAAATCTCTCTGTCTTTCAACTCAGAAAAGAATACTAGGTGGTGAACTCGTTTCTACAGAACAGCTTGCTGCCATCCACCCAGAGAAGTTCCTTAACTTCCTGATATCTTTTGGAGTGAAACAATTCATCTAGGAACACTAGGGAAGGCACAATAGGTTTCGTTAAAAACCACAGTGCCAAGGGCTTATCAGCTCTTCCGAAACAATAAATCCTACTAATATTATAAAAGTGAAACATTGTCCATTTGTTTGTTTGTTCCTCTGTAACACAAAAACTACGAAACCAATCAACTTCAAATTTTGCACACAGAGTGGATGTACCTCGAGTCACAGTATAGGCTACTTTTGGCTATTTAAGTGTAACTTCACAAATTATAGATGGGCGAAGCCGCGGGTATAAGCTGGTAATAAATAAAAGTTAGACTCTCAAGGTTCGCAATCGCTTTGATAACAATTCGGTTCCTTGTAATCATCTCCAATTGAATAATTTCTCTTGTGAATAGACCCCTCATTGCTTCATCAATAACTTATGTTTTGACTTGAAAAATACCATTTACCCATCTTTGGCTTTTTTGATGTATAACCCTCATACATCCAAACGGATCAGAGTATATTTCAAGAAGCCAAAGCTACATACTTCTCATCTTTCATCCATGCAAAGTAGAAAAAACCAAGGACATATGGATAAATATTTACACACACAACCATTCACAATCATCAACTATTCAAAACCACTACAAAATTGTTGTTCTCATAAAAATTTCCATTTCAAAATCTGTTTCATTACTTTAAAAGGACTTTCCCATCGACTTGTCACAGCTGTCTATCCATGTGTATATATACATTCTGTTTTGGTAACTTCAACGCTAGAGAAGCACCCCATAAGCTCCCGGCAGACTAAATGAAATTCATCTCAAACGCCAACATAATCCGTTCAGAATTGTTTGCAGCAGGAAAAACAGATTACGACTTCACTCGGATTGACATATCCTGGACAGGTACACCCCCTATTTTCAATTCTTCTTTCTTCTCTTTTCCATTTTTTATTCACACCCTCCTCTTCCACTCAGAAAACTATGCATGAGTGAATGAGATTCAAATTGAATTTGGGGCAAACAATGAACGAGAAAAGAAAAAAATGGCAACCATCACTATACATATGAATCATCGTCACTTAATTCCACACCAGTGTATACCCACATCCTTCAAAGCGTTGACAAGGACAACAGAAAATGAAAAAAAGATGCTTCGTATATATATTTTTATTTTTTTTAAATATATATTGCCGACATAAGGATGAACAACGAAGCTTGTGCCAATTTTTACTGCAGGCTATCAGATTCGCCATTGCCACCCACCACCACGGAAGCGTGTAAATGCGGTGCGGTAATTCTATTTGTAATGCAAACTGGTTGATAACAACAAACATATGTCCTGTCAGGAGTGGCACAGAACAGTCGAACGAGTAAAATCAAATACTCGGAGCAATAAAAATGTTAAAAGGGAAAACATTTCGCTTTTCATCTCGTCTTTGACGTCTCTCTGTGTAGCCATTGCCAGAATGTAAGCCTCAAGTTAAATTCACTTTATTAAATTTCACCCACTCCTTTGTCAATATGCGAGTGGGGTGGGAGGACGAGAGATCCTTTGTAACTTTCCCTTATAGTGCGACATGTGGCAGCGGCGTTTTAAGAGTGATTTCCCTCCTTCGACTAGGATTGGGGGAACCGCAAAAAAGCTGAAATAAATTTCCCATTTACCCGGTGTGTACCTGCGTAGAAAGTTGTTCAACAACATCCTTGTAAACTGGCCTTTTTTTTCTGTTGTTGTTGAAGAGGACTAACGGACACATTGGGTACACGTTTTAGAAGCAATATTTGGGGATCGAAAAGGTACCTCGGTGACGGTAGATGGCCTTATGTTGCGGGTCAGCTGAACAGCAACAATGGGGAAACTTATAAAATGTCTTCATCTGACATTCGAGTCCTTTATGAATATTTTAAGGGCGTGATAAGGAATTTTTGTCATTCTATACCGTTATCAAATAAAAAACATGAAAAAACCTATACTAGGGTTGGTGAACGGAAAAAGTTTAGGGAATGTGAGGGCGGCTTAGGACGAAAAAAAAAAAGATTTGGGGTTTATATGAAAGAATTCCATCACTCTAAAGCCGGGGATCGGTAAGGGTCGGATAAAATGCGATTTTAATGGAATTTATTGTGCAAACTCGGATGGCATTTTATTTATGTTGTGATGGTGTACTTTTGAAGGTTTTATAGAAACTTTGAACATGTGTGTTCGAGCTGAGGGGAGACGGCACTACAGAGTTTCAGGTGACCAATTGGAGTTTGTCAAGAAGTTGCAAAACATTGAATTGTTGGTCCTTTCTCTTATTTTTTCATAAAATATGAAGGCGGACATGGAACTTTTTTTTATAGAACTCGAGAAGTTTTTGTTTAAAGGGCAAGAGAGTCGCTTATGTAAACCATTTCGAGTTTGAGTGGGAGTTGCTTTAGGAAAAGTTGTAAGACCCATTTCATGTCCGAATCAAGTGCCATCTTGAGAGAATTTTCTCGATCTAATGAATGAAAAGGATTCAGACATTTACATGCGCTTAATCTTCAAAGTTGTTGAAGCATTGTCGAGATAAAATGTATAGCATGACTATGGAAAGAGCTCAGGATAACTCCCACGACACTCCCTCAAATATGAAAACTAACTTGAGAATCGCAGCAAAAGAGATCTGATATAGCAAAAAGGAATCCAGAATATTATGGCAAGGAATGTGATCTGGTTAGTGTAACAAAATTTGATACTACTCCAGAAGTTCAAAGCTCAAAGGGAGAACATGACATGAAAATTCCCGAAAATACCATACACCATGATACCGTACGAGGAAAAGAGCAAAGATCAGGCCTTTCAAGCACCAGTACTGATTTTTGGTACGTTGTCATGAAGTGACTGAAGTCTTCAACACACATTGCGTCGTACGTCGATTAAAAAAATAAAGGACTTCGTCTTTAAGTGATCCACCTTCACCCTATAAGCGACAAAAAAAGGTGGTACTGGTAGTACTTGGACATTAGGGCCTTGACTTTAACAATGAGAGTAAGACCGAACGAAAACGACCTAGTGCAGATTTTAAGACAAAACATCAGAGAACGAATAGCGACGCTGATCTTCGGATGCAACATTCAGACCATCCAAGATCTTAGGGCATTCTGCCCTAACGCTGAAAAGCATTTGACAGCTTGGGACCAATAATTCAGACGCAACGTCAGTGAAACGAGGAGAGAGCGATTTGACGACGATGAGAGAGAAAGGTTAGGGGGCACGGATGAGGAAGAGGTTGAAGTGGCAGCACTGCAGCCCCGACGACAAGACCGACCGACTAACCACTCAAACACGAACACGAACTTCACGAGAACGAACCCGAACAAAACAAACGTGAACGAGAGGACGACAGCTTATCCGTGTCCATCGACGTTGCACACCCTGACATACTTCAGCCGTGGACAGGGAAGTATGTCTTTCCATTGCGAGGCATGTCAGGGAAACAGGAGAGTTGGCGGAACTACCGGGACCAAGCCGTCAGCATCCAACCTGGTCCCGGAGAGCCCGAAACGTCAGGAGCAATAAAGATTTTACTCAGGGACGCAGCAGCAAGGTTAAGGCCTATCCTCCACGGAAGCGCCTACATTAGCGGCTGCGTGAATACAAAATAGCTAGACGACGAATCTTCGGAGAAGAACTGACGACAAGGGAGAGAAACAAGAGGAAATTTGACAAGATCCGAAGGCTTAGGGAAAAAAGTGCAATTACCAGACGACGAAGGAGATAAATGGAAGCGACTATATTACATAATAATGACGACAATAGGCCCTACGCTAAGGTTAAGGTAGAAGGCGAGGAGATAATGGGTCTACTGGATAGTGGCGCCTCAGTTAGTTGCTTAGGAAAAGGTGCCTTAGAATTCATGACTAGGAACAACCTACAAATGACGAAGATGGAGATAGACATACGAAAAGCTGATGGACATCACCAACGGATACAGGGAAATAAGGCTAAGGAGATTGAGCAGGTGGTGCAAGGAAAGGTTGACAAGAACCACACCCGTCCGTCCAGCTGTGCCGATCGACGACAAGCGTGCCTCCGCCTTCCTCACCTACACCGAAGTTGCCTTCGTGGCCCTTACCTGGCTCACAACACACAGATATCAATTTCCAATCTTCATTCACTTCTTTGGAATCCATTTCACGAAACACAGCTTAAACCCCCTTATGCCATATTTACTTTTTGGCATGAAACCCTGACAATAGAGTTTGTATATTTACCCGACATGAGTGATCACACTTTGCTAGAACTGCACATCAATAGAAAGAGACTTTAACTATCTTGATGGAGGGAACTGTATCAAACTGGCTGTAGACCTCAGTAAGAATAAGACTATGTTTTCTCCAATCCTAAAAATCGCTTAGGAATACTGTATATATCAGCCAAGCATCACGAGGAATTGCAGAACGACGCTCTTGAAGAACACGTTGCAGTTCTTAGCAAACACCTACCAACGCTGAGAGGCCATATCCACACTTTAAGAGGCATAAACTCACCTTAACCAATAATAATTGAAATGAGAACATTGAATCACATCAAACCCATCAAACCATATCCGAGGTAATCACTTTAACGATTGACTTAACCTACGGGATTAAATGCTAATCCAGTCGAAAGGCTAGCGAAATAGAACGTTTCTTATTACTTCCTTATTGCTACATTTTCCTCAACTCAATTCATCCTTTACGCAAAGGAAAACTTTACAACTACCCGCTCATACTATACCTGTTTCCTCTTCCATTCAATCGGAATAGCATCCCAAAGCGCGTCCCCTCATGATGGTGTCCCATTCTACGAGCCATTTATCCTGTTAAATGGATACCTTCCATCTATACGGGCACATGGGGAATTATTTATAGAAAATGAGTTTTTAATAGCTCACCATGCAATGAAGAGATGATTATCCCTCTTCAACTCCCCCGCCCCTCAGTGTATATGTGTATTGTGTTGTGTTGTGTGTAAAAGGACGACTTAAAAGAAAAACACAACACGACAGAAAAAAAGAAAAAAGTAAAACACACCCAAGTGGAACATTTTTGTTCACTCCAAATGTTTGTACAACACAAACGAGAACACTAACTTCTAAGGACTCTCCGTTGAATAACCCATGCAGTAGGTCTTAGAATTGTAAGTTCACTCCTATGGAAATCACATAGAACGAGGCTATGAGAAAGCAGTTACTTGAGGCGCTATTTGAACTTAGTTATACGAGTCTATGGAGTTTAGAGTTTTAAGAGAACCAGAAAGATACAAAAAGCACTCTATGCGAGTTGACGTGCGATTACATTTTAGATTGTAGATAGTTTTTTTTTTTTCTATTTTGTTTTAGATGAAATGGAACCTTCATTAGGTCTAGCATAGAAGTTGTAGTGTAAAACAAAAAAAAAAGGGGAGCAACAAAGTTCTTATTTTTATTTCACTTTTTATCTAGGAAGTTGAAGAAGAGAATTTTGTGTGTGTTCGCAGGATGAAACCGGAAATTGAAATAAGTATAAAGGAACTTTGTAAATAATTTCTTCAAGTGCTATGGAGCTGGTCGGTTCATTTTTGAAAGTTTCATTTCAATTTGGATGGTAGAATCTTGAAAATACTTTTATAACTCATATACCATTCACCAACAGCTTTAAAATTTTAAGACTTACTTTGACTGATGAAATATTGAATTTAAATTAATTCAGTAGTCTTACCTGTAAGGAGAGATTCAAATAATAAAATAATTAGTTCATTATTTATTGCAGACTTAAGTTTAAATAGCAAAATGAATGACAAATGAAAGAACAAAAGATGTAGCCAGCTTATGTGGGTTGATTGAAGTCAACTTAAGAGACAGGAATTTTAATTAATTTTACAATTTAATTAGTTTTATTAGCTTGGTCATGTCAAAGGCAAATTTTGTGTTTCACAAGCTTTGGCATCGTCTCCCGACAAATAAGATTGCTGATGAGAAACTTTTTCAACTTTAAATGCAGAATAAGTGTGTAAACAAAGTTTGTTTTTACAAAAGTTGTCTAGGATTCAATAATTAACTAATCACTTGGGCGTATACGTATCTTTTTTTTTTTTTCTTTTTTCAATTTCACATTTTAGTCACTGTGGAAATGTTTATTTGTAGAAACTAGGTTAAGAAGGACCCAGGAAAGACAACACTTGATAGTTCAAAGCTAGTTTCGACCAGACCATAGTATTCAAGACCAAACCTTTAGAAAAATTTACCAAACGACAAGGAAGTTTGCATTTGTTTTTTTTAGGGAGGAAGAAGCCAAAGAAATAAAGGCCACAAGAAAGACTTATAAACGCTATAAGAAGACATAAAATGTAGTTTAAGCTAGCGATAGACTATCGGAGTATTCAAGGTTAGGTTATGATGCGATGGTGGCTGCACCTTTTAATGAACAGCCCCATTCGGATCTCAAAAGATCCATTGCGTTCCGATCTTTGAACTTTGCAAAGAAGGTTGCGATTGGTGGCTTTACCCAAGGCTTTCCACCAGACAAGATATACCAAGATTGGTCTGATGACAGATACATAAAGCCAGTGAGTTATACGTGGTTGTAGGCCCCATCTATTTCCTATTGCTTTTTTGCAGCTGTACAGAGCTCTGGTGGTTTTCTTTCCTCGCTCGAGGATGTAAGGTTTGAACCAGCTGAACTTTTTGTCGATAATGAGACCTAGATAGTACAAGGCTTGTACCGCATAATGTAGGAGGGTCGAACGGGGGAATTTTGTATATCCTAGTGAAGAGGACTAATTCGGTTTTATGTGGGTTGACTCCGAAGCCACATTCGCATTAGATAGCTTAGAGAGAGTATTCTCTGAGCGTGTTGAGGTGTTTCCTTAAGACAGCTATAGCAAAATCGTCTGCATAAGCAATAACATTGCAGCCTTCCTCTTTCAGTATTTAGAGAAGCTCATTGACTACCAGGTTCCAAAGAAGAGGAAAGAGCACCCATACCTGAAGTAATAGAAAAAGGATCTTTATTGTTGATTGGCCTTCCTGAACCGACCCGAGTTCCGAAGGAAATTTAGGGTGGTTTATGGTAGCTTGTTTGACAATTCATTCAGGTCATTGAAGATGTGTTCTCCGTGGCTTGGACATTCACATAGGGCGCGAAATGTGTCCTCCTCTGCAGTGGTCCATTGCAATCCAACAAATTCTCTTAAGGTTAGCCGCAAGCTGATTGTGAACTATCTTTATGGTTACAAGTAGTAATTGGTGACTTTTGTTGCCTCTTTTTTAAAGTTCTGTCCAGAGTGGCCTTGCGGTGCGACACATCGTGAATGGACTCCATCTCAATTTCACTGTGATGCTAAACTTTTGAATTTCTAGTGGTGGATTGGATTGGTGGCTTGAGCCATCTCAGCTGTTATCAGATCCATGTCAGATACCATTATATCCAGGGAACTATAAGAGTGTAACGCTGTGGTTAGCACTAAGAGATTTTAGCTAATCTTGGCAGCGTTTCACTATGTGCGATCTGATGGCTTTGATGGCTGCTAGAAATCGATTTATCTTCTTGTGAGTGTCCGCTGTGATAGTTGTCGCGATGCCTCGGCGATTTCTGGAACTTCTGCTGATTGGGCGGAACCTGCGCTTGTAAAACACTGCTATCTGTGATAATAGATTCGGACTCATTAGACATTTCGTTGTTCTCCTATTATTCTCTACTTTGAAAGACAAATCAGAAGGGTCTTTTGAAGTCCAAGTGCAGAACAGAGTTGACATTAGCTCCCAAATAGTTGCTTAGTATCGTGACGTGTCCATACGAACTCGGTGTCCAGTATTTTCATTAGCTGATTTTGAGAGCATTTTTCGCTGAGGCCACTTGTATGTTAAGGTTAGGAGGCAGGAGGTTGAGAATTTTTTCCATTCCCGCTGTTAATTTTATTCTCACCGCACTGCTTCTTCTAGTTCATCCTTCTCTCTGAATCTGTTCATATTTCTTCGGTTTGTAGACCAAATCAGTCTGGGTCTGACGATCGCAGAGTACATCTATAAGACTATTCTGGGTTTAGATCCCTTGTGTTCACCGAAGAATCTACTTCACTTTTTCTTTAATATTCAGCTTCCAGTTTAGCTTTCCATCCAGTATGAGGCGTAAGGATTCCTCGTTACTTGACAGCTTAAGGAGAATACCCTGAATAGTTATTTGGTTAGGTAGCTATACCCCTTATTGGGAACACTGTTCTATTTTAGAAATAATCCTATGAACCGATGATAGGCATGCCTCCAAATGTACATGGTTATCTCGATTTAATCTTAAACTTAGATCCCCAGGACTTCGCAATTCCAATCAATTTTTTGACACGTTCAAGCTCGGTAATACTTACTTTGAATAAACAAAAATTCTCTTTCGAAGCAACATCTCTTCTATCATTTTGATTAAACATCCTTTCCCGGGGAAAAAAATCATCCAACATTGAGCCATTCATCTCCATTCATCTGCATTCATCTCCATTCATCTCCATTTTTTCAAACTGTAATTAAATTTCAATGCTAATTGTGTGTATTTGCATCCAGGAAAAAAGTCTTTTTCCATCGAATTACGTTTTGACTACTCATGATGAGATTTCCCATTATAAAGGTAACCCAATATGCACACACACACACACAAAGTATATTTCATCCCCTTCACATGTAGAACGCAAAACTGAACAAGATGCACTTTTATTCCCATTTTCTGTGATGTATTACGTCCTCCTTGTGTGACACATATCCTGTGACACAGCTCTAGGAGGTAGAACTACGACCTAGGTTGTGGTTTTCACCTTAATCACTTGCTGCGCTCTCTGCACCCACTCGACTGGTGCAAACAAGGTCAACCTCTGGGGTGGATTTAAGGTTAATGTGATTAAAAATTGTCGTATGTGTGAGGCTGGATAGTTTATCCTATCCAAAGGATTGTCAGCGTTGTGTATAGTTCAACTAGGGGTGCCGCAGCACACATATTAATCGTGAAATTTCAAACGAAATAAGGATTTCGGCTGACATATTCTATCTCATGTCCTTGCTTATGAATGGGCGGGTATATGTATTTTTTTAAGCTTCATTCACGCACCGGATTGTGGTGAAAAATAATTAATTTCATTCAGCCATTTGATGTATTAGATGCCAAACCCCTTGTCCTGGCATTTCGAGGATGAGTGCACATCCGTGGAAAATTACTTTTTCCCCGTCACATGTGTGCTCTCTCGCTCTGGCTCTGGCTATGTGTGTGTTGTGAGTAATCCATCGTTTAATTTGTGTTGCTCAAATTTCTGTAATTAGGAAACGCATTTGAAAGGATGAATAATGAATAACACGAGAGATGGCTGTAATTGGTAGCGGCGCGAATAGATAGAGTGCTGTCACATGGAGAGAGATTCATTCGAGGAACTTGTTTTCTTTTTTTATGGATATGATCAATATAGCGAAACACGAAGCGGATGGTTACCATTTTGCAAGCTTTTATAAACGTAATTCTTAAAACTTAACCACATGTGAACCTATTTCAAAATATTTATTCATATGGACTGGTGATAAAAATTAGAACTGCAATGAACCAAAAACCATTTATGAAAGCTTCCATCGAATGACATTGATAGGATATCGTCTGTCTGCATTTATTCACATATTTCATGCACGACAGTGAGTTCCAGAAGGATCATGGCTGCAAGGAGTTAGTGGTAATCTGCATAAATAAGAAGAAAATCCTCACTAGGTTCCATAAGATTCCCACACAGAACAGGAGAGATAATCCTATTTGGTTAAAATCTCTCACGTGAGCTAACCTCACAGAGAAATTAAGGAAACGAGAGATGTTTTTCTGATTCTACTGAGGATAAGACATTCCCAGAGGAAATCTGGTGCGTTATCTTCAGCTCTTGCAAATGTCTGTTGCTCTTGTCTTGATGGTTTATCATTTGATTATAGCCTGCTGGGATGCATATTTGAAGCATTGACCCAATAAACCACGTATAATACCCTACTACCTCCCAGGGCATATGCTTTCATGATGTGGGACATACTGGTAGTTCAAGATTTAAGTACTCATATCCATTGTTGCGGCGATAGGTCCTGTCCTTGCAGATTTTTCCTTCTGGTGGCTGGTCGCTTTCCTTGCGTTCAAGGCATGTGTTCAGCTGCGTCCTATTTTTGAGCACATACTCCAACAGGTTTCAGTTCGTTTAGTGTTTGTTTTATTGCTTCAGACTTCACTTGATTGAAACCTCCTTCTTTATCCAGAAAAGCTTCTAGCGAGAACTCTCTCTGGTACAACGAACTTTCGATTATTGCTACCAGTTTTTGGAGGACTATCACAACCAATCGGCACTTTGTGTGGTTGTGTTGGGTTGGCGGGTCTCTAGGGATTAGGGATTAGCCAAGGTGTCTTTTAACCTTAGTTATCCATGTCAGAAGTAATGCATCTTTCATCATTTCTTCTAAAAAAACAAAACGACCTGAGGGTCACTACCAAAGTCGTCATGAGATGCACTCCCTTTAATCAACATTTGAAGACTATTGAGCTTAGAAAATTAACTTGAGATGTCTCTTAAAGAGGATAAACACCCTGAAGACTTCATTCTGACTGTCGGTCTTTCGCTCGAAAGAAGAATGTTATCTAACGCCTTATTCTTCCACTTTTTGATTCAAATATAAATATTCTTCATCGACTTCCTGTTCACTGAATACTACCGCTGGTTCTCTTGGATGGGGGATTGTTTCGCATTACAATTTTCGGTTAAGATCGCGAGTATTTGCTGCTTCTACTTGGTCTGAAGGCTATCTTTTAGCTGGAAGCCATTGTAAGTGTTAAATATTCAATGTCACGAGAAAGTCAAAAAGGAAATCCAACCCGGCAGAGCCGATATACCGGTCTAAGGCAAACATACGACACATCTTGTACCGGAAGGAGCTCCACAATAACTGATTCAACCACAATCAATGAATTCTTGGGCACGGAAAAATGCTCTAATTGCTCTATTCTCTACCATGGAACGTAGGTACTCTGTGACTCGTTGACTTAAGGTGGGATTGTTCCCTGTTTAAAAGAGAGTACAACTGAGAGACTTCACTCAAAAGATGGTCTACATTACCATATTTCAGATAGTTTCGTCTTGCAAATGTACTTCAGACTCATAGGCTCCTCCATCAAGACAAGGGGGAATCCACATGCTGACTTGAACTCAGTTTTCTTCTGTTAAACTTGCAGGGGACGATGAACATCTAGAGCTTGACCATGTCTCTCTATGAAACACCATTCATCCAGAGGACTGCTATCAGTAGGACGAATGTTGTCATTCCCTTACAAAAAAGCAGTTCTGGTTCCATCTCGCCTGTGAGTCCCTGTTTCTGAACTCCCATTCCATTTCCATAACCTAGAACAGTGTGAGCCAAAAAAAACTACTATCGAACGGTTTTATGACGAATGAAATAGGTTTTCTCATATATCAAGATGTCAGCTACCGTGTTGCTGTTCCACTTTTTCGAATCGCCCAGTCTTAAACTGACCATGACCACCCATCTATTCACCTAGTTACCCACATTTTTTGTTCCACCTCTCCAACCTTGGCCACATGAATTATGGGATCCTTAATCATCGTCATACCATTTGGTGCACATAATAGCTGAAATGTCATGTATTCGGATGCACCTACACTTGTATATGTGCACCATCCTGATGGTGACTCAACGGCACTTCTGACGATTGCGGGAGTAACATTTTACTATAGTCCTTCTGCAGCTGCTGGCAGTTTTCCAATTTTCTAATTAACTAAAGGGTGAGTGGTGGCCGCAGAGGGATCCCATCGGATTGGATTACAAAGCTAGCACACATCCTTTGGTGTTAGTTAGTTTAACAACCGTTCTCCTTGTTTTCGCTGGGTTTGCACTTTTTTTTTAAACTTGTTGTGCATCTCGTGCATGGATAAAGCAATCAATTTTTGACTGCGAAAAAGAGGGACAAAAAGAAAAAAATTGAAAACAAATTTGATCCTTAAAGCCAAAAGGATGTGCAAATTAATTTGAATACATGACGAATAATATGTTTTGAATGAACGTTTGCGTTTCGTAATTTATGCAAGGGTATGATATTAACAGCTGTACGACCGCAGATACTTTGAATTCATTAAGCTACTCCTCTCCTGCAATGGGGATGCTGCTGCTGGTGGCGCTAGTGGTTTGGTTGTGCTGGTTATGCTGGTGGCGGGTGGCTTATGCGGTGAGGCCTATCCCCGAAGGACTCATTTATTGTGGTCGAGCAACGCTTTCATATTAATTACTGCCTAATGCCCCGGCGAACGGGTGCTCATCGGGGGGGATGAGTTGTGTGTGTTGAGTGCTGCGTATTGAATTAAATTCATTTTCATCTTGCGGGTGCGGTGGATGGGTGGGTTTGGTAGCAGAATATCTTTGTTGAGACTCCTAATGGCCCGAGCTGTGTGAGGAAAAATGTTTCCTTAATTACTAAATTGCCGCAGTGCAAAGGGGGGCCATTTTGAAATTCTAATAAAATTTATATTCTTTTCTGGCGCGGTCGTATCTTTCACAAGCTTCGGTTGGGATGTTTTTTTTTTTTTGTTTTCGTTTTTGGAGAAGAGACAGAGAGAGAGAGAGAGGATGTGAAACATTAAGAAGTGGAACTGCTTTGTTTTATTGTGACGATTATTCGCGGTTGTGATTTGAAAAACGTGCGCACCACGGGGGAACGTGTACTGCAATCAAGGTCTTAATAGCTGATTTTCCTAGAAATTGACTTGGAATTTTGAAGGCAGTGCAATTTAGAAAGATAAACATAATGATACTAATTTTGTTGCTAATGAGGGTTATACGATTCGGAGTTTATGAAGGTTCTCAGTATTTTTTCATTGACCTTCGTTCATTCGCTATGGATTCGTAGGCAATTTTCTTCAGATGTGGGCTATGAGACTGAGTTAGATTGGTTTGGGGCTTTCATTTTAGGTTTCATCGTTGATAACATCTTGCTGTCAAATTTTTGGTTACCACTTACTTTCTAGTTATGAATCTTCTATGGACGTGCTTTGCTATGGCATATGAATGCTTTCAATGTTAATTCCACACTCCAAGTGATGCGGCAAAACCATGGCTATTGCACATCATCGTAGGATCATAAATAGGCAAATCCATGACTAGGACTCAAGGCGCAGATAAGTTTGTAGAAATCCTTTTGCCGTCACACAAAGATCAATATGGGAGATATTGTGAAACCTATGGGCGTATGTATTGTCAAACCAGTGCGAGGCGCTGATAAATCGGTACACATTTGTTGGACAGTTCTTCAAGATACTGAAAGAAGTGTCTTCTTAGGATTTTATAGCTAGTTTAGCAGAGTGCTGGGAAGTGACAAAGAAACTATGGGGTTCCCTCATCCACTTCTTCGTCATCATACACAGGTTATGTGTGTTAGACTCTATCTCCCTGTGTGGTATTTGCAGGATTATTTCTCGGTTCTTTGTTTGTTGTATACTTGCCACAATTCCCTTGTTATAACACAAGGGTTGAGCGCATTCCATCTTTTAATTGCAGTCCTTTGAATTCTGTTTCCAACTTTCCTGTTTTATGACACAAGGTGGGATATTTTCTGCGGTATCAGGGTCTTTTCTTGCAAGTTCATCAGTTGTTTTATTGCCAGGCACCCCTTTGTAGCCGGGGACCAGCAGAGTCTTACATTTTACTGCCGTTCAAGCTCTTCGTGACAGCGACATACAAGCTCCGATTTAATTTCTATTGCCGAAATCGCTCTTATTGCCGCTTGGCGGTCAATGAAAAGGGTAAAACTTAGCGTGTTAAGCGATTGTTGTCACTGCCTGGACCTCAGCTTGGAAGACACTACTGTAATCTGGGAGTCTGATTGAATCCAGATCTCACGCTTTTACCCGTTTTGGATCCATCTGTGTAGATGGGATCGCGTGTAAGTGCCCTCACTGCAAACTATTGAGCGCCTGTTGTCACTGCCAGGACCTCAGTTTTGAAGACACTACTGCAGTCTGGAAGTCTGATTGAATCCAGATCTCACGCTTTTACCCGTTTTGGATCCATCTGTATAGATGGGCAACGACATGTCATTGGTAAGTATCTGATTTTCCTGTCATTCGTCTCTGCTATGAAAACAGGATGAGAATGATCTCTCAAAGTATACTCAAGGCATTATGTTGTCTGTATAACCCATGTATGTGTGCAAGATCTGTGCATCCTCTGCCAGAGTGGGCTGCCAGTTATAAGTTTGTGCTCCTTTTTTTGCAGATTCTTGCATAACTAAATCAAGGGGCAGTAGATTGAGTATTGTCTCGAGCTTCTCTGCTGTGAAGTGGGTTCTCGTTGCCCTAGTGGTGTCAATGCCAATGCCAATCTTGATTTTTGCATACTTCCTGCCACCAGACTAAATTTCCATACGTTAGTATCGGTCCTACTACAGCCGATAAGGCGTAGATACAGAGAAGGACATCGGAATTACATTAGCATTCTCCTTACATATGTACATAATATCGTCATGACAATTGATACCAATTTTCAGCATCATCTAACTAATACCCACAAAGTCTTTCGATTGATGCTCACTTCTCATCCTTTTCCTCGATGTGAAATCCATCAATACGAGGAAAAGATAAAAAAAAATTTAACCCACACAAGAGGGCAAAGAAAAGAACATCAAAGTCCTTGGAACATCAATATTCTTGCAATTACAACACCATTACCATAACAGTTCAAAGGAAATTTTTAGAAAACGTTTCCCGTTACATAAACAGAATACGCGTCCTGTGTGAAATTGAACCTATTTTCCTATGTTCTTTGAAATTAATCGCTTCTTTTTTTTCGAATTTAGAATATGTTTTTCTCGATGTCCTTAGAAAGTAGAACCCAGTTCGGTCCAATCATGCAAGTCATGTGTCGTATTGTATTTCATCTGGTATCGTAGTCGTATTGTATTACGTCAAGGCGAATGTGATTACTGATTTTGTGGTAGAATTTGTTAAGCACGTTTCGACCTTGAAGGTTATTTTTAGAATTCTAAGAAAAAAAAACAAATGTTTTTGGATTTCCTTTGAGGAAAATTGCAATTGAAATGAAGGTTCTGTAGAGATAGATTCAAGTTTTTATAAAAGCTCAGCTTAAGAGCTAATGTTGAAAACGCTTTGAAAATCTACTTGAGTGAATGGAGGTAGTATAGGTACATGATAAGAACACGATTTCCATCAATCTAGGAGTTTTTCTTGGCCGAATGGACCTGGGCCCCAAACAAGAAGCGTCTCCAGCCAGCTCGAACGTTATCTAGCTGTTTCCAGTTTCGCAGGCTTAGTTGGTTGAATTCTTCTTGCTTTACTGCACCGTTCCTCGGAATTGAATTCGAAGATTTTCGGGGCCGGAACATTGATATCCATCCGCTCTACATGACGTTGTATCTCCCCCTCCATTCACCGTCCATGACAAAGACTTTTCCTTTCAAGACATCCAAAAGCAATCTCATCCATTTTTGTTTGACAAAGTGCATGCCAACAGTCTCTGTCGCTGTCTGTCTGTCTCCTGTTTTCACTACCTATATGGAATCAAAGTAGGTGGGTAGAGGTGGCGATTCAACATGAACCTAAGTAGCACTAGATGTGCCTTTTTGTTACCACAACTCGTGTGACCTGATTGATGATGTGTGTTGTTGAGGATGTGAGACAGTCTTTCCCTAGATCCAGCCTGTAGAGTTAAGAAAGCGGATTAGATCTCGTGTCCCTTTACCCGAAATGTCATTAAGGTCGAAGAATGGTTAGTTTAGTGTGCGCAGTCTGGCTCTTGTCAGACATTTGCAAGAGGAAATGGGTGAGAGTTTCCTTCTGATTTTCGACACCGCAGCTGTGGCAGTGGGGGTTGTATGGGATACCTAGTTTGGTCGCATGGCCTACAATCGGTCAATGTCCCGTGATTGTCTTTTCTTCTACTCTTGTCGTAGGTCGACCTCATCTCGGTCGGCCAGTTCATCTGCAAGCTCGTTTCCTTTAATATCACTGTGCCCAGGATCCCAAAGCAATGTGACTCTGAAGCGTTCACCCAAGCTGATATGGAATCAAAATAGAGTGTATCAAACTAGATACTGGAACATCTTATAGCGTTTCAGTTCAGAGTTTTGTTGATCTACCACTCGATCGGGGTCCAAACCAGCTTTAGGAGTGAATTTCAAGGCCGCTTGCCACTCAAAGCCACCCGAGTCTTTGCAGTTTATTTAGATTCTTGACGAAGGCTTTGGTTTCATTTTCCAACCGACCAGGCTCCATTCTTTGAGATGAGTCTTGTTACAGCCTTGAGCAACTTTTTGAACCATTCCTTTCATCACTTTCAAGTGCAGGTTTTAGTGCATCCATTAAGGCCCCTCCTAAGTCTGGAAAGACAACTTACATGAGCTCCTTGCTCTCGAGCGATTTCTCGACTGTTGAGCTGTTTCAGAATCTTGTTTTTCAAGGGTGAACTCATTACAGATTTTTAAAAGGTTCTTTCCTTGGTAAGAGGTATTTTTGCATACCACTGTGAGAAGGATATTGTATTTATATAACAACATCCATCACTGTTGGGCTCCTCGTCATGCTTATTCCGTGAAGCACAGTGATTGGGGTCCATAAACATTCCTTAAAATATTATTTTAACAACAGGACAAATGGCAGGCGCCCAAAACGTATCCTTTAACAAAAAGGAAAACCTCTAAACAAAAAACCCCAACTTTAAATTATTTTAGCATGGGTAATGAAACAAAACCCTCGCATCCATTCTGTCTATCTGGTAAATTAGTTCCTCGAACCTTCCGATAACATATCTGAAACTTTCTAATTTTCATCCTTTTTTTAAAAGCATTTTCCTTCCACCTCCGACCGACCGACCGGTGTCCTTCCAACACCTGGCTGGCTTGTACTATTCGTTTACATGCGATTTCAGCTCCAGTGAGACGTAAGAAATCACTTAATCAACCGGATACTCATTCCGGTTCAATTAAACGCCCGCTCGCCATGCCACCATCAGCATTTATGCTCATTGGCACGAACTCAATCGACAGCGGCAAAAAAATAAAAAAAAGGCAAACCGGGAACAAAAAGGAAACAAATTCAAGAATTAACAAGCACAAATGACTCGTGTGCCAGGATACACAAAAAAAATTGGAATCAGCATCTCCCCAGTGGGTAATTTTAAACGATCCCAAGGAGCAGTGTAACAACAGAGCACAAGGATTCCTGCAATGCAGCAATTTTACTTGCTTCTCATCACTTACTGTACATCATTTTCCTTTGGAGAACTCCTTGCTATTATGCTGCAATGGGTGTCCTTATAATTTTTGCTCATTTCTAGATGAATAGGATAGGATAAGATACATTCTAGAATTCTTCCCACGATAACACAGGATGCTCGGGTTTTTGCTTGTAGGCGGTTTGCATATGTCCATGTGTGTGTGTTGTTTAAAATGTTATTTCCCTTTATCCTTTGGCATTGTACATTGTTGCGCTCCGACTAAACCCTTACGGAATGGCCTTCCGCTCCCAATTATCTAAGAAACACAAGCACATGCCAGATGTGCGGCTCTAAAGGATCAATATATTCCTCGGCCATTGTTGTGTAAGCTGGGTTAAATGCCACAGGCATACATGGCATCCTGGCCGAGGACTCGAAAAGTCTATTGAATCGTAACATTACTCTGGTGGTGCCGGAGCAAAAATATAAAACCCACAACAGAACAACACTGCACTGGAGTTGAGCTGAGCTGCTCGTATCTGGCTGGCTTGACTGAATGAAAAGGATTCATTTTGGCATGACAGTATAATTGGAATTAGGGCATCATAAGAGTGGAGTGCATTCAAAGGGCGTGTTTGAGTGGGCGGCGAAATTTTAAGGAGTTTTGCGGACTGCATCAGCATAAAATAATTGCAGTTATCTACTAACTGGTACGGGTACTGCACTTTGTTCGTCCTGTAGAGAGGCAGCACCCAGTCACGAACTTCTGGTTCAGTGTGTTGTGTATTCATGAAGTGGTACCGAACAAAATGTTATGATGGGTCATCACTTAAGTTAAATAACTCATAGAATGTACAGTTTTATGTACTGTATTTGTGTGTGTGTAGATATGTGGGCGTGCGTTTGGAACGAAGAAAGGCATTTGCATTGTGCAACTAAGTGTAAGAGGAATGAATAGTCTGGGTCCTGCTTCCTGAATGACACTTTAATTTAAAATATGAAGTGAACTGAACTTGAGGGCTTACGAGTGCATGTGTGTGTGTGTATTTTTTTGTGCCTGCAAAGTGGGTGAATCTGCACGAAATTGTTTTTGAAATAAGTTGGAAAGTTAAAAGTAAAATTATTTCCATTCCCTCCTTGAAGGACTAAAATAGTAAATGAATAATAAAAACCAATTGAACTGAGGCTTATGCTCTGTTGTTATGTTAAACTGTGTGGTGAATACTGGAAGTTTCAGAATTAAAGGTCCTTCAAAACAAAAAAAATCGTTTATTTTTATTTTTTGTTGATAGGAATTAAGAGCTTTATCGCATCATGGTTTTTGGAGCGCTAAATTTGGACTCAAAGTGGCACAGTAGCTCCAGAGTGTTCAGAACATAAAATGAATGCATTTACTGCTATGATGGTCGCTGTAATAAAACCAGGAAGGGCTTTGAGGATAAAAGTGCAACCGAGTTACCATCAATACATTTCCTTGTTCTAAAGGGTGGTTAAGTTTTAAGGGCCGATGTTGATTTTGAATAAAACACAAATTATTTAGGAAATTATTGTCATTTCTTTTCATTATGATAATATTGGTATGGTTCAATTATGTATGGAATAAAATATCGGCCAAATGGCCGCCGCGACCTCGGCGGCACACCTCCATCCGATGGTCCAAATTTTCGATGACGCTGAGGCATAATTGAGGTTCTATGCCGTTAATGTGCCGAATTATCTCATCCTTTAGCTCTTGAATTGTTGCTGGCTTATCGACGTACACCTTTTCTTTCAAATAACCCCAAAGAAAGAAGTCCAACGGTGTCAAATCGCATGATCGTGGCGGCCAATTAACATCGCCACGACGTGAGATAACACGGCCATTGAATTTTTCCCCCAAAAGAGCCATTGTTTCGTTAGCTGTGTGGCAAGTGGCACCGTTCTGTTGAAACCACATATCGTCCACATCCATATCTTCCAATTCGGGCCATTAAAAGTTCGTTATCGTCTCACGATAGCGAACACCATTCACAGTAACTGCCTGACCGGCCTCAATTTGGAAAAAATACGGCCCGATGATGCCGCCAGCTGTACGAGCATGCACTGGTGTTTTCACATCTCCTACAGACTCGGTTTGCTCAAATTTTTGCACGATTTTTCCGATTGTACGCACATTTGGACGATTAAATTGACAGGTTTGATGTTCTGAAAACTGAGGCTTTCTGACAATGTTTCTACTGATATTCTACACTTGAAGTCTGGAGGAAGTTCGACTTGTCAATGAAGTCACTTTGAGGTGTTGGGACATCTAAAAAGCTGGAAATGTGGAGCTGCCTAGGGGTTAAACCAACAAGCATTTCCCACCAGCACAATCCATAGTCTGTCGTGTTCAGTTGCTTATACCAAGTTGGTTGAGGCCACTCTTCATTTGCGAACGCCATCAAAGATGATTACCCTATCCCCCTCTCACCTAACAGCGATTTACATTGGTATCCTCATGCTTCCCGAATGTGTTTCCAGCTCACGAAGTTGAAGGCGTTCTCAACGTCTAGCATCATGACGAAACAGTACTCAGTAGCGCTCCTTTTCCATCGTCCTAGTAATATGGCTCTTTGTGTTGGGCCAACTACTACCTCAATGACATGAGCAGTCAAGCGAGTCTTTTGAAGTCCATACTGTTGCTCTAAAGGGGTAGCTACTTCTTCAATGGCGGCTTCTGATCGGCTGCAGATGTTGTTATGTGTGTTCGGGAGGATTGTTTATAAACCTTGATACTGGGGCTTCCCTTCAGAATCCTATTGGGTCTTCCCTTATGTGTTTTAGATGAATTGTTTCACTCCAGAGGACTTCAGGATGTTAAGGAATTTCTCTAGGTGGATGCCAGCAAGCTATCCCATTGGAACACCTTCGTCACTAAGAATTCTCTTTCTGAGTTAAAAATGAGCTGAGTTAGGATGTCTACAGCTTGAATCCATGGCAAAATGCATTCGGTGAAGATATTTGTTCTACTTACTTAGTTATTAGGCCAGCGACCCTTGAAGGGTCTGACCCTGAACCAATGCCGCTTTTCATCCTTCCAACTTCCAGTTTACTAGACCAAGGTTTCTGGCGTCCGTGATTGCCTGATATTTAAACTGGAGGTTCGGTCTTCCTCTTCTTCGTGAACCAGGTGGCTGGGATTCAAAGATCCTCTTAACCAGAGCATTCTCGTCCATTCGCTCAATGTGGCCGAGCCATTACAGTCGATGGATTTTTGCCTTCCGGACTACATCCACATCTTTGTACAGCTCATAGAGTTCGCGGTTATATCTTCTCCTCCATTCGCCCTCCTCGCAGACTCGACCAAATATTCGTCGTAGAAGATATTTGTTCAGGTGCTGAAAATTCCAAGATTCATCATGATGTTCAACAAGATTTTCTTTATATAGCACCTTTAAGCATGCTTGTCTTGGCCAGACTTCTCTGGATAGTTGCAAGCAAAAACCTTTTGTTTATCTTAAAAGAAGTGATTTGCTAAGCCCACAGAAGGGTTCGGGTTAGATAAATGTTGTTGATGCGCCATCTTTTGGCAGTAAGTCAGCTTTTTCATTGCCCACGAATGCGCTTTAAATGATGTCCTGCAGACCTTTCTCGACACGTCCAACAAACATAGAGTGCCAATCTTGACGATCTTGCTTCTACTAACAGTTCTGCTCCTTTTCTAATTGCATCTCATTCCAGATGGCAGTCAACCGTAGAATATTCCGCAGTCTAAGAGCGGTCCACGACCTCTTAAGGATCCAAACAGGATACCCTCAGATTCAAAAATGATTGTCGCCATACCGCCTTTATTTATCGTTTATTCCTCCCCACTTACATGAACATATGCTTGAAATTAAGAAACCTCTCAACTTCCTTGTACGCAAAAGGCGTTAAAACTATAAAAACCGTCCCGTGTCCTATCTTATTTCTATCAATCTCAAACACGTATTCAACAAAGTCCTTGCTCATCTATCAGTTCCGTTGATATTTCGTCTCTTTAAAGTTCAACTTAAACGGCCACACAAAGACCATCCAACGATATGATAATATTCCCTGTGGCTGCATCTACAGTCTCCATAACACTTTATGAAATGTCAAATTTGCAAATATCCCAACCATAGACACCTACATGTAGACACATGTATGCGATTGTTAGATTTGAAGTACAAGACCGGCGGCGGACGGAGCTAAAAAAGGAATACCAATCTCATAGAGATAAATCACGCTTTCAAACTGCTGCTGTCGCACTGTTGTCATCCTGAACGCCTCTTCCAATGATGTGGAAACGGTCTACGATTATCAAGTGAAACTTTGGAGCCCCGAGGTGAGAAAGAGCACAAGTTCCACCATCAGCTCCGGAGTGTGTCGTCGGGCATCTCTGCGAAGTACCATTTTTTTTTTCAGTATTTTTCTGTCTTTTCATCGCCCGTCTCATTGGAATTCCCTTGACATCTACACTCGTTTTCTCTCACTTTCTGGCGGGTCTTCTCGGCTGTTTCCAACACTTTGGTTTATCACTCATTCGAGTTTCAACCGTTTCCTTTTTTTTTGTCGTCCTCTTCAACGTTTCATTTCCCTTAGCTCTAAGGCACGAATAAAGAATAAGAGGATACATATATACAGATATGCAAAAAAAAACATTAAAAAAAAAATTCAAAGAAAGGACTAAGGCAAGCGAGAGATAGAGATACTAGGTAGTAGCTGGATTATAAGCGAGAATGGTAAAATAATTACAGGATATGTACAGTGTCACATTTGTACAATGTTGACGTGCAGAAATGGAGCCCCCAAGCGGGAGATACATGTACACCGTCGAAGTGCACATAGTCATCCTGTTTCTCTCACCGTAGCGCTCTCGCCCTCTCGGTGAATCCGAATGAATGATGTTTCTTTGGAAACAATGAAATTCATATGCGAAAAGGAATTGAATGTGCTCCGAGTAGGGAATAGAATTACTGTTTGAGGAGAAGAATTATCCTTGTACTGTTTTTTTTTTTTTTTTTTTTTTTTTTCTTTTGCATGTGCCACATCGATGATGGTGCGGTTGAAGCTATTGTTGATGATGGTTTGAGGCACGAGTGTACGATGTGATGTAGCTCTCACCGTCTGTAAGGATTCGTTTTGCTCGTTGACGTCTTCTGTTGTGACATCCTTTCGTCGGTGAATTTCATTTCGCTTGAGATTACACTTTGTATTTGCGGTACGGTGTGGTTTAATTTATGAAACACGATGACGGATGGCATTTAATATATGACGTGTCATCCGGTATTGCGGTGACATTTGTGGCATTGAAATTGAAATTCAAATTAAAAAAAAAATTAAAGAGGATGTTTGCGAATAGAATTTCATTTGAAATGTCAACATGTGACCAGAAAATATGGTAGAGTACTCAAACTTTCTGAATAGATGATGGTGGTTTGGTCAAACAGAACTATAAAGTGTGCTTAGGGAACCGGACATGAATCAAATAAGCACGAGCTTCTGGATCTTGTTTATTCAGGAGAACGTGGTGAACTGGAAAACTGAGATCTGATTCTAAGAATAAATCAAGTTGTTGACCCATGTACTTAGTTCTAGTTCTAGCTAGATACATAGTTCTAACAAGAAGATAGACCGGACCCAATGAAAAGGTCCTTGAAAGTGCAAAGATTGGCTGACTTCTTCATAAAAAAAAAATGTTAAGCGCGGCAGCTCATAGAGAGCCAACGCCTAGCTTCTCACAACCATTCATGTTGTGCGCGCATTATTCTTCGCACGACCAAAAGAGACCTATAGTTTTATTGCCGACTCCGAATGGCAGATTGAGAACCTTTTTTATGACAGATTATACTCTTGCAGGTTTGTCATGCCTTCGAAGAGGTGTTTCCGCGAAAAAACGTTTGGTGGGTTTGAGGATCAAACCTGTATCCTCTCGCCTAGCAGTCCAACGAACTAACCACTAAGCCTTGCTCTTCGTTACAGGAACCATACGAAATCATGTCATAATGGAGCTAGGGTGTGACCACCTGAAGCTGACAAAAAGTAAACAGTCTTCTTGGGCACAATCTCAGGAACTGAAGCAAAAGTGAATGGACACAGATCTAAATTAAGTTCGGTTGAAGTGACTGCCAGCTAAAGCCAGCATACTTTAAGCCGTGAAAAGTCCATTGTGATACCGCATGGATCTAGTTGAACCAATTGGAGATTCTGATGAAGGGGGTGGCCATGGTGTAGTGGTTGCATCATCGCTTGTTACGCTGAAGGCTCCAGGTTCGAATCCCGATGTCACAAAAAAAAAGTCGGTCGATAGCGAAAAAAAAAAGCTGACGTCAACTCTACTGTATAGGCATAACACTGGCAGTAGCGTAGGCAATGACTTAAAAGTGTTGATCGTACTAATGCCGACGGGATGTTCGAAAGAAATACTGTGAATTATAAGCAATGGCAACAGAAACAATAATTCTCCCCAGTCATTCTGGACACCAACCTTGGAGCAAAAGACTGAAACCTAGTACCACCTGAGTTTCCAAATCACTACGCTGTGTGAATAGGGTATTCATAACCCCTTTAGCGCTGGTGAATTAGGTTTCTGACATCTGTGTTTATTAGATCCTTTAGGTCGTTCTAGCTGAATTTTCCTAAGTAGAGTTTCCTCCTTTTCTTCGTTCACACAACTTCTACAAAAATCATTTGAATGTGAGCCAAGCTTTGTTGCATGCTTGCCTATTAGATAGTGTCCCTGTTCAAGTTTGGCCAAATCCGTTTTGTCGATGTACCACATGTCCGTCTAAAAATTGTTCTCTGGATAGCATTCAGCTTGAATTTAAGTTCAGTTGTAGCATAATTTGCTAACCTTTTCTAAATCAATCAACCAGTGTCCTGTACTGTGGTTTTAATAAAAAAAAAAAGGATAACCCTTCTATTGCAACAACTCGACTTTTTTTATCTCCAAAAGTTACCCAAACCACTTCAAAGCCATACACACTCCACTTTTGTAATCCTTCTCGAGAAAGTATCACATACGAGTACATAGTCACCATGGTATCCTTTGAAATCATCAAACGACCCAAAGCGGTTAAAAATCAATATGTCCCACACATTTAATAATACACATGGTTAATATTGTTCACCCTCTCCCTGTAGCGTTTACTTTCCTATCAACATTTTGTTTAACAAAAAAAGTTAAGAGTCTATAATTCCATTTTGTATGCGCACACATATACAAACAAACAAAGTTTTATTTCAAATACAAAATACTCGTAATTATAAATGTGATACTGGTGTAGAGGAGACAGTAATGGTTATTGCCTCCACCTTTTCTCGTGTGGAGACACGGAATATATACAAACAACAGACGAAGTAACACAGTCCTTAATGATAACACAGAATCACGCTCGTGTCAGGATAAGAATAATTATGTTTTGTTGCAAGAAAATTAAATACATTTTCTATAACGTTGTTGGAGTTTGGAAGAAAGGAATTCATGTCCTTTTTTAATGAAGCGCAATTAATGGCCATTAAGAAGAGTGCACTTTGATGCAGTAAGTGACCAAAAAAAGATTGAGAATCATATCCACTTCACTTAGCTTTATGCGGAAGGTGTTCGACCTTTTATAACGTCAATAAGTTATATTTTGTCTTTCCTACTGAGAGATAGAAATATTGCCACGAACTTTCTATAAACATTGGAAAGTATAAGCCTACAGGTTCAAGCAAAACAACGAACACGAGTAAGGAAGGCATATGTATCCTTCTATGCCTGCAGCAAAACCTTTGAAAAGAAGTCGAGACTTCAACCAAAGATGTTCTTGTGGATGAACACAGCCGTATTGCATCCAATTCCCACCTACAAGTCTGTATGGTGGCCCGCATTGAGCAAAGGCTAACACCTTACAGGCACCATGGGCGCATTGAAGTAAGCTCCAAAGGATGCCCTTACTTTGCTCCTGCATCTTCTACATCTCGACTAACACATACATAAATAGCGCAGTCAGACTCAAAGAATCTGATTACTAGACCGTGCCCGACCCTACGGCCATACTAACATCCTGGACTCGTTACCAAACGGCATGGCCACGTAGCCAATCGACTACATCACACTCAAACTTAACTTTCGGAAAAACTTCCAAACGAAGCAATGAAGGACTTCATCTAAACCGAAAGAGCAAAGATGTCCTACGGTGTGGGGGAATCTACTCGGAATCATTGAAAATATCAAGACAATACCGTTTGCCAGATTTTGCCAGCGTAGAACTACTGATAATCCAAGAGGCTGGCACGCAACTCAGGCACAAACAAAACATTGCCCAGCGGCCACCTCTACCTACTTGTCTTGCAAGCTAATCTCATTTTCAGCGACTCCATTGACAAAGCAGTAGAGTTCCAATGGAAGTTAGAATAGTTCTGCACTGTTAAGAGGAATAGCTGTCGCCACAGATGCAGGAACTTTAACCTCTCCACTTGCTTTTTGCAACGTTGTCCACAGGCATATGTGCAGATGTTGTCGCTTTCAACAAGACCCCGCAGTAGAATTGTCGCAACTTTTGGACTTAGCTACTTAAAACTCTTGACTCTGATGAAAACTAGTCTTGAGTGAAGGAAAAGTTTACCAAAAATATGGACAATAGTCCTATTTCAGGAATCATTGGATCAGAACGCATGACCATAAGTATCGAATCATGGGCAGTTGAAGTATCAACTGGTCTCTCTGCAATGAGACTATTAAGACTCCAAAAAATATCCTGGAGTCTTGACCCATAAAAGAATGAAATATTTGGGCATGTTCTAAATATCAGATATGGATTTGTAAACTATACCAACATCCTCAGATTCCTTAAGGAAACTGGCCTAGATAAGATGCTATTAAAGTGAAACATTCTGGCCGATGCTTCGTACGAGTGTATGACTCTCAAGTCATATCGCGAGGCGAACTCTGACGAGGGAACAAACCTTTCCAAAGTGCCAGTAGGGGGAACAACAGATAATGAGGTCGCGGCAGTACCCTCATACAATTATAATCAACGGGGTGGGTATCAGAAGTGTCAGAGCAATGCACGCCTCAAGAGAATCTAAAAACGAAAAATTCGACAGCGTCTGGGCAGCTTTCGGTTCAATATTTTTGGACTAAAAAAATTCAATATCCAAGACTAGGTAGTCTTAAGTATTTTACTACATTTGAGAGAGGGATTCTTATTCTGAACGCCTTCGAGTACTTCTAGAGTCAATTCACTTGTAAAGGAAACGACTTTATCTTGAAATGTCTATTTCCCGTCTAACCCATCAAGACGTTCGTCTTAAGCAACGTGGGGAAACTAAATTGTTGAATTGTTGAGAATATTAAGCAGATTGTCCATCAAGCCACACCAAAGTAGTGGAGAAAGATGCAGTCACGTTGCTTTACGCAATCCTCTTCAGCTGGCCCTTATTCAGAAACCTATCGGAGTGTGCTCCTGCCGGCCTGTTCACATTTTTCAATCTCTCGCGTCATGCTTTCAATAACATCGCAAACATTAGCTGTGTTTGTCTATTGGTATGGAGCTTAGACTTTCTAGGTCAGACCTCTTCAAAATTTTCCCCAGCTTTTCATCTCACTGTCCACTGTATATTGTTGATTGGTCTCCCTGAACCAACCCGTGTTCCGGAGGATAATTTTCTGTAGCTGGTTTGACAGTTCACCCAGATTATTGAAGAAGTGTTCTCCCGGGGATGGCTTTCTATTTCTTCTAAAGCTTGGGTATTCACATAAAAAGTGGAATGTGTCCTGCCCGGCATCTACGTCGTCACAGACTCTGAATAGGTCTGTTGTACTCAAATGCATTCTCTTAAGGTGGGCCACCAGCTGGTTTTGGGCAATCGTAATGGTTATAAGTGGTGATAGGTGACTTTTGTTTCCCTTTTATTAAGTTCTGTGCAGAGAGTCCTTGAGGTGTGGCATATCGTGCACTCCATCTCTCATTCGCCAGTTTTTGGAATTTCACGGTGTTGCTGATCTTTTAAAGTTCTAGTTGTGGTACGTTTGAGTCATCTTCCATTATCAGATCCATCTCAGAACTCAGAACGAGCTCATTCGCCTTCTTATGAACCTTATACAGAAGTCCTCAACCCGACATTATTGAGAAGTTCATTTGTTCTATTTAAGTCGGCCACATCTTTCTGGAAATTACGTCTTTCAAATTTGTAAGTCTTCCCTTGACAGCTCCAATTAATATGTACATTTTTTCCGCTGGATAATTGTCAAAAGTTTATCATCATCTGGCTCGTTTGTCAGTCTCATCGATGCCCTAGATTAAGGTGACTAACAGCCGACAAGTTGGGTTTAAATATTCCTTTTGGGCGATTCAAAGATTCGAGATATTCTTTCACAATTGTTCGCAGTCCCCCTCAGGGAACGTTGACGAAATTCATTACCAAAGCTTATGAAAGCACTCTTTATATGTCCATGCATATGATTATGTTGAAAATCTGCCTCACTCTCTGCTCTACAGAAGTGAAGAAGGTAGTCTGTTGGACCCGCAACCGCCTCCTGAAGCAGGAAGTTCAAGATATTGCTACGATCATACGACACACCAGTCTAAAACCCATCCAATCAACATCTTGGAAGATGGCAAAGTATCCGTGGGTCAGGACCACAGTGATCTCAAAGCACCTTGGCTTGCGGTTCTCCTATGTTAAAGGCCACCATATTTACAGCCCTTAGATGAGAATTGGTCGTACCACAGCTAAGTATGTACATCAACCGTATTCCTCTCGAGCTCGGTCCCCGAAGGTTATGTTTCAGACAATATGTCTAGAACATGTTATCCTCCACCTCCTCCTATACCTATTCGAAGCCACAACTTTCATTACCAACTTCGAAATTCGCTTCCCTTTCCCCCTCATTTCCTCCCACACTATCTGACAAAAGGGTTAGTTCATAAATAAAATTCCCCAATGTACTCGTATCTATCGCTCCTATCAACTTCCTTGAACACAAAATCATCAATTTTTTTTTGTCTTGTCTTGTCGTCGTTGTTGTTGTTGTTGTTTTTGTTCAAGGAAAATTAATTTTCATTGCTCTCATGCTAATTAATTGTGCGCGGCAAAACTAATTTCAATGCCAAACCATAGGCAATTCTGTCGTTTTTGCCTTTTTTGAAAAAGCCTGGTCGGGCGGGGTCGTGTAAAACTCAAACCCCGCCTCTAAGTCATGCGTTTGTATCTAATTAAAATTCATATCTAAAATGTAGGTTGACTTGGAGTGTGTAAAGACAATGCGGTTGAAAGATTATTCCCATCATTGTGGAGTGATTTATAATTTGTTTGAGCACCAAGGATATTTACACCACCTGTCATCTAAACATTAATTTCCACAGTGGCAAAGACGTCTGCCTCTGTGTGTGTGTGTGTGTGGGTGTGTGTTGTGCTCTTGTCACAAAAGTTATTAATTTAAATTCTTTAATTTGTCTTTTGTTTTCATTTTGAATAGATTCGAGTTGATATAGAGATGAGATGTACAAAAAGGCTTTTCTAATGTATGATGTGGTAGTTTGGGGCTTCTTTACATACTTTTACTCACTTAGGGACGTTCAACTGCCTTTCATACGTTTGGAAAAGGATGAAATATTTAAGTTAGGACATTTTTGACATATTTTCTACAAAAAAATGTTCCCTTTGATGACAATGATGATGACTGGACCTTGGTATCTGTTTTATGTTTTTTTTTTTTTTGGGTTCGAGTAGCCTTTGTTTGCTTTTGTTTGTGCCAAGCTGTGTCCTCGATTTATTGTGCTTGACAGATTCCTGAGTTTGTCAACATTACAAGTATGTATGTGGTTAATTGTTTAGTCATGTGTGTGTATACCTAAAAAGACAACAGTCTACAGTATCAAGGATACTTTTAATGTGAATGGACGTGTTTTTGAAAATTGAAGGACAATTTTTTTTTAAAGTTGAGGAGAAGTCCTTGATAGCATTTTGTAAGGCGCCTTTAACAAAACAATCATACGGATCGATGGATGGAGGCTGGAGTCTGTTAAATACCAGACAGAGTTGTGCTTTTCGCATGGTGAAACAAAAGCCGATATGTACTTAAGGGCGGGTCATATTTTGAACTGGAAAACATTAACATAAACGCAGAGTGTGGCCTTGATGATATTATACTCATAAAAGGGAACTGTTTGCTTCCTCTGGGATCCAAGTGCGTGCAAAAAGTGAAACAATTGCTAAACTGTCAAGCTGATGTTTCAAAAATGCGATCTAAAAGGGGTCTGGAGAGATAATCTCTCCTTAGAGAGATCTTTTAGACCCCATTTAGACAGGATTGCAATTGTTTCACTTTTTCAGAGGTTGGAGAACTTTTGTAACGACTTTCACAGAATCTGTAGATATGACGAAAATTAAAAGGCTGATCTGTGCTTTTAAGGCCTTCTCCACAAGCTTTTCAGTTGAAATGGAAAAATCCAATTTGTATTAGTGTTGAGTGAAGACATACATTTCAAGGTTTTCATAGCCCTCTTGATAGCCACTGACGCCTTCACAACCTAAGATTTGACATTTAAAAAGTTTCTCCACTTACACTTTGCAAAACCGAAAGTCACCTTACCAATACCAAGTTCTAAACTATGGATGTCTTGAACCCTTTTTTTCGATAAATTGTTGAGGAATTCGTAGGTTAGGTGGATAGGCGTTCCATGGGACTCACTTAGGCTCAGAGCCTGTTGTGATGTGAGGAATTCGTAACAAATCATGGATTTGAAAAGCAGGTGGTGTCTACTCAAGCTTACACCCACTGTAAGGGCCATCATCCGTGATGCCAACTGTCATACCCTGAACAATGAAAAAGGTATAGGACAACTTCGTAATCAAAAACTAAGTCTGACGGGGAATATTGTCACCATTACTGTTCCTAGGACGAAGCGACATATGACATGGACAACATCTGGTTTACATTTATCTGCTTGCTATAGTGCAAAGTAATGAAAAGTCTGGAAGTTCAAAAGAGGAACTGGACTGCAAACAGCACTCTCTTTGACAGGAGAGGTATCCCTGATAAATTGGTAGCTTTTGTCAAAGCAACTTATGATGAGTCAAAGTGACAAGTTCTGCACAGACAAAGGCTGTTAGAGGAGTTCGACATCCAAAGTGGGGCTCGAAAATGATGTGCATCGTGCTGCTTTGTACGTGGAAAATTGAAGACTTTGAAGGAATCTTACATCCCAACTAAAACAACTAGACAAGACTGATGAATTATGCTTGATTTCACATTGGATTAGGGACCTTGGCAGGAGTGGCTGAAAGAGAGAAAGAGGCAAGCGTCGTGGGGTTGAAGATAAAAACTGCCAAACTAAAAGCATTAACCTTGGAATGAACTCGTTAACTCAAGTAAATATTACTGATCCTTCGGAACCCATTATCTTGAGTGTATTGTCAAATCGTCATTGGAAACGCTGAACTCCGGCTGTACCATTCAAATATTCAAATCGTGCTGTTATATGGGCAGCATAACACTTGGAAAGTGATCCCTAATATCGCGAGTGAGCTGCAAACATTCGGGCCTACGAAGCATCTTCAAGAAAAGTTACAGGCGTCAGCTCCATTACTCGTTATCCAATGCAATGGAATCTTCTGACCCAAAATGGTATAAGAATGTGTCGACAGAGGGAGAAACACATGACGCAGAACAGTTGAAGAGAAGAAACAGAGTCATATCGCAGAAAAAGTATGCGATAGGTATCTAGGACCGGCCCTTACCTAAGCGCTGATTCAATTCTCAGTCTTGCATCCTTCAGTGTGATTTGCTAAATGATACATCACCACTGAAATCAGTTTGACTGCTCTTTAGCTTCGGACACTCAACCAAAGACCTTACAACTTCGGTGAGGCTGCTACAACCGCCCTCTAGATTCAACAAGACCTACTGAGCTTCTCCATCAACAAACGACTTAGTAACCACCTCAGGTCTTCCACGTTGCAACAATGCCATTTCCCATAACTCCCCCTCTAGGTGAGTAAATGCTAACCCCATTGCATTTCAGCTAAAGCCAATTTCGAAGAAAGCTTCCCGAATTTACGAGCTTCTTTTCAATAATTAATGAAACCCCCCCCCCCCACAGCAGCAGTAGCTTATGGCCTAATAAAGCTGATGACATGATAAACGGAGTAACTATCGTTTAATGGTCATCAAAATCAATTCGGCAACTGATGGGAATACTAAATTTGTGGCCCTCTCTCCTCGTCGCTTCCATATAACCCTCGTTATGTGTAGCAGTAATATTTTCATTACCTTTCTCATATTTTCCCCTTCTCCGTAAACGGTTCTCCCCCCATCTAAAGGGTATTCATCACCTAAAGCGTTATAATCATTCGCACGTAAACAATTGTTACGGCAAGCTTCACTGTGTGAGCCCGGAACCAACGACCTAACATCATAACTTAGTGCAACTTACACGTTTATGGGCTTTATCTTCACACTATTACACTGAATACTTAACCGGGGCACGTTTTCGCCCTTTCACTGCGGCTGTGGCTTACTTTTGGCCATCTCTTCATATTTCTCCCCACACGTGTATATATGTTTGAAGGGATGCCTGCGGCTGTGAATGCGTCAGTCACTTCTCGCCCGCATCGATTGACCGATATTTAGATAGGTTCATTACCCTTTTTGCGGTATAATAAACGGACATGTTTGTACACCACGTTCGCCATTGCCATTCGCAGAATCCAGGAATGACTATGGTCTCGGTTGCCAAACATTGCCCGTTCCGTCTATCCTGCCAACTCGATTAAAGGACGTACGTGTGTGTGTATGTGTGGTGGCTTCGAACCCACTGGTAGAGATAGGGGTGGTTTCTACGCTGGTAGATCATGTCAATGTTACGGTTCATGTTTGGCCATCGCACAAAACAGAGGCAACAGAGGCAGCTTGTACCACCATATGCTGTGGGTTGTTGCTGCCGTTATTAATCCCCCAAACAAAAAAAAACAAAAACAAAAAAACATATCAAATCTCCTCTGTACGCGTGGCGGCGCTGTTTAACTCGCTACGGGCTTAATTACTCCACGGGGGACTGTAGAAATAATATTGGCACTCCACTCGTACTCATGTGTGTGTGCTTCCCTGACAGTGACAAGCGTTTACAAAAAACTCTATGAGATGATGGCTTTCCGCTTAGTTCTATCCAGAAGGTAGTGACTTTAAGGGGGTCCTTCGACAGTTTGAAGGATATAGAATCCCGCCACACACCGTAAGGAGTTCACAGCGTAAAACATGTGAGAAAATTGTTATTTTGCGTGGAAATGACTCCTGCCATTAGCAGTGGTTAAATGCCACACATTACACACACGTAAAGCTTCCTTGTTGTAAAACCTAAAATAATGGAGACTGGGATAGAGTCTGGTTAGACCACCCGCTTAATACCACAACCCCTCATAGGTGTACTGCACATCGCCATATGAAGAGAAGGAGCCACATTTTCCACATTTGACATTGGATTGATGGGTTGGAAAATATCACGTTGATATTTCGCCCGGGACTATGGATGGGGGTGGTCGGGTGTATGGACTCCCGCAGTTTAATGGCATCGCTTTTGCCAAGTTCGCATGCTAAATTAGGTAAACCCATTTGATGCGCGGGATGTGCGTACTAGGGCGGTGAAAATTGCCATTTAGAGTTGCAAAATATGCGTGTGATAGAGACCCACAGCAGCGATATAGTTGGGGAAAGAAGCTCGAGAGAGAGATTCATCAAGGATATTCCAGTGTGTACAGGGGCGTCGTTGGTGTGCCATAACCTTGCTTGATATTCAAAAGTGATGTCTGTGAAATATTAAAACATTTTAGGCGTCTATTTCATGCAGCAATAATGTGCTCGTTGAGTGGCCATGAAATGATGTATACATAGGTATGTGGGGGGTTGCTTCTATCTCATGTCAGATTGTGTATATGTATGTCCTTCTGTTTTATGTCGTTTCTTGGTGAAATATTCCGTAAACAGAATGTTGGAAGGGGATTGCGTGAATAGAGGGAAGACTGATTACTAGCGTTTGGGTTAACGACCGTTGAATGAGTGGGAACATGTTTCCAGGTCATAACAATGCGATTTTTTTCTAAAATATATTTGACGGATAAGATTATGAGAAAATGTGGTCTAGGATATGCTCATCCTTGGGAGTTATAGTTATTTCATTCAGATTTAGTTAAGTAGGATATTTGACGCATTTTTTGAATTATCGTGACCTTATGATGCTTGCCTTGTTGGTTGTAGTAAACTTTAGCCCATAAATTGTTGACGCAGAACAAGATTTGAAGCTTGCTAGTTTCATTCAAAGGAATATCCTTACGCCTAAGATAAAATGGCCTTGGATCACAGTATTAATTCCTCTTTTCATGGTCGAAAAAACTGGTATTGAACCTCCTGCCTGTGTCGATTTATACTCCCCCTTTCTCGAGGTAAAAAGGAAGAACACTGGGTAGCAAGCCCGCAAAAGCGCTCCAGATGTAATGAATATTCCAACCCCACACGTTGCATCCCACAAAAAAAGAATCGAACGACATGCGTTAAAATAAAAACAGCGTTAGCAGGAACAACAACATAAAGTTTTACTTTCCAAGTCGGGTTCTAGCTAGAGGGAAAGAGCAGAGTAGAGACGCTTCCCAGACTTGGAAAGTGGACAGAAAATGTTTCATGGCGTTCAAAGTAAATATTCCGATCGCAAGTCACCTTATGTTATGTGTATTCTGGAGGGTTGTTTACAGGGCCCGACACTGCGGTTACTCCTAAGAATCCTATTGTGCCTTCCATTATAGGTGAGCTGCTTCACTCCAGAGGATGTAAGGAAGTTAAAGAACTTCTCTGGGTGAATGACAGCAAACTGTTCCATTGGGACCACTGGCCTGGGCAGACTCACAAGGCAGCAGGGAAAGGCTGAAAATACCAATTAGAGTTCTAGGGGTGTTCCTATCGAGATTCAGAATGAAACTAGAGCTTCTTCCAGCTTCACTTCCAAGGACATTTATTGAACCAATCCTTCTAATATTATTAAAGTCAAATGTTGTCCGTTTGTTTGTTTGTTCCTCTGTAACACGAAAACTACGGAACCAATCAACTTCAAATTTTTCACACAGAGTGGCTGTACCTCTGGTCACAATATAGGCTATTTTTGGTTATTAAAGTGTAACTTCGCAAATTAAAGGTGGGCGAAGCCTCGGGTAAAAGATAGTATTTCATAAAACTTTGGAAAACTGACCGACTGAACACCAATGTTTTGAAAAGGTTGGTCCTCCTTTAGAACCACTTTGGATGAACCACACAAAACTAATTACTAGAGTTCTCAACTTACTCCTTGAATCTTGAAACTCTCAAGTGCAAATGCTCAAAAGAAACCCCCAATATTCGAGAGTTGTCATCACAACTTTATAACTTTTCTATCGAAGGTCTTCCCCATACTCTCAGGTTACCATAATCTCTTTATGCAAAAGCTCAGTTATATTCTATTTCAAACACAAGAAAAAAACACCACTTTACCTAGTGCCCATAGAAAATGAATGATATTGGAATCAGGACCCATGCATAAGGACACTGATAAAGTATTTTCAATTCGGATCCCTCATCTTATTCACTTCAAAAACTATTTATTATAAACTCAAGAAGCCATAAAGCCCGTAAGTTGGTGCTTCTTGAAAAGTAAACTCAATATTCCCACAACTACACACTCACACGTATACTATACCTTGGTATGGCAAATTGGAAATTCCTGCACGCATTGTTGTTTTTTTTTTTGTTTTTTGCAAAGAAAACATGCCCCCACATCAATCGTTTGAAAGGGAAATGGCCGTTTGGCCGCTTTAAAACAAATATTATGCCAAACAAAAGAGGATATCCCCGGATACATCGATCCTGAGGCAATTTTTGATCCTCTTCAATCAGAAAACAGCTCCAAGGTATAACAGATTTATCACCGTCACCGAAACAACCCCCAGGACACCCCTCAAAATAATATATACTTATGTATATTCAAACAATGAATGTGTTGACAAACCCACTATAGTCTTCAGTCTTCAGTTTTCTGTGCGTGAACATATTTTTTGATATCCTTACCTAACACCCGTTTATTTGAACATTTCATACGAAAACCGTTGCTAAGATGGAGTTAAAAATCAAAGGAGAAAGAGAGAAAAAAAAACGGACACAGGATGTGGCGGCAGAAACACGAAAGGCAACACAAAAATAAAAACAAACGGGCGGAAAAAAGAAAAAAATTAAGGATACACTTTTGGAAGTGTTGTTGTGCACTACCTTCTGTTTTTCATACACCTCATCGGGGAGTGGTAGTAACTGGGGAGTCCTGTGGAAAAGATTGGAAAATCGAACTTGTGTACATACACACATATTTTCTATTTGAAAATATTTCCAGTTCAGTTCGCCACATCCTACGAAAAGGTATATCCTTGCTCGTCTTCGACCTTCATCCAAGGCTCAACTTTCAGCATCAACACACCAAAGTGATTCGTGTATATGAAGTTTGCCTGGAAATCTCAATAGGCTTTCCCCATTCCCATGTTTCTCATTCAGTTTCTCTGTTTTTTTTTTTTTTGTGCGGGTTTGTGTGTGTGTGTCAGGATAAAGGGGTTTACATTTCAAATCCTTAGCAAGTATTCCTGTCACCAGTTTGATTTTTCATGGGGAAACTAAGACCGACAGGAGCAATGTCATTGAAAACAATTCACGTGTATTGAGATTGTTATTTAGGATTTGTTGTCGCTACATTTGGAATGAGATGGTGAGACAGGGAAACTTTAAACCCGCTCTGGGACTTGGGTATTCAAATTGAAGATGAAAGACAGATGTCGTTTTCACAGAGGGAAATTCTAAATTTTTCTTCAATTTCCATTAGAAGATCCCGATTGTCAAGGCTGTGCCGAAAGAGAGGTATAGGATAATGAAATGTTCCTTTTTAAATTATTTAATAATTTTGATGGTTAAATTTGTCCTGGTCGGTTGGACAGAGGAATCTGCGATGCACAATGAGTATTGGGAATGGTGAAGTGTACCCACATCAAAGTCCAGATATACTTGTTTTTGAAACAACATCCCGGAGGCACTTTGAAGGAACGTAGACAGGCAGGTTTCGTGTATTCGGAGAATCTTGAGACTTTGAAAAATGGGGTAATGGACGAAATGTTTTCGGTTCACATAGTCACTTAAGTGACGTTCGGATGAAGATAGACAGGTGTCCTGATGCGGTGTACAAAAGTCTTGTTTTGGAAAGCCCCAAAGGTATCGTTTACTGACTTGTCTTTGAAATGTTTTTTTTTTTTTTTTTTTTCTGAGAAGTGTCTATCAGAGGGAAGAAGAGGAGTGGTTTTTTTACTGCCGTATTATTCCAGCAGTAAGGAAGAGATGTTTTGAGTTCCTGTCTCAGCCTAGGTTAAAGTCAATTGCAACCATTAATTGCTTTAAGTCTATTTAAAGTTTTATTGGTCGGCACTTGGACAAATTTCTTTAATTTATGTTCTGACAGCTGATGTCAAGTATACTCGTATCGAAATTTGTGACATTTACTTCACGTTTGACAGAACGGAAGATTATTAAACGTCATTCGTAATGTTTGATTACGAAACAACGCTGCTTAAGAAGGTGCTTTGACCTACATAGCAAAGCATATATCGGCTTGATCTTTAAACTGGAGGTTTGGTCTAACATTTCTTTGTGAAATAAGTGGCAAGGAGTCGAAAACCCTCCAAGCTGGAGTATTCTCCTCCATACGCTCGATGTGGCCGAGCCAGTTCAGTCGACGGATTTTTACTTTCCGGACTAATTCTCTGTCCAAAACGATGTTCAGTGGATTGGTTTTGGTCGACAGCATGTTCTTACCCTCATTCATCATAAGACCAACTTGTTTGACTTGTTCTTCAATCGCCGTAAAAGCTTCAATAATCTCACACTGGAAACGGCCAATAATGTGCCTTCTAGGTTAAAGCCGCACAAGTTTGCAGAAAATCACGAGACAGCGCGTCTCCTTGCCGAAATCCGTTGCATGTTTGGAATAATTCGGAGGCTCTGCTACCAAGCTATGCGGTGCATTGCGAATTCTTGAGCATATCCTGACACAACCAGATCAGTCAGCCATCGCGTTGTATAGCTCGGTGTGATAAATGCTGTCGTATGCAGCTTTGAAGTCCATCAAGAGATGGTGTGTATCAACATGGAACTCGTTGATCATTTTCAAGATTTTCCAAATTGTGACAGATTCGTGGAATTGCTGGCCAGAAGCCACACTGGTAGGTGACGATAAGTGGGGTACACTGGATAGAATCTTGTAGGCTGCAAACAGGGATATACCTCGGATGAAGATGGGGCAGATAGCGCTGATATTCCTCCCAGTCGTTTGACGAAACGATGTATATGAACTCAAAATGGAGTCAAAAAACTGTTCGAAAGGTCTTTGGAAACAAAGCCAAAGCTAGACTATTATGGAACACAAGGCAAGGGTAATGACAACTGTCTAACAAAAAGCTAACCGAAAGGAATAGTAACGTGTATGTACAAGGAGTTCAATGTCAAGACTGTATGGGAATATACTGACAAATGAATTTGAGACTTAAAGCGGTACCCGACAAAGCTGTAGACTATCACCAATGTTATTTGTGGTTCTGATCAGTGATGTACTTCGTTGCAATGTATTCGCTGGAATCTACTAGAGTATTGCAACTTATGCACCGTTTTACACAGAATTGTAGAGTTTCAACGACATTCGCAGACCCAAACCTAGAGGGATGGAAAACGTACTCCGTCCCACACTTTAAACTCCTTAATCTCACAAGTAAGTTGTATCACAGGTCAAGATAGTATAAAAATGATAATGGGTCGCCTTCGAAAACTTTGTGAGTGAAGATAAGACACATCACTCGAATTCAAAAGAACAAATTTTCATGAAGCCTTTAAGCAAAAGTTAATAGTATGTTTGATCGTATTGGACTACGAAAGACGGGTAAGCCAGCGTAAAGTTACCTCCTATTCACACTCACGATAGTGTGGAATGGTCTACCAACGCAAACAAATTTACAACCCACCAACGTATGAATAAAATTTCAAATCTAATTTATGAAAAACACTTACAGCATGAGATGTCAGTAAAAATATCCAAGGGATCCGCACTGTCTATCATCAAAAGTTTCTGGTTTCTCTCATCTCGCTCGATTATCGTAGAAGAAGCCACCCCAGGTGTTTCCATATTATTCAGCATTCAAAAGCGTTTTCCACAAATTCAAGTGCACACAATACGGCAGTGGACGTATCAAATTCGTGTTGAAATTTTCTACATTCATACCGAACAGGAACTTCAACTTCTCCACTCCAACTTTGAGTAGAACAACCATAAATTCTAAAATAATATCAAGTTCACAATATGTCTGCGAACAAAGGCATCCGTTCCTCCCCCAGATGTCCTCATACATATGTGGGTTATGCATTTGTGTATTTTTTAGTGAACAGATACCCTCCGGACACATGGCAGACATTTTTGTTGAGTCAAGTCGTCGTTGCCGATGTGAAAGTCCCATTCGTTTGGCTATGAAATACCACACACACTTCTAACAATTGGTGCAACAGCAAACAATTGCTGCAACAGCAAAGGCATCAGTGGCACATATCCATATAAACTTGGATCTCAGTTATGCGAGGATGTGGGAGTAACCAACAATATCCTGCTGCTTGTCAAGAATCGTTAAGAAAATGGCACAATGTTTCCTAAGCCAACTATGTATGTACGAAGGCGACAACAGTACGAGAACTTTGCGTTTGTGTATGTGCTTATCCCTATGCGGATGTTGTTGGCGCACATTCGATAAGAACAATCCGGATATGACTGCTGTATCCGTAAGAGGATGGGTGGCAATGTCATGGATGCAGGGCACAAGATACTTTCTTTCGCATTAAAATTAAAAATTCATCGGAAGACGAGTGCCACTTTGGAGGAGATAATTCGTTTGCCAGACAAATGTTTTGTTTACCTAAAGGGGTTTCGTGGACCGATGTGTTGGTATGATACTTGGAAGGAGCACCACATCTCGGAAAAAGACAAAATAAATGTTAATGACACTTTTATCTGAGTTTAGTTATCGTTTAAGTTCAGTCGGATGAAAATTGTTCAACTGGATGATGCTTTAATATTTTTTGGAAGAAAAAAAAAAAAAACACGTTTAAGGATGAAATGGAATTGAAATACGCCGGTGATGGTGAGGAATTGAGTTTTGTGGCCAGAGGAGAGCTATTTTTAGATTCCTGAAGTATTGGAATTGGCTCGAAGCTATGCACACACAGAGTTATTCGCACGTGCCGTTATTTTGGTTTCGGTAATTGTGGTTTTACAACGATACTTTGCGGTCTAAAAATAAACACGTTCTGGAGTTTGTTTCTAACGAAGGACTTGCATTTACATTAAGAGAAATTCAATTAAAATGACCATAAAAGACGTTGTTAATGAAACAACGACTATTTGATGTTCACTTTAGACTGATGGCACTGCTGAGTTCTTTTTTTCTTAGAAAATGTCAACCAGAAATACTGTCTGTGACAAGTAATCGATATCGAATGATGCAGGTAAACAAAGGCTGTAGCATATGTACATATGTGGTTTCAACAGAATGGTGGAACAATGCATATATAGCTAGCTCTCCCTTCGATGGAATTTTTTCCCGAAGCATTTCCTGGAATAATGCCAAAAAGTTATGGCATGGGCAACTTTGTTCAACTGACTTAACAGTGTTATGTCAGGTGTTTTTGGAGAGCCTATGCAAACAAGCCGAAGCAGATTTCGTAGAATTGAATAAAAAGCACAACATTTGCAGCCAAGAAATATGTCAAAAATTTCATGAGAAGCGACTGCAGTCTACAGGTCACGTATAAGTGTCACAGTGAATAAAAGAAGCGACAAAAATTGATAAAAATCGACGAGCTTTGTGTGCGGCTTCTAAGTTACTTCGATGACGATACAATTCGGGTTGAACCTGGGCATCAGTTAACTCAGTCCATAGCAATTCGCATCCAATTACGCACACCAAATTGGTTGTGATTCCCTTCTTTTTGTGTGCGCCACCTCAGACTAAGTCTTCCTCTAGCTTAGGCGTAGTCCCTCAGGGTAAGAACCAAAGACTCTGAACTCGCTCTACACGTCCCATCTCCAATGACCCAGGTGCAGTTTTATGACTAAGTCGATGTCATTTAAATCTTCTCCTGCAAGGCCAGTTACGAGGATTTTTTCACTCGAAACAATCAAGGTAATAGAGTAAAACTGACAAGATTAAGGTCTTGTATAGAGTCTCCTTAGTCCTTCAGGATAGGGCTACTCAATAGCCTTCTCAGGCCAAAGAAACAACGATTGGCAAGAGGTTTTCTTCGCATGATTTCTAATGAGATGTCATTTTCAGAAGCAATAGCAGAACCAAGGTAGACAAAGTCCCGAAATTATAGCGTCGACTGTGATGCTCAGTCCGATTAGTCATAGGGAATCCCAACATGGAACTGGTCCTCCACTACCCGGCCAAGTAAAATACCACATGTTACATACCGACCACAATCCTCGGATAAGGTTTACGAGCGTAGCTTACGAACTAAGGGCAAAGATCTTCAGCTCGTGCAAGCGAACAACTATCATGCGGATATAACCGCCATTGACCAGCAAAATGAAGGTGAAAAACTGTGACGTCTACTGCAGTGATTGCAGAGCAGAAGCAGGGCTTATTCGAGTGCGGATTTTTTATAAGCGGCAATTTCGACACGTGAGCAAATGTCGTACGATGATCCATATCGGGACTTAATTCGCTAATATCAGTCTTATATTCACCCATGCTCCCACAGAAGACGATGACGACGCCACCAAAGATTGTTTCTACGTGCTCCTCGACAAGAGCCAGTTGAGCAATTTTAACACCAAAATAGGTTAGAAGGACATCTTTGACAAGACAGTTGACAAGCATAGCCTCCAAGACCCCACGTTTGCCCACTATAGCAAGCAGACGGTCTCCTCGCCTCAATATCCACAAGAGGATGTGGCGATTTCCCGATCATCAAACTGTTTAGGGCTTCATTTGTAAATTTCATATTTCCTGTGAGGATACATATGTACATATACCCTATGTCCACCACATACAAATAAGCTTCTCAAAAGTCCAAAACTTGTCCAAATTGGTCAAGCAGTTTTCGACATTATTTTGAACAAACAAACCTAACCTAACCCCGTTTCTTTCCATATTTGTCACTTCATCCTTAAAAAACCACTAAGTCCCTTTAAGGACTAAAAATACCACCCCGTCAGCTATTCACATACAAATTTAAAAGCAAACTCCAATTAAAATTCCCAAAAGTCCTTACAAAACATCACTAAAGCTTCATAATTATCAAGTCTAGCATAATGACTTATAAATTTTCTTTAAAACTCTTTTTGAAAAAAAAAATATCTTTACCGTTTTTCTTTTTAATTTTATTTAAATTTTAAAGTCTCATTTCGGATTATAGCTCCATTTGCATTCAATGTAAGTAGAGAAGTAAAACTTGTGACAAATTTTCAAACATTAAAAACTTTTATAACAACTATGTACACTACTAATTTGTTTCCAGAAAAAAAAAAAAAAAACAGAAATATGGCGCAAGAAAAAAAGTTTTCGAAAACTATTTTTAAATTTAAAAAGAAATTTGCTATTTTTGCGAATAATATTTCATGAGGGTAATGGCCTCAAACCGGATATCGTTTGCGTTTGGATGAAGAAAAAAAAACTAAAAGGATTAAATTTATGGAGTCTTTCGGACTGTGACCAATTGTACTAGTCGTTCTGGGACCAAACAGACGATAAAGGAAAACGGAATTGAAACTTAAATAGGAATGGGTTTATGGGAATGTGATGACAGTGACCCAGGGAAGATAAAAAAAGAAAAAAAGAATAGATTTAAATGAGAAGAAAATGCAAGTTGCCTTGTTATTCAGAAACCGGAAATGGTATTGAATTCGCATAAAGATTTATAGGGAATGTCCCATATGTACTACTGTTTTACTGCAGCAATACTTCTAAACATTCAAAATCTATAGTTTTAGAATGTCTGTTTCCAACCAACTAAATTGTAACATAAGGGACCAAGACAATGACCCCCACTAGACGGTCAGTAAATAAATAACATGAAGCACAGAGAGCAATAGAGGGTTCTGTCTTAGGAATTACTAGAAGAGATAGAGTACCAAACACATAGTCAGAGCGAGAGCAAAAGTAACAACAAAGTAGAGATGGGAAGGACACATCGCACGGATAAGAGAGAACAGATGAACTAAAAGAATACTAGAAAGAAGAGAGAAGAAAGAAGAAACAAAGAGAGACCACCTACCCGATGGAGTGACGACATCAAGAGGATAGCTGCAGACAACTGGATAAATCTGGTACAAGATCAAAACCAATTAAAGCGTTTGGAGAAGGCCTATGTTCAGCAGTGGACACAAAGGGCTGATGGATGGATAAAGTAGGTAAATAGAAGTGATTGTCTAGTAAGATCCTACCAAAAGAACAAGGAGCGCGGGTACACCGTTTTGGTACCACAACTCACGTGAGCTGGAGTGAACTCCTGTGAAGTTCAGAATGTTGCAGAATTTTGTGTCAGAAATCTCTGATTATTCCTAAAAAGGGTTTTCCAAGTGTACGATGCCTAGCTCTGGCTAGTGCCGGGCAGTCACAGAGAAAGTGGAATACGATTTCCTTTCATGTGAATTGTTGCAACTATAGCAATGAGGGTTGAACGAAATGCCTAACTTGGCAGGATGTGAGCCAATTGGCCAGTGCGCCGTACTAATTGCTATGATTCTTGCAGTCTCGGATCGAGTTCTGTTGGTTATGTCATTCGTCCTTTTTTTTTAATTGTAGACAGGCCATATCCGTCTGGCGTCTCCCCGTCGGGGAGCAGACTGACTCTGCAAGAGAGACATCGAAGGCTGAAGTACATCTGGCTAGCGCGTCAGCTCTCTCATTCTCCTCTATGTTACTGTGGCTGGAACCCCATTTTCTCCATACAGCTGTTACCCACGAAAGCAAGAAATGAATCCTACTCAGCTTTTGACATGTGTTCGTTTATAAATTGCATATGCTACTTTAAACCATGACATCCATTTCAAGATTGAATTCGTGGACAAAGTCAAACGAAAGGAAGACAGGAAGCAGACAAACTAGGTGACATAAATGTATTTTTCAATCACATGCTGTTATATGAGGTCCAACTTCTGGACCAAACAAACCTAGTTAGGAGATTGCGAAGACGAAAACCCTTCGAATGCACATTCATACGAGAGTTATGGAACGACAACAACGAGCGTAGGGGCGCTCGGAGTGAATTCTATCCCCCAACATCTTGAGTGGTCTAAGTCTCACTTATGTTCCACACGTCTAGTGATGTATGTGCATAACTTCTTTCTCGTGAGCTCATGAGAGACGCCAGTGGGTGTAGCTCTCATTTTATACAGATGTACATTAAAACAAAAGTGAAAGAAAAATTGCTCATTAGTCTCATTAGTGACTAGATCGCAGTAGCATGGTAGGATCTCTGTCTAAAGATGTAGACCTTGGCTTATGCACCAGCCGAGCCTAATCACTGGGTATCGTTACCTGGGATGTATTATCTCTGATACGTGCGGACCTGCGCTGAGATGGAGAAACTCGGAAAAAAACACAAAAATAAGAGGGAACTACTGTTTATGCTTGTGTCTGGATACCCAGTGGTCTCAAATAACTGTAACTTTATTTCTAACTACAGAGTCGTCTTGAACTTAGAATTTAGCTATATCTACAATAATCTGCAAAACTGACGAGGTCATTTTAACCTTTGGAGAAGCTGTGTCAGGAAGTTCATAGGCCTGTTTATTCAACTGTTGTAGCAACGGTTTTCGACATCAAAAATGGATTTGGGGTCACCATAATAGTTATTTTTAAAGACTTTTTTGTAGATCATGTAGATAACCATAATATAGGTCTCTTAACACATGCTTGTGTGGAGTATTTAGGCCGGGAGACGCTACACAAAGAGGTGAGTACCAGTTAATCCAACTTACAGAGATAAAATCTCATTCCAAGTCACTTAAAGCGCTTGCTCCGTTTCTATACACCCTGTTTAAGAAAAATTTCAAATAAATATTTGAAACACAATTTTATTAATAAGAAATCCATTTTCAGGATTTAAATCCTTTAACCGACTTTTAGACGTCATTTTTATGATACAAACATTTTCTTTATTTATTTTTTTTTTTTATTAATAGTCCTGCATTTGTTTCAGCAAACCACACACAGTTTCCTTATAATTTTCGGTCGCACATAAAAGCAGTTATGATAGATTCCTGCTCACGTTCAAATGCTGCATGCATGGATGGCAAAACGTGAGCTGCTTTCTGAATTTTTTTTTTTTTTTTTTATGTACCCTCATATAGTGAATGTTTTGTCCTTTTGTTCACATTTTATGGTTTAAGTTTGTAGTAGGTACCCATGTTGATATATTAGTTTTCAATAGAAAAAATGTAGACTTTTAAGTTGTTCAGATGAAAATTTATGTATAAATTATGTTGCATAACTTTAAATTGAATAGAAAAATAAATTTAATTTTATTTTGTGATAAATAACTTTAGAGGAGAAGTTTGAAATGCAGATCTTAGTCATGCTGAAATACTGGTTTGATAATGTGGTTTCGAAGGACAACTGATAAGGACAAAATTGAAATACCCTTCGGCGGTAATAATTTTCCACGTTAAACACTAGATGTCACTTTACTTCTCAAACCTAATTGTTGGACGGAAAATGATAAAATTTATTTGCCAAGAGCCCTTAGGTGACTTGACACGAGATGAATTTGCAGGACATTCCCCCTTGGCAGACAACAATGATTTTGACAAATTCCAGTGATAAGCCACCCTATTTACTTAAATTTAATGATTTATTCCAGAACTATCATTCGCACCACATAAGGCTGCTCAAAGTGTCAAACATGGACAACGAGTTAAACCATTCATGCTCAAAGTCATGATAAACGATAGGCTTAACTTTGGTAACCAGATGGAGTGGGACTTTTCACCGAAAAGAGTTCTGTGGCTCTTTGAGGCGATTGTGAGACCGTCCTTAGCATATGTGTCTGTTGTCTGATGGAAAAAGTGCTATTTGTATTAAATTCCAAAGGATAATTTGTTTCGGTTGCACCAGGACTTTTCTCAACAAGCCTGGCTTTGCTCTAGATGCAATGCTTAATTGACCACCCCCTTCATCATGAGCGAAACAATCAGAGCCGTCTTCCATTTAAAAAGAAGTGAATGAGGACCTTCCGCGAGGAATATCCTTTGACTCAAATCTTATGGATATGCCATCTGACGCACTGGTTCCAGAATTAAGACTTCTGTGCAAATTTACTCTCCCTGTGCACTGTAGTCAAATTTTTACAGATGGCCCCAAGAGAAGAGATGGCTTAAGTGCTGGAGCTTTTGTGGAAAGCGACAATGTTCGAATGCACTTTCCTCTAGGTATATATTTAGGCATCTGTTTTCCAAGCGGAAATGTTTGCAATACTTGCAGGTGCGAACTATATTGTTAAAAACAAGTGAAGTGGACGGATTATCTGCATCAGGCTACGCTAAAGGCCTCTTACTAGATCTAAAATAATTCGAGAATGCAAGACTAATTTGAATTCAGTTAGAGGACTGAATTTGTTAACTCTTGTCTGCCGGATTACCAGAAATGAGTTCTTTAATGAGCATGCAAGACAAGGTTCAGGGGAGAACTTCTCCGGCCCTTATCTGGGGCTAGAACTTCTATCAATGGTTAGGATCCTAGCAAACACAACTGTAGATGGCATGACTCTCCAGGATACAGGCAGACTAAATGGATACTTCCCGACTTTTGTGGGACATTCGTGCAGTCCCTCAGCCGAAAAGACTGCAGACAACTTATTGATGTTATCACGGGACACTTCGCCTTTGCAAAACATCTCGACATGTTCGGCTTAAGTGTCACCACTTTCTGTGAACACAGAGGATGACCACACTGCGAAACACTTCCTATATAATTGTCCTGCCTTTATTCGTATCAGGTGACTGATTTTTGGAACTTATGTGAAAAATGCTGGTAGCATAAGCTTCTTATCACTGAAGTTCTTACTCGAATTTCTTAGAAAGACGATGAAACAGTAATTCTTTCCGGGTATTCCGGAAGTCCCCAAACGCCAGAAGAATTTATTTTCCCTTAAATCTAAACCAAGTGCTGAGTGTAAAAATATTTTTAAAAGTCAACCATTTGACTGAATTATTTTTTAATTAAAAACTTTTCGTAGAAAATATTATTTTTACCCTCCAACCCTTAGTTAGATTTTTATACACAGTTCATCAACAAAAAAAATAAGTAGGTAGGTACCTACAACCATAGAAATAAACATCGATTCCCTATAAACAACCCCAATCCTCGTTCGAAAAAAAAACACACTAAAGCCGTACATCCCTTGATTCGATGTAATTACCGACATAACCATGCTACCAATGTCCAACACAACGGTCATTTTCACTCAAAGTTTTGATAGAAAACAAAAAAGTAATTAAACCATAAAAGCTCACCTTTAATTTTTGTGAAAAATATCAGCAGGCATAATCCAATCAGTCCCGTACGTATCCTGATTCCTTGGATGGTGATCATTTTTGTGAATTTTTTTTTTTATAATTCGTTGAACTTAAACCACACACAATTACAACTACCACAATGACTTTTCTTTTTCAATACACAAATTTTACAAGTGAATAATTTATCTCATTTCATGACGATAGTATAGAGATATAGTGAAAAAGATACAAATAATCGGCATTCATTTCAACTACTAAGCGACGTCACAGTAGAAATTTAAAAAAAAAAAAACCAAATTTGTATTGAAAATTAAAAAAAAAAAATCTAAACAGGAGCCAAACACGACACCAGGACACCCACACCACCGGTTGATGATCCTTTGGAGACCTGAATTAAATGGAAACTGAATCCGACTTAAAAGTGTGTCATCCACTTTAGTCCTGCCCACCACTCATAACATACTGTTGTCAGCGGTTATCCTTAGAGAAATATCCTGTTTCTTTTTTTTTTTCCACTAAACTTCACTTCTTAATCATACCAATGACTTTCTTCCTTCTTGACATCATGGGTTTTGTTCATCTCGACAGTGATACACCGGGATTGCTTCCTCAAAAAAATTAACAACTAAATTATATAAATCACTGACACAACACTGCGATACAAGTAGAGAAAGATACTTTTTTTTTTTTGCTTCAAAAATGAAACACCCGCCCGAATTGTATCCAAAGATCTATCTAATATTTATGCAGATGCATAGGTGCACACCGATTACATCAAGTTAAAATTTATATGCGGCAACACGACGATCACGACGAAAACGGGACGAAAGTGAAGGAAACGTAATACACTTGCCACCAGTAGATGATGGAGTAATTGATGATGAATCTGTACCGCGGAAGAAAATATAAATCAAACGCGTGCTACACATCTGAGATACAGGATAAAACTACCCGTTCAAAGGGAACCGTTCTGTATACACTGAATTCGGGTGGATATGGTTGCGGCTGTGGGATGTTTTCTTTTTTTTCTTTTTTTCTTTTTGGTTATGTTTGTTGAGATACTTTCCGATAGCGATTTGAAAATTTCCCCCCAGCAGCTGGGTTATTTTATCCCAGAGCGACCAGAGAAATTCAAAAGAGAGAAAGTTTGAGAGATACAATTTCCATTTCTCTTTTAGAGAGGTAGGTTGTGGATGGAAACTGTTAGTTGAGGGAAATTTTAACAGAAAGTTAACAGATCACGGTGTCTTGAACAAAGTGGCTTGCCAGAGGCTTTCCTTTTGAAATTTTATATCATTCGAGCCCTTGCTCTCTGGTCTTCATTGTCAATGATTACCCTAAAATGTTTATCTTTCCCGAGTGAATATTTTAGCAACTACTGGTCGACGTCTATTGGAAGACTCCTTTTTCGAAAGCCTTTCAAGAGCCATAACACTGAGACAAGACGTGAAATATTATTTTAAGCCGCAAAGGAGGACCATATACTAGGGCACTTTTCTCTGCTTTTACTGCTGTACAACACTCATGACGGAACCGAAGAAATATTTGAAAACCAAAGAAATTCTGCAAGATTCTGTGCTACGACCACTTCTATAGACTTCCGTATATTTACGATAATCCTTTGAAGCTCCCAATTCTCATAAACTAGGCTTCCCTGACGACATTCTAGGGAATACCCGTATTAACAAGATGCAGCTCCAGGACGAGGATGACAAATACCCTCTAGAGAACATCAAGGCACAAAAAAATTATAGCGAATTATGGTTAAGTGGCAGCAGAGTCGGAAATAATATTATGGATCCATCGCCGATACAACAATCTGAACTTATATTCAAGTTAATTGCTGAGGAAATTTCTGTGCTTACCTACTTCGGTTAGACCAAGATGAATCCCAATTATACCCGAGATGGACCACAGTATGAAAAGTTGTAGAACACACCTTATTCCATTACCCGAAATTGGTCAGTCTTAAAATCAAGATTACTTAGTAGACTGGTACGGGTTTATGAAGCTTGAGAGCTTCGAGAGCTTGCCACACAGCATGAGGTTAAACGATGCTGGGTACCTAGACAGCTGATAAATTGGCTAAAGTAAGCTGGTTACTCAGACAGGGAACAAGTCTCTCGCGAAAGCGAACAGAAGATGAAGATCCTTGGACTCCTGAAAAATAATGAGAAAACTATGATTAATATACAACAAGCCCAGAACTAATACACAGAAGAGCAGGAGAATCCTTTCCACCCTTGTAGCAGTGATTACAGCTCATAATATAATACTTGCAGGGGCTGTAGAAACGCGGAGGTTAATGGGGACACAACCCACTTTCCCTGCCACTATTCAGGCCTCTGTTGTCCAAGACATAAATCTTTTAGAAGGCAGGATACCAAAGGACTACGCGGCATCCCAATCAAAGACATCTGTTAGTTTATTAAAGCTCCAAGGTGGTTCGAAACTCTAGGTCAATAGGGGGAATTCTTTAAAAGAGTCTCCGTGAGCAAGGGATACCTCCTCCCCCAATGCGCATCACAATGGATCTCTACTGACCTTAGTGTGTCGCGCAAAGAGCCATAGGCATCAGTGAGACGGGTACCTATGACAAGGAACACGCTCATAGGGCTATAGGCATAGGACGATCAATAAGACAAGACTTACTCTTCGTGGAGCAACTATTTTTAAGCAGATCTTCGAAAGTGGCGATGGTGTAGAGTTTTTGCTTGCGAGATGACCTGAGCGGGTCAACCTAGAAAAACACACCAACATCCACGGAAAATAAAGAAATGGAAACGAACAAAATCTGAGTTTCTCCAACCACTGCTACAATAAGGGCTCTACCTGGGAGTGAAATGAACCGAAAACGAGTCTGAGTGGTCCTGGGATTCGGAAAAGTAGATCATTGTTTGCATCGACCAGAAGGACTAGTCTAGATTGTTCTTAGGCATAGAAGAGCTAGAAAACTCAAAGTCATCGGATCTACTGGAACTCATGAGGAGCACGCATTGCTTAACAAGCTAGTAAGTAGCTTCGCAAAACCATGAAAGGATTCGCAATGGATCTTAAGACTCCAGAGTCAGGACAGGACACCTCGGTCCTCACTTCAGACAAAATTTGTCGTTGAGCTGGGGAACTTGGATTACTTTTAACTCGACTTCACTCGAAGAGTTCTAAGGGTTGTTTGTCTCGTTGCATATTTCTGTCTTTAGAAAACCGGGGACGAAACATCCAAGTCAACTAATTACTGATGCCAAGTAGACCGTTCGCTTTGCCAAGCCATTTGTCTCTTAATAGTTGGGAAGACTGCACTATAGCCCCATTTGGACGTATAAAGTTCACAACTTAAAAGCCTTGTTTCATGAGGCATCTGACTGTTCCTGTTTGTTTTGTCATATGTCCAAATGGGGTTATAATACGGTCTTCCCAAGTATTTGGAGACAAAAGGCTTGACAAAGTGAACGGTCTACTTGGCAATGTGAAGTACTATAGCATGCCAACTATACCACTTTCCTACAAGACCATTCAAACACAGTCGAATGGGAATCACTTGATTGCTCTTACAACTTGGGGAAGTGTAGATACTTAAGCCTGCAAACCTAAGTTGTGAAACCTTAGACGGACTGTCCATGAAATATCTTAGTGAGCTAGACTCGAAATATGTCAAAGTAGTCGCTTTAAGGTTATAAACGTGGTCCTAAAAGTTGAATCTCATTACTTGGATTAGAGACTACCAAAATCTCAGAAAGGTATATAAGACTGCATCATGAATTTCGGTACTAAAGACATATCGGGGATTCTCAATGTGTTTCGATTGAAAGAACATACGGAAAATATTTAAATCCAAACACAAGATGGCTCTAATGACCAAGAAGATTCCATGACTTCACACCAGATCCACTCTATAACTGCTAGGAACACCTACATTTTCTTAGAATCATCACTCGCTTAAGTAAATTTCCATATCTACAGCACAAGTGTAAACAATAAGTTCAAAAGCATTCCTGCCACACTACGCCTACTTCCAATAAACATGAGGCATTTCTACAGAATGAATGGAATACCAAATTTAATATGCAAAGTCGATAATACGAATAATGAACAGATTCAATTGTTTCAATCAATTATCCTGCAAAGATATTCCTATCAATTTCACATATTCATCCAGATCAGATACCTTCAATGAAGTTTCCAGGAACTTTATTATTACAGAGGTCAGCTTGCACACAATCTGAATGAATGGAAGGGAATTGTTTTCATGAATGATAAGCATCCTTACACGGTGAAGTGATTCTTTTCATGGAAGAGAGCGAACATCGTTTACAGTTGGAGGATTTACGCAAAAAGCTGTTAAGAAAACTCTTCATGATGTACCACTTCAACGGTAGTAGATGAATGGCCTTTAGTTACTTTTTTCATTAACTTTAATTTTCTTGAGTAGATCCTTTTTGAATATCAATCAGCTCTTATCCTTGTATCGATTGGGGAAAGGAGGTACACAGTACGGAGGTGTGTGATTTCGGTAGATTAATGGAAGTGAGATATAGTGCGACTACAGAAATAAGAAATAAAAGGATTTTCAGCAGTCCGTAAATGAATACTGAAAAGAAAAGGGCTTAACGAATTAAAGCTGTTGGGCTCTTTTGTCTGGTATCTGATGTCGATAGATAACTCATTGAGAGTGGTCTGTCAGTCCAAGGCCACTGTAGAATGTATACACTGTTCGAGGACATACACCAACTGACTATTTTTATTTGTATTCTTAAAGACAGATTTTGCTTTAGCGTCAACGCCTATACTGGATTTCTTCAAACTCCAGAGACATGGTACCCTCAGCTCCTGGTTAATCGACCTTTGATAATCCTGTAATCTATCTTTCATCGCTGAAAAAGGGGTTAGGAATACCTTTATGATTATTGCACACACCCCTCGTATTGGTGTAGTGATTTTGAAACTCAGTTAGTATTAGGTTTCAGTCTTTGCTGCAAGGGTGGTGTCCAGAATAATTGAGGAGAATTTGTGGCATTGTTGCTGTTGCTTATAGTTCACAGTATTTCTTTCAAACTTCCTGATGTCATATTCACTTCTAAGTATGATCAACACTTCAAGCCATAGGACCATATGGAGTTTGCCTATGCAGTAGAGTTGGCAAGAAGCCTTTTTTTGCATTTAATCAACTTTCTTGACATCAGGAGTTGAACCTGAAATGAAACCTTCAGCTTGACAAGCTATGCTCCTTACCATTACATTTCGGCCACCCCCCATACTTTTGAAGAATTAGAACCCCAACACTGAACAACATACAACACAACGTCGTCGTCTCTCCATATAAGACGAGGGATCTCACTTGTTGAATCGCCTTATTAATCTCTTGACTCCCTCTACTGTCAAAACCAACAAGAACCTTGCTGCCCTACAATCCTCACTTTGCTCTCCTCGGCGCCCGGCCATTCGAACATTGAGTAAAGTCAAGCCATGGTAGTGCTTTGGATCTCACTGTGCGGAGAAGACCGTGCAACAGCTTTCTATTGTCGAGTAAGCGTCCTTTTGTTCGTCCTACTCTCCACATTTCGCATGAGGAGCATTGGCTTGTGGAGGCGTTGTCCTTCACCATCTGTGAGGTCCCTTTATCACCAGGCAAGACTGTACAAGTAGGAGACTTGAGGTTCTTCTTGATTGATGCCAATCGGATGTTCCTTTTTTCCCCTCACCCTTACCCTCAACTCAACTCTTCTTCCTCCACAGTCGTCGAAAAGATTATCCCCTGTCTCAGCTGACTATGGCAAGTCACAGACCTATTAGCTTCTCCACGCTGTGCCCTTCGACCAGCTATCCAGCTGGACTTACTATCTTTTGAGAACAACTCCTGCAAGTAAGTTCGGATATAATGAAGCTTCTTCCTATTCCTTTCAGTCGGCATTTCCCATACCTTTCTCTCCAGTCTTTTATCCATAGGTCTGCTTTTGGCAATTTGGCTGCGATTTGAGGCAGTAGACAAGCATAGAGAGGTTGGACAAGCTAGCTATTGAGCGAGTGTCATCGTCATCGAGAAGAAGCTTCTTCATGTCGATTTCAATCGCCCCACTGCTTTCTCCGTCCAAAGCAAGAGTCTTTCCTCTACCTCTGTCGTCGTTTACCCTGAGGTTTCTCCCGAAGATAGTGCGTTTTGTTTGCTGCTTTCTTTTCATTTTTTTAATGTTGGATCCCACGAGAAGACCGGTGTGAAAAGTGCGGTTCTATTGTGACGGAGAGCTAAATAAGACCGACCTCTGTTAAGGGCCTAAAGAAGCTCATTAACGCCTTCCTGTAAGATCCCATTTAAATTCAACTCCAGAGACGCACGTAAACTACCAGAAATTTTGAAATCTATGCTTCTCCGTACGCCCATGTTTCAGCGACATTAGAGAAGAGATTGTTCTTACCAGAGGTCTATGCACATAGAAAAGTCCTTAATTACTGTGATAACTATAAATCAAGGTTTAAATACCACAAAGGACTTATAGAAAAGTTCAAAAAAAAAACTCCTGTCAGATTCATTAAACCCTTTTAAGACGCAGTTCCTAAACCTACCACACGCCTTTGTCATAAAATACCTTTGTTACCCCAAAAACAAAATGTCTAACACTGTCATTATTTATTCCGACAGTTATTCAAATGTCACTTATGACATGAAAATATTGTGACATTTATGGCATCAATCAATGTCATTTCGAAAAAGTAATTTTTACAACCAAAAACACATCGTTATGAGTTTCTGTGACGCCAACAAGGACATAACAAGGAAAACTTTCACTATAAACTGTCAACTATTTTATAAACTAATTTCTCTTATAACAAATTTCCTTAACAACTTTTCAATTTCAATTACAAAAATATAAGTACTTCATCTAACAAAGCATGTGTACCCACTTAAAAAAATAAAAGGATTCCTTATCAACTTCAACTGCATGAATGCATCACTTCTGAGCGCACACATTCTCTTCGTAAAAAGAAAAATCCATCTTTTTTAAGAGAAGGTCCTTGTGAGGTGTAGAGAATTTTCGAAAATTCATACGCGAATTTCGGTCAGTCATGCGCTTTTTAGAAGGGAAATTCCAATTCAACACTACTCTGCATCGGCCAAGGATGTGGGACATTTTTTTTCACGTTCATTCATAAATTGATGGGGAAAAAGTGTTGTCCTTGCATTCGTGCCAATACTGTTAGAAGTTGGATATGAAAATAGTTGAGTAATTAAAGAGATATGCTGAGTGATACGGTACCATTAAGAAGAAAAAAAATAATTGATTGATGTTTATTCTAATGAATCCTACGAGCGAGTTACATAAGGACACGAAGCTGTTTATGGTTGGCCAAGTGGACTTAATCATGAAATTTACAAGACTATTTCAAAGGCATTGGCTTGGATTAATAAGGACATTGAGGCAGGAAATGAAAGGTATCTTCGCCAACTTCCGGATTTTCGTAATCTCTACAGATTTACTGCTCATTTGTGATTCTCATTCATCATAATTGTTAATGTGTCCGTAGGTGGTCTTGCCATTTAATTCAGCCCACAGAACTTTAGTATTTCTTAAGTTTAAGGGTTCGAATGTCTGTGCTAAAATCAAGAGTTTTAATGGAACGACTTAAATGCTTTCGTCATCTCAGAGGCTGAAACTTTTGGGCGACAACGTCCAATGAATTTCGATTTTACTTTTACCCATTGCCAGTGACTTAGTTGCTGTTTGGCTGTTTATTTAAACAGATATGTCCTCTTGGGATATGACAAAAGGACTCGCATATTGTGCAGATTCTAGAAGACAAGACTTTTGCTGTTCGACCTACAGTTTGACTTTGACAGCAAGTGCAGCAAAATATTGTTCCCCGATGAGATTCTAGGAGAAAGTGTATTGCCCCTGCTTGGAATCTTTGGAAGCTTAACCGCTGTCTAGCTATCGTGTCGCCATGTAACCATAAATTGGAGCCCTTGATGAACTTTTCCTTACACTTACACTTACACTTACACTTGCTGGTTTATTGTGAAGGGTGAGATAGCTCTTTACTTAGGCCACCGTTGGGCCCATTGTAACTCCCCGCAGATGGATGTTGGAATCGGTTTGGTTTGGTTATGGGGAAACTATGAAGTCACTGTTGCTACCGCGGGAGATCTGAAAACTTTCAGTGTTTTTGACCAACTTCAAGGATGACTTTGCATTCTAGTTCCTAGTCCTCATTGGAGAAGTCTTGTAGTGCCTGGACAGTGCCAGAGAGGCGTTCCAGGTTCTCCTTCTCCTTTTCACAGATTTCCTAGATTGCAGTGTCCGCTGTGTAAAAGCTTATTCGGATATATGTGTCCTGGAAGGAGTTCCTTAGTTGTGCTCTGTTGTGATTCAACGTTTTCCTACGCACGTCTGCATAGACGGTGAGTGGAGAAGGAGATATAACGACGAACTGTTCGAATCCGCCCCCGAAGTACAGCGCAGTAAAGGAAGACCGCGACTCAGAGGCGCACGCATGTTTAAGGGGACCTCAACCAACCTAAAGATCGAGCTGGCTGGAGTCGTTTATTTGTTGAGGCCCAGGTCCACCCCGGACTGTAGCCTCACCTTAAGTAAGTTAATAAGTATCCTATTGTCGATTGATGTCTTGATAACCAGTGATACGTCTTCTATCTTGTCGTTTGTGGAACGTACCGTTTTTCCTGTTCCTTTTCCTGCCAGTTCGTCTGCTTTCTCGTTTTTCATTGAACTGTGTGTTCCCGTATCCATGAGATGGACATATTGTTTCGACTGCCAAGAAGGTTAAGCAAATTCTTGGACTCAGGGTTTGTTAACGCTTTTATTGTTGCTTTGCTGTCAGAGTTCTAGATGCCTTTGCCTTATACTTGGGAGTGAATCCCACCCCTCTCTCGATCGTGAAGATTTCTGCCCGACAAATTGTGACATGTGGTTCGAGATGTATGGCGAGATCGATTTGGGTTGCAGGCAATATACTCTGTGAATAGTTCCACCACTACTCTTTCGTGGTGTCCTGTGTTGCTATTGTGCATTCATGACTCCCTCGAGGGAAAAATCGCTGAAAAGTTGTTGACAAAGTTTAAGTCAAAGTTTGGTTAATCAATTCATGCTCAAGCTCTTGTGGACCAAGGTTGCAGATGGTCCCTTCGCTTCTAGATGTATTGTGTTGACAGAGGCTCATTAGTCAATGAAAATTATGTCCCGAGGCCTTGCAAAGTTTCTACCTAGAAACCACTGAAACTTTAGCTAAAATCTCGAACTTTGAATTACCTTTTCCTTACTTTCAGGAGTAGATTTAAGACAAACCCTACAGGTCAAGGTTAAGGACATAGTTGTCATTTGGTAATGACGAGCATAAACTGAAGTTCACAAGCACCAAATTGATATTATTTGAAGCAGTTAACTACCTTGGTCCACAAGAAAACCAAATCCCGTCATTATCTTATTCTAGTGCTCTCTTTTATTTTGATTAAATCAAGTCATGGTTGAAAGTATCCTTCTTCCATGTACAATGTAGCAGCCTTAGATACAAAAAACACTTGAATCTTGAATCATTTCCTTTTCAAAGAACCATTATGGTTGCAAGAAACTTCCCAATATCAGTTCTTTGCTAGTCATCATACTTGACGTTGCAATTTTTCCTTTTTTCCTTGAACCAATCCGATTTGATGTCATTAACAAACTAGGAATCTGTACAACTTGGATGACTTGCACAGACACGAGGTAGCTAAAATGAAAATAAGAACTCTGAAGATGTGAGATAACTTCTAAGAATAACATAAGCTGCACTGAAAGAGTGGTGATGTATAATGTTGGCCTTGACTTTTAGACATTCATTCAAGATCAAGGGGAAAAAAAAGAGAAAGTCTGCAAGGGTAATGAGTAAATTCAAACGAAATGATTGGAATTATATTTCTTGGAAATGTAGCTACAATTTCCAATGCAATAAGTAGGACAATCTACCATTCCACGTAAAGCTAAGTTAATGGGAAAAGCAACTTAACCCACACAATATACATCACGGTTGGATAAGGGAAGCACCTTTGTCACGGTAGCATCAACAGTCAAATGATACGTATTTTAATGGACGAAAGGAATATCAGCTGGTCATTCGTTACTTGGAAATTTGTTGGGTATTATACGAGTGTTTTATTTCGACCTTTAGCTTAAGGGACACTCAGAGGGTGTCTTTTTCAGAAGTTCTTTAGATTTTGTTGCATTTTATCACAAAAAAAAATGGAAAAGAGCCGAATCATACAAAGAAGATGTCTATAGTCACTTTCAGAAGTCGTATCGTAATCAACATAAATTATAGAGTTAGTCCTTAATCGCTCACATCTTATGAACTTGAAGCTGAAAAGGTCAAACGCTTACACAACCTAAACTAAAGATATGCTAACAGGGTGTAGTTCGGTTTGAGAAACTCCAAATTTTGTTCGTTTCTCTTTTCATTTTCAGTGGCTGTTGCTCTATGACTGGGCTTGAACCTGCACAGGCCGAGTCGCAAGGGAACAGTCCACCACCAGTAGGATGAGCATTGTGATAATCCCTAAAAAGAGCGTTAAGTTTGATCTGTTCAACGCAAGAATATGTGTTATTTTCTCAGAGTTCTATGAAGAATTCAATCTCTCGTCAGCTTGTTTTTAAAAGTCTAGTGTTATATTGGATTCCTGCTCTGATCCCCTCCTAGTTGATTCATCTGCCATAGCATTCCCATGGATAGACAGGACTTCCACCTAGGACACACTATTGTGTTTCAAAGGTGTTATTGACTGTTTAATGTTGGCGAGTACATCCCGGAGCTGTTACAAGTTGTGAAGAACTTCCACACGGTCATCTACACCGATGGATCAAAGATGGACTGTGGTATGGGGGCCGGTGTCTACTCGGAATCAGATTTTGCCAGGGTTTTCCAGGCGGAAATACTGACAATTCGAGAAGCTTGTATGCAGCTCGGGCGCGGCACAACGGACAAACAAAACATTGCTATCCTTGTGGATAGCCAAGCCGCATTGACTCGGCTACCATCCATATCCTCCAAACTGGTTCAGGACTCCCGGAACGAGCTTGCCCGCTTGAGTGAACGTTTCAGGGTCACACTGCTCTAGGTTCCAGGGCACAGTGACATAGAAGGAAACGAGTGTGCAGACCAGCTGACCAGGTAGGGCTTAGCCCGACATATCTATGCCGCTAGGAGCGGTTAAAGGACAAATCCACTCACACGTCCTACAGAAGGAAAACCTCCAATGGAGAGGGATAGCCAGCTGCGCCATATCAAGAAAGATAAACGGGGCATCGGCCAACTGGAGTCCATGCGGCCAAACTAGATATCCCTAACAACCCCCACTGCCGAAGTTGCAGGAACGAAAATGAGAAAGAAACTGTCTCCCATTTCCTCTGCAAATGTCCGGGGCTTTCAAGAGCCAGACTGCGTACACTAAACCAACCATTCTTCAACGACCCTAATGACATCTCGGGTAAAGGGATAAGGTATCTAATCCTTCTTAAATCCACAGGCTGGATCTAGGCACCGACTGTCCCACACACATCATCAACCAGGTCACACGAGTCACGAGTTCATGCTGAACCGCCACCTCTACCTACCTACCTACCTACAACCCGGAGCTTACTCCTTCTTCTATTTTGGACCCATCTATCAAAATCGAAAAGTTATTCGGCCTTTCCGGTAGCCCAATCATCTGAGACTTAAGCTTAAGTCAGGATATGGTCAGTTTCTACTTTTGACCAACTTGCGATCTTTCAATGAGGAAATGGAACTAATGGACGTGTTCACATCCACTTCGAGCTATTTGTTCTATTATTTTAGAAAATTTTCCTTGTTATACTACCTAATGAGCCACAACTTCCTCGTTAGCGAAGTACCCTTAGAAGGTCATGTTCCAAGAACCTTCTTCCTAACGTAAACATATAACATAAGCGAAGGACCAGTCATAAGATCGGCAATAAGTAATGTCAGCAGTTCGGTTGAGGTAGGTATAGAGCCCGCTAGTAGCAGCCATAATGGAAGAGAGGAGTCTCAAACAACATTGACCTCTTTCACCGAAATTGTATACACTTCGAAAGTACTTATCATAGTTTTCGAACCTTGCAACCGTGACTTCCAACTGGTTCAGAGGCTTTAACATGGTGTCTCTATGAGCTTTTTTGGTCAGCACTGGTCGGTACAGGGCTGTTAAAGAATGCAATGTGGATTTGTTTTAATTTAATGACTTCAATGATGACTTCATCTTAAAAAATATAAATCACCACTCATTTTGAAGTCATGATTTTCCAATCATTTTCTTCAATCATAATCTTGAAGTCAAAATGAATGCATTCATTCATTGATAACTCTGCATTCATTGATGTCACTTTGAAGTCAGTAGCATTCATTGAAGTCGCCTGAAGTCACTGAAGTGTTTGAAGTCATTGAAGTATATGAGTGTCTGGCCATCCATGACTCATCTCCCAAAGCCCAAAGCTCATAAGTCGCAATTTACTAAAATTGACAATCATTTTACAAACAAATCTCTTCTTTCAAGAATTATTTTTCTTTCAAGAATTATTTGTGTACGATTAAAGTTAAATTTTTTTCTAAATTCCTTGATCTCCTGTTTAATTTTTTTTTTTTTTTTTTCTTTAACCTCTCTGTTATTCATCACATTTATCTAATTTCGTCTTCGTTCATCGGTTTTATTAGGACCTGTCTGAGACTGCAATCTCCCGTAGAAAAACTCTGAATACATTTTTAATTCCACTCGTTGCAATTCTCATTTCACAGCTTTCAAATCAGAAGCAAAAAAATGGAAAAAAAAGCCCCAACAACCTGAAGACAAAGCCCGCCATCAGAAAATAAACTCCTTTTGGTAATAAATTTCGCCTTAAGGACCAAAACAGACACCCATATAATTCTTTACGACCAATTATAGCGTTTGTTCTTCATTCTATAACATAGCTCTTGGAGCATTTTCATTTGCATTTTGTCGCTTAAAAAAAAGCAAGGGAGGGACCTCTGTTTCCTTTTTTATTTATATGCACAAGCTCCACCTAACACTCAGACATCCCTGCATTAAATCGAAAAAATTGAAACGCATAAAATGTTTATCAAAGAACATTCGCAAGGATATCAAAGTTGAAGGGCTTGTATAAACTGCCATTAGGACTGCAGCGGTTGCACAGCTTGTATATTGCCATCGCATCTTGGCTAATCGTCCGTTAAATCTTTTGATTATTTTCGGAAATTGAATAGCCCTTCCATGATGTGGATGGTGTACAGTATTCAATAAACTGATTGCGGAAGGAACAAACGTGATCCATCAAACCGGGAATTGACTTCGTTAAACATTATGTTGCCATTTGAGTAGTCATCGGGAGTTTTTTTTTTTTTTTCTCCTTTTTATTGGAACACCCGAATGGAGCTGTTTGTCGTTTGGATTTTTTTTTTTATGGGATTGTCGAACAAAATGCATTGTCTGACACATCAATGGCAACGTTAAGTTTACAAGACGCAATAGTTACGATGTCAAGCACGGCTGTCATCAAAATTTGCGTGGGGTTACAGTTTATGCTGCAGTAAGGATCATAAAGTAAAATATTATCGTAAATTTTAGGTGTCTTCAGAGAGTGGTGTCCTTTTACAGTTTTTGAAAAATTTGGAATAAAAAAAAGTAGAGCTCTTTCATACCGACGGGTATTATAGACCTGAAGGCGTCGAGAAGGACTTTATTTAAACTGATGCGCTTTTCAACATTGCGTTATACACTTTGTTGACACAGGCTGTGTTCCACAGAGTTTGAGAAGGGATGGTGTAATCCATATAGTCTTAGTTGAAGCCTGATCACAGCAGACTCAATCACAACTCCGAAATTTGTTAGTAGTTTTGGAAGACCCAGAGACCTTAAGATTAAACCTCTTAATCGCCTAGTTCAGTGTCTAACCCTATCCCGATAAGAAATCCTGTACACTCCCGCTTTTACAACTTCAACCACATGTATAATAGGAAATACCCAGCCAGGCTATGCAGTTCCTCTTTGACTAACTAACCACGATGGTTGACCAAAGTCAAACAGAAAACAAAGATCTCAAAACTACAACGACTCCAAAGGTTAACATGTTTTGGTATCACTGAGGCGACGCAATCTTGCTCTACAGCGGTTTTAGAGACACTTATTGGACTTACACCCCTCTGCACATTTTTTGTCAAAAAAGTGGTAGCACAAGGTATGGTAAACCTCCAACGCTCGATAGGAAACCTACCAAGCACATCATCTGGTCAACCGACGATTGCTTTAGACTTTCCCCAGCAATACGGTGTAAGACTCTATGCCCAAATCGCTCCATTCTAGGAGAAGATTTCAAGTCGAGATCTTAAATCGCACAGCTTGGGAAACTGGCCATCCCTTGCTGGGAATCAAAGAACTAGTGTGCACTAGACCAAACCGTAAAGTCTCCAATGCTCTCCAAATGCGTTTCAGACTCTTCCAGGCTGAACTGGCAACCTGTACCAATATCAATCTTGATACTGGCATTAAGGGCGCAACCATCAATGTCAAGCAGCGGTTAAAGCATTAAGTTCTCACTGTCTTAACTCAAAAGCCATTGAAGACTGCTTAAATGCTCTTCAAGAGCTGTTCAAGTGAAATAAAATGAAACTTTGGGTGAATATTAGGACACAGATGCATTGTAGACAATGAAATCGCTGACAAACTTACCAGAAAAGGGCTCCACTGAGAGATGGTACACATGCAAGCGCCGAACACTTATGAAGCATTTCAGAGTCCGCGTTTAAAACAGGTCTAGACAGATGGAACTTCATGTCATACTGGGTCAACATTCAATGACTATGAATACTAATTTAAGGGCTCGATGGCTTCTTTTCTAGCCACTGTAGGCCAGACAAGGCCACCAAAGAAAACTTCTATAAGCTTCTGGACAAGACGGAAAACAATTTTTTTAAGCGCATTAGAATCAACCCCTTGCTTGGAAGGAGGAAGACATCATCGTAGCTAGAACATGAATACCACATTTCGAAATCCACAAGACAACTTGATAATCATTTAATTAACTCACCAAGGAACACCCATCAGCGGCTCTTTGGCTCCTGTTAGGAAGAACTCAAAGCCCAAAGTGCTGAGTGGCTGTCTAAGAAGACATAACTAGTTGATGGTATGGATCTTAGCTTAGAATTTACTATAAAAAGTGTCCATAGACAGTATTGGCTGCGGAGACATCGTATACCAGCTTAGGCTGGGGCGACGGGCACACATTTGCCCAATTTGTACGATTTTGTCTATTTTGTCACTTAAGCCTCAACCTGCGAATGAGCAAGGCTACTGTTATTCCAAAACACGAAGTTCTTTAGAGTCTGTTGCGCTTGTCATTTGATCCTTTAAGTCTTGTCCACCAAAAAAAAAACCAAAGATGGCCTCAGAAGGCTGCTACGAAAAAGACATTCTTCGACTTAATTTTTGGTTCTCTACGGAGCAGTTGAGGAGAAGATTCAAATGCGAAATAGACTCCACTTCCCTAGCCAACAAATGTCAACAACAGCGACATCTCAGCCCGAAAAGGTTTCGAATCCAAGATAAAAATATTTAGCACGACAACTTCTAAAGAGCCTCGGCCTAGCATCTTGGAACCGATTATGTTGTACGTATTATAAGGAAGGAACCTACAGTTTTATTGCCGAACGGCGATATTGAAAAGCTATTTTATGACAGATTTCACCCTCAGAGTTTTGTTATAGCCTGCCGAGAAGTGGTGCCGCGAAATAAACGTTTGATTGTGTTGATGTGCTCGAAACAGTGTCCACAAGCCACAGCAACTAAAGCCACAAACGAGTGAGGCAGACCTTTCTGTCGAAAAGGGAAGCAAGCTTGATGTGTAGCTGGCTTGAGAGACCCAAGTTTATCGCGATCTCTAATGTCAAGGGATGTTTGAAAGAAATACTGTGAATTATAAACAATGCCTTTAGCGTTACTGAATTATAAAAAAAAATTAAACTAATGACAAGAACCAACAGACTTCTATTTTGTAACTCCAGTGTATCCTTTCTTGTCGCACACATTACACTTACACTAGCCGAAAGTGCCGTAAAATAGGGTTGTCGTTTACCTTTTTCCTGTAATTTTATACCAAACGCCTTTTTTTTTCTTCTCTGTTTTACCTTCGAACATACTTTTTTGCTAACAAGGACTTCATTAAATTTCAAAACTCTCACTCTCCCTCTCTCTCTCTCTCTGTTGTTCATTCACCGTCATATGCTTAAAAGGATAAGAGTAACGATATTATTTTTTTTACGATAAATCTTATCCTCAGGAGGAGAAGAACAGTTCAGATTCGTTAACGATGGTAACTTTTACCAAACTCCATAAATATCCTTAAGCAGGATGTACGAAGCATAATCTCCGTATATGCGTTTCGGACAGTGAAAATTGATTTTATATGACCCGCCCTCCATCTTAAACGAGGACTTTAAAAAAATATCCTTTTTTTTCTGAGAAAGTAGGTGCATAGCATATCCTTTATGGCTCACACCCATCAACATAAAAAAAAAGAAAAACGAGTAACAAGTATGACGGATGACAGAAGGGGATCCGGGACGACAAAGGCTGTGCTCCTTGATGTGAGATTTTCCTTTTTGAAAGTAAAATCTTTTTTTTTAAATGAGATTCCAGCGAAAGAGAGGAACTCAACTCAAAGCGAATGATAAGAAGCGAAAGTATATGCGCTCCTCATAATTATTTATGACGGTTGTAGTAGTAACACAACTATGTAGATTCTTAGCGGGAAGTGGGGACGGGATGCAACAACAGTATTTAAGTGGAAACTCCATCTCGGTCCCGTCCGCGCCCCTATCTATATCTCTCCATCTCCGTGACGATCTGCTTCCGAGTCGTGTTTGGTGAACATTTAGATTATTCTGCTGTTCTACAGCGTAAGCTTACCCGGCCAAGTTTGCATGCTAAAAAGCGTTTTGCGTGTGTGCTAAATGAATTCAAATCGTTTGCAATTGTTATTGCAGCGATAAAATTCCATTCGCAAAGAGGGTTGTGTTGGTGACGACGATGTTGGGTGAGTAAAATATCCTTTTCAGGGGATTCCACGTTTACCACTGTTGTGTTGTGTTGCATTGTATGTGTGTGTGTGTTTGTACAATTGCTTGAGTAAACAATTGAAATGTTAATTTTTTATTTTTTTTTGTCATCATCCCCCCTTGGGGTGTGGTGCTGATGGAAATATTAATATTGTGTGTTTGATGGAAGAGAAATGAGGTTAATGCACGGGTGCCGTGTGAAAATCGCGACTAAGGCTATGGATACCTTACAGCACTCAATGCTGTATAACGTGGCAGTAAATTGAAAGTAAAGTGCCACAAGTAACGCAAAGGGATTGATTTCTGTATTGTGATTGAAGATTGGATTTGTTTGAGAGCGAAGGTAATTGATTGTTTGGTATTTTGGAGAATTTACGTGCTGGAAATTATCGTGAGTCAAGCGGTGGAAATAGTGACAAATGGATTTTGTAAGTGAAGGGTTTCATTTGAATGTGACATTTTACTGACTATCGATTGTGGAAAGGAAGGATTTCCTGTTATTTGCAGTGGGCGGGGTAGTTTCCGCCTTTTTTGATGAATAAAGCGTAACGACCTTAGTGTGACCATTAGTCTTACAAAATCAACATTCATATCTACATCCGACACGCGATGTAGTATTGCATAGAAACATAGATTCGTAGTTCCGACTTTGGAATGGATAGTGTTTTTGCTGTGTACTCGTGGATGTTAAAGCTTTGAAAAATTAATCAATGGACACGTGTCTTATGTCAATGGACGCGGGGCTTATTTTTATGAGTCCATATCAACGTTTAAACTTGGAAATTAAGCATTTGTTGTCCAATGTCGCTAATCCTACATTATATGGAACGAAGTCTGCCTCTGCAAGGCATTATTTTTAATAATTTCCATTGCTTCTTCAGTAAAACTCTTCGCTACATAAACTCTATAGCTTCTTCTATTAGTCTTTGATAAACTCTATCCACTTGCAGTTAGAATGGAGTGTTTCACCCATTGGAAAAGGGTTTCTTACTTTGGTCGCTTACTGATGTACGACTGCATTAGTTGAACTGACTGGCAGAGTGAATTGATGACTTGATTTAAAGCAGGCCTTCGATAGACTTCGGTAGCTTTCGGAGGATTGAATATGCTCAAACAAAGCTGACTAGTGACGAGAATCCCGGGGTTGATTTCGAAAAGATTCACCAAGACTGAGTAGTCCATTCAAGGCTTACAGTAGGAGTCTTTGGTGTCACCTACTGACCTTTTGTAAATGCATGCGACGAACTGGAGGTAGCAACTGACGAAGACGTAGGACTCTCAAATCAACAATATGGGTTCAGAAAAGTTCGCGATACAAGGAGAGTGACTAAAACCTATTCAGGGGAGGACAGAAGAGGAGGAGCAAACAAATACGGTGCCACTATAACCCTGGATATAAAAAAATGCATTCAACTTCGCAAACTGGGGTAAGTCCCAAGAACATTAGCTTCGGTGCAATGATGCTTAGCTACTTTTCGAACAGACTTCTACTTTTCGACACTGAAGATGGAGTAAGACAATACCCCATACCTGTAGTGTTTCACAAGAATCTGTGCCAGGTCCTATTCTATGGATAATTATCTATGATGGGGTTCTGAAGCTTGGAGCCAAAAATCATAGACTTTGCCATTGCTATTGCAATTGTGGTGGTGGCGAAACACCTAGAAGAAATAGAGCACATCTTCAACGAATGTATCCAAAAGGCACACCTAGTGCTACTTGGGTTCATGATGAACCGCCACCTCTACCTGGGCTAGAAGGGAGAGCCAATTGCCATCAGGATAGGGGGTCACCAGATGCATAGGAGTAATGATCGACACTAGATTCCCCTGCAATGAACATCTAGAAATATCGTGTCAAAAAGCTGCTCGGGTGAGTGCAGCCTTATCTAGAATAATGCTTACTACACAGGAAGCTTCTTTTGTCAAGGAGGGTGGAGTCGATTAAAATGCATGTGACACCAATTTTGGGCCAAAACAACGACAACTAAGTCTATTCTGTTAGCCGACTATGCGCGATTAGGGTATGCTATGCGTATCGGATCGTGTAGGAATACTACCAGCAGACATTTTCGCTAACGAACTTCAGAGGAGCTACACGTATACCGAGCTTCAGCCAAAGATATTAAGCTAGAAGAAACTCAATGAAGCATAAGACCGTGGCAGGAGAGATGAAGCCGTTCGTCAGGGAGAAGATAGACCCATCGACTCATACTGGATATCCACAAATAGAACAACCGACACCACGAAGAAGTCAGTTCTTACCTCAGTCAGCTCCTGACCGGACATGGCTGTTATCGAGCGTATCTAAACAGGTTAAGGCGTGATGAATCCCCAACCTGCCTAAACTGCGAATTAGAGCGCATATAGCTAAAAAGACTAATTGGAGACACCAACTCCTGATAATTTTGTAAACCATATGATGACATCGAGCGCAGTATGGGATGCGGTGAAACAGGGTGTTGATTAGTACGCAGGTATATTCCTGTGCTATCAGTATTTTTAGAAGATTACACACCCGTTGTAATAATCATAAAAAAGTCCCAAAATAGTCTCTTGGACTTACTAGACACATAGCCAGACCATTTCTTGTTTGCAACCTTTGTTTGATGGTCGAAACCAAAGTATTTTTGAAGCCAAAATAAGTGCCCAGCAAGAGGTGCACTTTTTACAGTCATCACCTCATTTGAAGCAGTACTTTGTAACCATGTCGCCCAATAACATCCTGATGTCACTCTCTTACATTACTTAATGAAAGAAGCTCCAAGTACTTGTATAATAAGCTCCAATCGACAAACAAACTCAAACGATGTTCGTCAACCCAAAACGAAACCGCTGTCATCATCAACAATGGCCAAAAGACCCTACTCCAACCCTTAATTAGGTATACAGAATGACACGCTATAGGAATGATTTTCTACCCTAAATCTACGTAACGGTGTCCCTTGTAGTTCGACAACCAAATCGCTTTATGAAAATGTCCATTATCTTGTTTGAAAAGTTTTTTTTTTTTCTCGACTGAATACGTCCATCAAATTGTCAAGCTTCGATGGTCGAACAAATTTTAAGAACTGGAAACATAGGAATACTGTCCGAGTGAATCCAGGAAACGGGTTGACAATCATTTTTTGTGTGGCAAAGTCTAAAGAGGACCTTCGGTAGAGCAAAGCAAATGATTTTTAGTCGGAGCTGTGTAGCTTAAGTTAGAAAATAATTCATTAGAAGCGTCATAAATGGGAGCAAATCCTTGAATAATAAAGCGAGGAAGAGTAAGGGAATAATTCAACTGGACTTTGCGGAGAAAATTCTTCAACAATGAAGGGACCTGTGATCCTTAAGTTAGGAGAGCTTAGGAAAGTAGTTATCGTATACCGGCCGACGCACTTAGACCAGAAGTGAATCCATTGTGATACCTTAGGATCTAGGAGGTACTCCTCCACCTATTTGCTACCAAACAGTGTCATGTCTAAGGCCAAAAGCAGTCAATATAGTTCATAAGAGCAGAACAAACCTTCAAGAGCACTCCTTAATGCCAACCCTACGCAGTCCTTCTCCTTATGATCCTTTTCGTTTATTCATTAGTCGTGCACATGAACATATGTAACTCCGTGCATTCAAACAGAAGCCTTATTGTTTACCCATGAGGAAAAAAATAAAAAAAATAAAAATCCCCGACAACTCTTAGTCCAAATCCTTTCAATCAGGATTGTGCTCCCCTAGCTTAAAGATCAAAACACACACAGAAAACATCGTTAAGCCGCAACCTCTATGCACCAGCACACACTAATTAGTCACACTAACACTAGCTGCAAGGAATTTCCATCCGCTCGGTGTGTCTATACAAATATTTTAACCCCTCAAAAATGGAAAAAAAAAACCAACATCAATGTTAAGGCTCTCCTGCTCCACTGCTGTGTATACCGTTAACGAGATGTTTTCATTACAAAATCTGCAAAATGGTTCAAATTCAACTTGAGAAACAATTGAAGGATCCCTCAGTGCGAGTGCTCTCGGAGCTTTCCGCTCCTTATTTCCGTCAGCGAACTACGAATTGAAGTGGAAAATGACACATTTCCGTTGTACATTGCGAGCAAGCACAGGTTCACCTAGCATTAGTATGGCGTCTCTCTGTGCTCTCCTGCAATTGCATGAAGACTGACTATTCTTTTCGTCGTTTTTTTTTTTTTTTTTTTTTGTGTACTGCTTGTATGTACGTATTCATCCTTGTAGCCTTTTTCTACGTTATTTCCTGAAATTAGTTCAATCATTGTCATTCGTCTAACTACAACGGGATTCAAAAGACGGAAGCAACATTGTGTTTAGTTGTTCTCCCATGAACAATCTGTTTTCTTCTTTCTTTGCTTTCTTCACGTTCAGGACTTCTTGTGCATTTTTAACAAAAAAAAAAAAAAAAGGACAAGCCATCCTTTCAATGGATGCTTTGGTTTAAATGGTTAAAGTGAACTTTACAAATTTCCAGAAGATTGAATGTATACTTCCTTACTAGTCCTTGTCCTTGTTAAAGGCGGGGAAAAGGTTGTCAAACAAAATGTTCCTGTTAAACCTTGTTATCAACATTTTTAAAACTATTAAGACTCCGTACTTTTCTTTCAAAAAAGGGCCGAGGACTCGGTTTTTTTTCCAAGAAGGTTACCTCTATCTGAAGGAGATTTTTCCACATGGCTCTGGTTAACTTCTTGGAATCCGATACTTATTTCCTAGTCTATTGTCTCTGATCTGTAACTTTTTAAAATCCCTTCGCCCATCATTTCGGTCTCCTGTAACTGATATCCTTTTGCCGCAGATACAAGTTTGCAGTAACTTCCCAATGAGTCCTGTTTCTTTTTTGAAAATTAATTATCAATCTTGTCAGTTTATTCTCATTATTGTATGTCTTCAGAAGCAGATTCCAGATTAAGAACACCCTCCCATCGCGCACAGTTAAAGGTCATTTACAAAACCACCATTAAAAGACAGACGTCCTTATTGCAAATGCCATGGCATAAATAATGCCAAATGGAAATAAATCAAATGCATTCCTCGGAATGCTCGCCTATATTGCGGTTTTGAATGCATTTAACCCTCACAAAGCTAAACAAAGGAGCATAACTCGGGATAGGAAACAAAATAAAAGTCATCACCACACCAGGGTCACCCACCAGATAACAATCATTTTTGTTCATAATTTGTGCCTAATGGTCTCGTTACAAAGCGAGAAGGAGATGCGGCCGTACGCCAACTACACCCCTCTCGAATTCTGTTATAAATAGTATTATTATTAATCCACCCCAACACTTCAACGGCACACACACACACACACATACACCCCTGGTGAGGAGAAAACAAAATACCCGACAACAAGAATACACCCTTGTGTCCAATTCGATTTATCTCTTCATCCTGGCGAGCACACACAACAAAGCGATAAATGTCCGCAATCACTGTTGCAGCCACCTCCTTGACTTTTAGCAACCCCTGCTCCATTAATTTAGTGTTTAGTGCTTGCTTATCGCGTGAGGGTGGGTTTTTCCCAAGTCAAAAAGTCATGCATCTCGGATTCCCTGGTATAAGTAGAAAATAATTATCAATTTCAGCCCTTGTCCTTTCAAGCGATAATCCGCACAAAAGATGGACACGCTTGGATTGAGTTGATGCGAGAGAAGGCATGTGGGTTGGTAGGCAGGGGGTGCATAAGATGGTGGTGGCAACTGACAGTACCCCATAATTTAAGAGAAAACGAAAAGAAAACACCCCCTAGGGTCTAGGGCTCTTTGAAAAAGAAAATGGATACTCATAACGCAGGCAATCCGATACGGTTGCTTGGAAAAGGTTCATCATTAAGGGGATCTGTGCGGATTTGATGGTAATGTTTGTTCCGTTTGAGGGCCCAACGTCATCTTATTAGTGGACATATTCATACAGTGATTTCTTTTTCATTATTGTACGTCTCGGGTATGGGGTGCAACATGTGGGGGAAATATAAAACGAATATGCAGTTGCTTAACAGTGTGTGACACAAGAATGTAGAAGGTTGGATGAGCATCCAAAACGGTTCTGGAAACGTACCTAAAAGAAGATGCAAGTCTATAAGAAGGGCTACACTGCCAGAATAAATGACAGCAACGATTGTAGAAATGTCTCGCTTATCCTTGAACAACTTGGTTCAACTGTATACTTTATACACTTACGTAGGTCACGTCTGTGGATTCTTGTACATATTCTGCTTTCGACTGTGTCCATCCGCCTCCACGTCGACATAACTCCCAAATTACTTCCTAAGCATCCCTTCAATAGCCCACACACAATCGCATTACACCTTAAAATTTCCAGAACCATTCGAAATGAACAAGGTACATCAGTTGACTGTTCACTACAATATAAGGCTCATCAGGGTTTCCAAAGATGAAGTCGAACAAATTATAGATCGACTTGCTAGAAAGGTTCACAATATCACAAATTTTAAGGCAAGAACCCAACCAAATAGACCTCAGAATCTCCTGTCGGATTCTCGCAAATCGCTGCATATCAGTGAGCCCCAGTATACACATGTGTTTCTTGAGGTTAGTGTCCATGTCCAGCCTCAGCTGTCATTGCTCTCAGCTTGAACCTAGAACTTTTCTATTGCTTAGTTTCTTTACGAGGAATCTTCCCGCTTTCCACTGCGTTTAAAACAATCAAATCTTTGGAAAGCGGGCGATATGAGCCATCGAAAGATAGCAAGTTGGGAAAAACCCGAAACTAGCTCGGACTACCTCACACCATCTCACGATTTCAGCCTAAGCATACAAATTATCAGCACCTCAAGAGACGAGGGGACCAGCGGGAAGGCTATCAACCCCACAAAAAATTTAAATTTTCACAGACGGGTCAAAAACCAAAGAAGGAGTAGGCTTTGGGATCTACTCATTAGAACCCAACATAACGCGGTCAATAAGACTTCCAAACTATAGCAGTGTGTTCCAAGCGAAAGTGCTAGCCATCACCGAGGCAGCCCGTGAACTATCAATGAAGCTGGGGTCTAGAAAAACTATCGACATTTACATGGACAGTCAAGCCGCTATCAAAGCTATTTCATCCAACAGTAGTTGAGTCAAAAATTGTGAAATCGCAAAGACAGACACTCAAAACCCTCACTCTGGTGGATCCCTGTACACAAAGATATCCACGGGAATGAAATGACGGATGAATTAGCCGGGAAGTACTGCCCCCCTAGCTCTCGTCAAACCTAGCATCGCACAAGACTTCCAAAGACAAGCTGAGGAGGGATGGAACTCACTCTCATCATGCCGCATCTTCAGGAAACTCTGGACAAATATCAACAAGATAAATCCGGAGCACATTCTTGTGCTAAACAGATCAAACTTAGCACTCTTCAAAGGGATTATCACAGGTCACAACCTACTGGCGGCACACCTTAGAAGAAGGTACAAACGAGTTATGCAGAGGCTGTGGAAAAACAGACGCGGAAAAGAACACAACCCACTTCCTATGCGAATGTTCCAGCCTCCACAGAACAAGAAACACGGCCCTCGGTGAATACTATTCCAACGACCTGGGCGACTTGTCTAAGAAGCCACCAAAAACCAATATAAAATTTACTACGATTCCAAGATGGTTCAGGAAGGCCGAGCAATCGTAATTGCACCCACCTAAACCTTTCCCTTCTTTTTGTTTTTTTCAGACTGGAATTTCCACGTCAGATGACCACAATGGATCCATAGAGATCCGAAAGTAGGCTGCATCACGCGAAGTAGCCACTTTTTCAACCTACCTATCGACCTACTTCGAGAGGTTTGTCTAATAATCTTGAAAATCCCTTCAAAAATAAAATCAATCTCTTCACCCAATCAAGTCTCTTGACCCATCCTTTAGCTCGCTTCCAAAACTTCTTCGTTAACCATAAGAAGGACGTGAATGTCAGTTCAGTCCACCGAAAAAGTTACACTTTACCAACTTTTACTGACGAATTTGGACTACAAAAGCTTGTAAGCAATGCCGTCGCACACAACTGTCTGGATCCTAGTTAGTTCGACCAAAGTTGGTAGACAATATCAATCAAAAGGAAGCTTGCTCGCGTCCTATGTCGTTCACTTCTTTTTTTAAAAATTGACGAAGCACCATGCTTTTTCTTACAACCCAAACCTCAATCATAGACATCACATCTAGATGTAAGTCAAAGTTCAATCAAGATAACTCAGTCGCACAGCCCGAAGCCATCTTCAAATTGCCACCTCATTCAGCCTGTCAGACATACTGTACCGATCTCCTGAACCTTTTTTTTTTATTATTTCAGTGAAATAGAGTGTTAATACGGGACGAAACCCAATTCTAATAATACAAAAAAGGACTCCATAAATCCGAGATTCCTTGTTATATTCACCCGAAAGTATATGCCGCAGGCAACAGTAAAGGCAAGCTGCAGGGACTCATACAACGCCTACCCAACCCACACCTTGTCATCCCTTTTTTTTTGTGTTATTCGCTGTTGTACCCATTTTTATTGCGTTGTATTTGCAGTAGTCTCGACGAGCTTGTCAATGGTTCGGTTAACGATATCGTCCTGGCAGAGGATGTCCTGTATCTTACACGAGACTACTACGTGCAGCCTGCTGCTGTTTGTTCCTGTTTTTTCTGTTTTTTTTTTTTCTTCGATTTCCTTTTGCACGCCTTTAATGATGTAGCAGTAACGAAAGTGGTTATTTTGCTTGTTATTTTGATTGCCCTGTTTACTTCGGCATAAGGGATGGTCTCGACGAAAAGAAAAACAGCGAAACACGGCACGGAACGGCCAAAGAGAAAACTCGGAAATTGGCATTTCAGGTTCATTAGGTTATTATTTTAATTTTTTTTTTCACGCTCTGCGTCACCTCTTCCTTCGTCCTTTTTTCATTTTCTGTCTACCAACAGCCAATGCTACAGGCTACTTGACACCGGTTACCAAACGTGTCGCACCGGATGTAGTGGGATATCATTGTTGACCAGGATCGAGCACGTCCAATTTCTAATTGAAACATTTCGTCCAATTTTCATAATTACGAGGGCGCTGCCGGAGGCCATGTGCCTGACGGCAACTGAGGGTTGTTTTGCTGCACAAACAGGCAGCGGAAACATTTACACAGACACCCCAGACCCATCATCACAACCACCAGATCCTTAAAGATTTCATTAAGATTTTTAAACATTTTTATTTCCGGCCAAGTACTCAAATAAGGACCTTTATCAGTTCGCCTGTCTACTATGAAACGGACAGAGAGAGAGAGAGAGAGGACAATTTGAAATTCATACACCAAGCGACAACGACGACGGTTGGCGGTAGGATGAAACGTTTTATTTTTAAATTACCGGAGCAGGAAAAACGACAAAGTGCAGATACGAAGAGGATTCGTAGGCGACGGAATAAATTTAAAGGATATTGACATAATTAGAGCGTATTAAAGTGTCCTTAATGGAAATTAATTAACTTTATTTTTGTTTCTCGGTGGCGAATCGTTTCCTTTTGTGATTATTGACTTGGATACGGATACGGATACAGCGTGTGAGGTTGATGGGAGGAATCATTTGATTCTCATTTTGTTTTTTTCCTTTATTTTTTTTTAAAGGATCACGAAGGAAAGAATTAGAGTCCACGTTTTAAGTATCAGAGGAAATCGTTGTTTTAAATTAGTTGAAAATAAGATGAGAAACTTGGAAACAAATTTCGTGTGGACAATTCCAGGAAGCATTTCTTGATTTCATTTTGAATTGTTTTTTTTTTTGTCTCAGGATTTGTAAAGGAAAAATAATTTCATTTGCGAACCGAATGACCTATTGGGTTACGGAAGTGGTGGTTAATAGGGGTTACCACAAGCAAAGACAAACAAATCTCTTTGTGACAGTAAATCTAAAGTCCTTACTGAGGTTTGACAACAGACAATTTAATTAAATTGGTGCCTTGTAATGAGAAGTCTACTCTTAACTCGTGCGCTGTTTAAAGGACTTGACAAAGGCCAATCCGACCACCAAACGACGAGAGCAACTACAGAAATCAATGAAATTGTATATGTTTCAGCAAGAAGTCACTTATCCCACTTGTCCGTAGAAGGATTGAGGACAAAGAAACAGACGTTAGAAAGGATTGAAGACATAGAAACTAAAATTGCTTTATTCGGCTGCAAATAAACTCTCTACATAAACTCTTGGTTTGAAAGACCAGTTGAGGAAGAGAAGTCAGGGGACGGTGCCAAAGAAGGAATCCAATCCCAATGAAGATAAACCAAGAAAAGAAATCCAACAACTGTTAAAAATGTTGGAGAAGTTGACGACTTAGAAAGAAAAGATGAAGAGATGGCTGCATCACGTGATGCAGACTTCACTCGGATATCTACGGATCCATTGTGTTCCTCTGACGTGCCTGAAAAGACAAAGAGAAGTGAAAGGCCTGGGTGGGTGCAATTAGGATCGTTCAGCCTCCCTGAACCATCCTGAATTCGGAGTCAATTTTAGAATGGCTTTTGGTGGCTTCTTAGACAGGTCGCCCAGGTCGTTGGAATAGTATTCACCGAGGGCCGTGTTTCTTGTTCTGTGTAGACTGGGACATTCGCAAAGGAAGTGGGTTGTGTTCTCTTTCGCATCTGTATTCCCACAGGCTCTCCATTACTCGTCTATTCTTAGACGCGTTCTTCTAAGGTGGACCGCCAGTAGGTTGTGGCTTGTGATTATCCCTATGAAGAGTGCTTAGTTTGATCTGTTCAGCGCAAGAATGTACCCCGTTTTATCTTGTTGATATTTGTCCATAGTTTCCTGAAGATGCGGTATGATGAGAGTACACTCCATCTATCATCAACTTGCCTTTGGACACCTACTCTAGGGCAGTAGCGTCTAGGTAGCGATAGGCTGCAGGACCTTTAAATTGCAATTTTTAAGACGCTCCTGACATTCCAATCCATTTCTATGTCGTTCCCAAATTACCCATCTTCTTGTGTCTTTCCATAGATAATTTGTATGGGTGCACTGGACTGGCCAGAGGTCCAAGTAAACCTAAAGACACAGAAAAAACCAACGAACCAAGATAGTCCCCAGGTTTGATTGAAGGAAACCGAAGGAGTTATCTCGCACAGGTAGCTAGGCAAAAGACCAGCGAACCCTTAGAGCGCCCCAATCAAACCTGGAGATCATCTTGGCTTTGTGTATCGGTGGAAGAACAATTTCCCAGCAGAAGATGACGCAGCTTACTAGCATGTATTGCTTTGCAGCAAAAGGCTGGAACAGGACGAAAATATGGATGAGTTGGTGTACGAAGTGCGAGCGATATTTTCAAAACATCATCATCAGTGTCGAGAAATGAGATTGAATGCAATCTTGAATCCAATCCGAATCAAGTGCTTAAAGTGTAACCAGATGATAATCAGATGTGAAGTCGTTTCTGCTGTCATCTTTCCAGCCATTTGTGGAGTCATTCAATTCTTGCTGTCTTTCTACCCTACCGATTTCGAAAGGCATGAGTCCAGCTTAGACCTTTCTCTTATAGTATAGATCACAACCCTTCAAACACTGGTTCTCCCTCTACGTAATCTGAAGACTTTTCCATGCGGTGGAGTTTATTTTTAGTTAAGAACAACTTCCATGTTACTCTTAGCCTGTTCTGCATTATGTCTCACAGTGTCTCCTTGAATATTTTTTCTCGCAGTGATAGTTATTTACTAGCATATCTTTGATAGTTAATGCTATTATCGCCGATCCTTGCAATGGTTCGTCAAGAACAAGGCTCCATGTTATGCGTGGAAAAACGTGTCCTTCATGCAAACTGCTGTTGTGTTCCTTGTGATAGCTTAAGTCCTACCAGAATGCCAGATGCAATTCACTATATATGTACTTGTCCATAGATATATCGAAACAGACCTCAATTGTTAGGTCCTTCTCCATCTCGCTTGAACTCGAACAAAATCAGCTCACTTAGCAATTCAATGTTCTCATCCTTGAGGTGAGACAGTGACCACTGGCTATGATAGTTTTCAACATCACGCACATCCAGACAGGACACTCCACATTGCCTCTTATTGGTATTGTAAAACACCTCCTCGAAATTGCATCCAAAACTAACCTTTTCAACTAGATCTTCTCTTTAACACAAGACAGGATCAGACTTTTACACAGACTTAAACACGAAGCGAAATTATCAATTGGAGTACTTCTTAAAGTTTTTAGTGTTTTTGTAAGAAAATACATTCCAAACCATCATCTTCCAAGAGCAGTAAAACAATTAGTTTACAAAAGCCGCATCAAAAAAAGATGAAAAAACCCTAAGTCCCACTTAACGCTAAAACTTGTCCCACCTTGATCACTTTGTTGGCATGGTTCTTCTAAATTTTGCGGGATTCAAAAGTTCTGATTAAAGGATCTGTGCTCAAGTGCCTTTTATTCCAACTCGGAACAACTCGCGGCGGGACATAATTTGTTTCGTAAACTTGTTCACTACTGAAATCTAATTCTCACAAAAACCCTATTAACAGTAAATCTTCCTCCAGGATAACATTTTGTCAGCTTCAAAACGATTATATACGTACCTTTCATAGTTGTAGTTTAAAAAGTTAAATAAATTTCACTTCAGCACTTGCAGACAGTCCTTCACCGTTCGTTTTTTTTTTTTAGATTTTCGTGTAATTCCGCAATTACGAAATGTTTTATTTGAATATGAAATCCGCTTAGGATAAAAGATAAAACTAAAAAAAAAAAAACCAAAAACTAAACTAAAAATAACATTTCTCTGATTTCCATTCTACGTCCTTATACGTGAATACATAAGTCTGTGTGTCCTTCCTCATCATCATCATCATCACCATCGCAGCTGAAGAGGAATCACTAAAACGACATAGTTGGCCGGTTTCCATCTTCTGCAGCACGCTGTCTCCCCCCCCCATCTCTTTCCAATGTATCCCACCACAGCTCTCCCAAGTGTTTATTTATTTTTCCCAAAAAAAAACTATTTCGCTTAAATGGTTGACGACTGCAGACCGTGTCATGATGAATGGAGGACGGATGGTGATTATTTTTGAATAAATCGTGATACAAACGAAAACGAACAGAAAAAAAAAATTAAATAAAGGACGAGGAGATCCCTGAAAAACCCCGGATGGAGTTCAATGCCATACCCAGCTTGCTATGGGTTTGCCTTCTCTCAGTGGGATACTGGACGTGATGGTGCGGATTGAGTAAATAGCACTTAAATTTGCATTTTGCCAGAAAAATGAAAAAAAAAGAAAAAAAAGTTGTATTCTCTCCGGAGTTAAGCCTCTCTCCAAAGGGAAATGGGGGATACAGTGGTAGTTTATGTAGTCTTACTTGGTTTAGACAATGTAATATGCAAAGTGCCTGTGGTGGTAGGTGGCTTTGAATTGAAATTCCCAAAGATAGTGAAGGATACCTTTTTAAGTGAATTATTTCAGAGGAAACCAATGATTTCCTAGAATTTCTTTTTTTTTTTTTGTTTTCCAATGAAACATAATAAATTTTGTGAATAAAAATGATTTTAATGGAAATATGTAATTGACTTTAAGTAGATTATGAAAATGGTGGGCGCACCAAAGTAACTTGTAGAGCTAGAATGATTTTTATTAGCTCAATACAATATTTGCTGACACTCAAAATTCAACATTTTCTTACGATCTGCTGCAGCGACATCTACACATCAATAAATATATGTCAAATCTTTCAGAAAAACCTGAAAAGGTGTGTGTACTCACTAAACCGTGATCAGACACATCTTCTCATCACGATCATTTGTATCTTCTCATCACGATCGGATACATCGTGATCATTCACATCAGAATTCCTAACAGGGACTACCTTTTGGCTGTGGTTAACAAGTTCATGAAAAATAAATCAGATGGCGCCACAATCGTAAATTTGACTTGACAGCTATCAAGTCACTTATTATGGCAGAAAAGCTTGCCATTTACACCGATGGATGGAGAGATACAAAGATCAATACGGAAGCTCTACTGTCTTACAAGACTTCAGGCATCAACTGCTGCTTCAAAACTGGAGTGAAGAGCAGGTCGGAGTCTTGGGAGATTATTACTTTTCTTCCAGCCGTTAAGGCTCCAAAGTCAACAACGATCGAGTAAAAGATGTCCAATACACCCAGAGTACCATAACATGCTAAAACTCCGGGAAGAGAAAAAGCTAATGAAGCAGTGAAATGGAGTTTTTTTTTATATAATTCACTAGGGCTAAAGGGGTTATGAATACCCTTATGATGGTATTCACACAGCGCTAATGTGAGTGTAGTGATTTTGAAACTCAAACAGTATTAGATTTCCGTCTTTTTGCTCCGAGGGTAGTGTCCAGAATGACTGGGAAGAATTATTGGTATTGTTGACATTGCTTATAATTCACAGTATTTCTTTCGACGTGTGCACTACTCCTAGATCTGTTTTTTACTTACTTAGGTGGCGCTACGCTACCATCAAGCTTCTCCAGTTAGCCCTGTCCTTTGTTAACCGCCGAGGCAGCGATAAAAGCCTTGGAATCACCGACAGTACAATAGAAGTTGATAAAGCATTGCCGCAGGTCTCTGAATGGGATCGCTGACAGATGCGACGTATCCCTGTGCTGAGTTCCAGCACACAGGGACGTTCCGGGCAACTGTAGAGCGGACGATCTAGCAAAGGAAGGGGCGGGTCAGTTCCATTCTGAAAATGGATCCCGGCTGCCTCTGTAGAATCGATAAAATCTCACCTTGATAGCAAAGCTAGAAGAGTAGCTAATAGCAGGTGAAATAACATCAACACTTGTCTGCTGTTGAAACAGATCTGACCTAACCTAGATTTGAGGAGAACGGAAAGACTTCTACCCGCGAATAGGAAACTTATAAGAGCTATAGTAGGAGCCCTTACGGGGCATTGTCTTATTGGCAGGCATGACATCAGAATAGGTGTCTGTAAAAGCTGCAGAGACGAGGAGGAATAAGAAATGATTATACACCTTTGCACATGCCCTGCCCTATCAAGGCGGAGGAGAAAAACACTAGGTGAGTATTTCTTCAATGACCTCAACGACCTAGCCAGGCTCGACATCTTTAAAATTAAGAGTTTTGTATGGGCGTCTAACTGGTTTTGCACTTAGTACGGCACAGGATAGGATTTACACCGATACGGTTACCCAGGACTTTTGCTCCTTCTTCCTCTAAGGAAATTCCAGATGTGAGCTTGCTGATTCTGGTTTTCGGTTTCTACACGTTTTATCACAATGGACCCTCGTTCTGACCTAAAGTGGTCCCTGTTCAGTGGAGACAATCACCCAACCTAACCTAACCTAGCCTAGTTATGCACTCCAAGTTGGCTGAGATCAACTTCTACTTGTGCGCGTCACCTTAGGCGAGATCAGTCTTTTCTGTGTTGTCCCTCTGGGTTGGATTCGAAGACTCTTCGGGCCGAAGCGTTGGTGTCCACGACCAATGCGTGGTTTTTTGACCAGTTCGATGTCGCTATACAGCTGTCAAAATGTATTCAGAGTTAAACACGAGCTATTTCTGGAACACTATGTCATTGGAATTCGTGCAGAGACACTCCGTCTTCCTCTCAATCATCACTACCGAAGCTAAAGAGATGAAAACAAAGTTGCAGCTAATAAAAGATTATGGACTCTGGGCAATCTTTTCTTAAAAGAACTAGCAAACCTTAACCTAGTTCAACTAGCAGACCTCTAGTTGAGAAGTTTTGTAAGGTTCATTGCTCTATCAAGGGAGGATTTTAATCAACAGATTCCCTAATCAATGCAGGCCTCTTCCAAAAGAGGTTTACAAAATTCGAGTAAGAAGGGTTGTACTTCAAAAGCCCTCCATGATCGAACTCCAAAGTCTTCGAGATCCTCTTCCTCATTTTTTAGGTTCCAACAGATATGGGCACAAAGTAGGTACTAACATTCTTACTTAAGGTGGCGCTACAGTCCGGGATGAACCTGGATCTCAACCAATAAACGCTACCACCCAAGAAGATCTTTAGCTAGCTCCATCCAGTTTAATTGGTTAAGTTCCACTTCATTTTACGTGCGTCGCCTGACTCGCGGTCTTCCTCTACTGCACCATCCCTCGAGGGTGAATTCGAAGATTTTCCGGGCCGGAGCAATGGTGTCTATCCGCTCTACATGACTCAGTGAACTCAGTCGTTGTCGTGTCTCCTCCTCCACTCACCGTCTAAACAGCCAAGAGCTGTGTGTATCCTCACCAAACTTTTCGTAAAAATCGTCACTGTTGTAAATTTATTCGAAATTTTAACACTAAATGGATAATTTTTGGTTGTGAAACGATTCCTTTTTCTTTTTTCTTATGATCAATGAAAAATAAATTAGGGATACAAAATTCATAATCGATACGTTCTAGCCTTTGTTAATCACAATACAATTCACGGTACCACCTGTCCCTGTTTGAGTTGTTGTCACTTCATTCGTTGCAGTGTTTGTACCAGTTCCTGTTCCTGTATTGGTATTTGACGAAACATTCGTCCCAGTTGGAGATGTAGTTCCCGTCGTACCCGTAGTTGGACTCGTACCAGTTGTAGCTGTTCCTGTCGTCACTGTTGGTAGAATTCTTTCTTCTTCACCCGTTGCGACTATATCCGATACCGCACTTCTACTTGTAAAGCAAAGTTCATTTGAGGTTCCATTGTAACTGAACGAAGGTTTATTATATCCACTGTTGCTACTGCTCGAACTATTGCTACTGCTACTGCTGCTGCCACTTGTACTCAGTGCGGCTAGTCCATCAACAATAGCTACACCGAGAACACCTTTTTTGAAGCCCAAAGCGAATCCCTTTACAGCGGCTATTCCATGTGAGATTACACGCCCCTCGGGTACAGCATCTTCCCGACCGGCATTCTTTAGTATCCGACGGACTTCTGAAGCTGAGATTGGTCGCAATAGAACACGTTTTCCTACAAAAATTGTATCGAACTTAACTCATGCGATTCACTGACGTATCTTGAATCTACAAACCTTCGATAGTAACCAATGTGAAGGCACACAAAATTAATAAAACAAAGATAGTCTTTCCGAACATGTTTTTGCTGTGGCAGAGAGAGTATCTGCTTAGCGATAGTAACTATACTGAGGCGAGAGTATCTCTTTCGTGGCTTTTTATCCAACAGAACTATGTAGGTGAAAAGAATAACGACCTATAAGTTGACACACTTGAATACAAAGTTGAAGGGTTACCACGAAGCTTTCTTTCGCGTGATTTTATTAACCAATTTGCATAGACATATGCAAAGAATTATGAATAATTAATTATGATCAGCCTTTGCCTTGGGCTGGGATTAATTAATAACTTGTGGCTGCAAACTAGGAGATACTTTGATGGAATCAAATTCCATAAGAGCTTGGTCGGGTAACTGTCAAACACTGACGAATAAATGAATTTGCATTTTAAATAAATAAATTTATTCACAAACTCATCTGTTTTGGCTTAGAACTTTCCAACATTTGACCTAAGGGGTCTCTGACTTTGGATACTTTCCCAGCCATCTGTTCTCGATAAATGTTGCGGTCAAATTGTGTCATCGATGAAAGTGAGGGGTAGTGACAGAGTCGATTTGTTTACGACCACCGATAAGAACGGACACAATCCAACAATCACCTTTCCGGCTCTCCAAAAACAAAAACTCTCTTTACTTCGACTTAAAATTACGAATAAGACGGCTTCACCTCTGCACACCATCATTGAACGTAGCACAATGAGAGAACGCTTGAAATTGGAACAACAGTTGCTATTTTGAAAAAGCTCCGAGGTTGGTGTCCAGAATGACTAGGGAGAATTATTGTTACTGTTGCCATTTGCTTATAATTCACAGTATTTCTTTCGAACATCCCGATGTCATTTCGTTCTTCGTGGAATGCTCGCGAATGCAATTGCACAGACAAGTTGCAAGATTGTGTCTATGGTGTTCACTTGGGAGTTGAAGAAGTCCCCTAACACCGTGTTACCTTGTCTTAATCCTTTTTTGACATCGAGCGCCTCGGTGAGATCGTTGCCGACCTTAATGGAGCAGCGAGCATTAGCATTTGACACGGATGCCAAAACTGGACATAGCTCTGTATAGCTCGGCCTTAAACAGATGGTGTGTGTCGATTCGGACTTCTTGGATTTTCCACATCCAGGATCTGCCGAAGTGTGAAAATGTTATCGGTTGTGGACTTTCCTGGCCTGAAACTATACTGATATGGTCCAATCAGGTTGTTGACGAGGGGCACAGGCGTTCACACAGTATGACAAATAGGATCCTCTCGCGTTTTTCATGAGACTGATGCCTCTATAATTAGCGCAGTTGAGAGAGTCTCCTTTTTTATGCTAGGGACACAGTGAGTGCTCTGTCGTACTAGAAGTTTTCAATGTGCTTCCTTCCAATATTAGCCGTGTTTTTTTGATAATTATACTCACTTCAGTCAAAAAAACGACTATACTCACTTCATCCACAGTAGCAGCCGCACCAACCAATTGGTTTGCGGCTCGATTTCTTTTTCTTCGTTTGACAGTTTGCAAATGTCAAAACCGAGGAAAAGCAACAACGACGATCGGCTTAAGGTTAATTTATGAGATTTTTCGCGCTCTGGTGGTCAACTTACGTAGTTCTATCCTCACTTGCTGCTACTGGGAAATTTATCCCCACTTGGTGTGTTGTTATTGCTTTGTGTGTAAAATCTTACTGGGCTGGGTATACAGCTATCAAAAAAACACGGCTATTGTGTTGAAGTCATTTTCCCTAGCAACATATCAGATGAAGTTCACTTCTTTAATGAGTGCTTCCCTGCTTAAGGACGACATTAGTGGTTTGCTGCGTACCATAGATGACTACTTTAAAATTTGAAGCGCAGCTGTTGGAGAAGTTGCGGCAAGCCACTCGTTTGAGCTTCTCCAGAACGTTCACAAGTATTTTTTTGCCTAAAACCAACCACAAAACTTCACCCAAGCAGTGCGTACCAATTGACTTGCTTTAACCGGTCCAATTCTCTTCTTATTGTATCATCGGCGCCAAATCCAAAAAAACCATCAAGTATATTTCTATCTTCACTTTGTCCTTCCATTTGATAGTTTTAAGTCCAGCAAAGCAAACCCCCAAACTTCCCAACTGAAAGCAAATAATATCTAGTCCAGTTCCCAAACAAACAGACAACCATTGTCCTTAATCATTTGCATTCTAACCGCGCACCGCATTGTGCACAGTACACACAATGCTTTCAAATAAAATGTCACAAGTAAGTTGTCAAAAACCATCCCTTCCTTCTGCATGACCAACAAACAAAAACTCTCATGAAAATCCGACACTGATTCCACAAAACTATAAACTTTCCATCAAATTACCCGCACATTGCCGTAAATTAGCAAAAAAAAAAAACTGTAAAGATAGTGGGGAACAGATACCAGGACTCACGATACAAGAAACAATCACAAGTTACAAAACCCTAAAAGAGGAAATCATTTCCGTCAGTTGCAGTGAGGAACCACCATCGCCATCGCCCTACCTAGCCACACAACAGTGTCCCTCTCCGCCCGCCCTTGCATATTGGATGACAATCTCCGAAAGCATTGTTTTCCCCAGACTTTCAGTCTCCGTTCAATTACCGGGTTTGGTTGTTCTGTGCCATGGCACAGGATATTCTCATCGGATTGCAGTCGTCTCAAATCAACGACCACACACCGTTGAATTCTGGACACCTCTCCAGCCACTAGTCAGCCATCAACCACCGCCGCCACCCGCCTGACCACCCACCCAAAATGGTATTAAGTGAACAGAGTCATGCCACAACATTTGGGCTATCCTGGCAGCATCCTGTTCTGCCACCAAAACTATTTACATATTCACATACAAGGGCGAGATGAGGGTTGCCTTTGTTTTTGCTTCGAAAATTCGGAAGTTTGTGGTGTTTTTTTTTTTGGAAGGAAAAAGGACTCGACAACGTTTTTTTTATGAGGACTGCAGGAGTTGAATTCATATTGTTGGCGGTGGCAATGGTTGTTGATGGCTTCTTTAAATCATACATACGTAATGGGGGAGCAACAGTATGTCCTAAAAGTCGATGGTCTAGGATCTAGGCAATCACAAACAAACTGTCTCCGGCGGAGAGGGGTTCTGTATATCCATTGATCAAATTTTGAATCTGAGAAGCTTCTTGAGATTTTTAAGAGAAAAGTTCTGCGTTGATGGTTCATGGTGGAGAAAATTTAACCACGGACTATACAAGCTGTACAGAGTCACAATGCAGAAGAGGACGATGTGTCTTCCGATCGATTGCCTCAACCAGTGTGAAGGTTTTTGGTTAAAATGCTGGTTCACCCCGAACTGTTGTGGCATCATAAGTAAGTAAAATGTTCTCGATAGTCTCACCTAGAACCACGGATGACCACTGTTACTTGTGCCCACTTCTGTACCACACACTGTCCAACAGTGACCCCGCAAAAAGTTTGTTCAAAATTAACATCTTCTTTCGCTTTTTTGCTTTTTTTTCTGCTTTCGCCATACGAATTGTCCTTAATTTGTTCTTGTTATCCTTGATTCTTCCTATTCGGGGTATGGAGCGGTTCCGATTTTATTACATCGTATGGCGACTACGACTGCCAACGAATGAAATGTGTTCGGCGACTACAAATCAGAATTAATTAAGTTATGGAACGCAACATGTAGATGGCGTCCATGTGTCTCTCTCGCTGAATGTGAATCCTTCCGATGACGGACGGAACAATATCCCCATTTCCCACACAAAGCACCAACGTTGCACATTTGTTGTGGCATTTTATGGTGGACGCTTGTTTTGTGGGATTTTTTCGAGGGGAAAAATCTTCCATCGGGCTTATGCGTTCAACAAGTTTAACCATAACCTAGAGCTCTGCTGGCTAACTGTATTATTCTATTGAAGAGTTTTCGGATTTGGATATATCATATTATTTATTCAGTATTTTCGTCTCTCACTGTGCAACGACAGGCGGACAGATGGATTGATGTGTATACGTATGTGTGTGTAGATTAGACAAAGTAAGGATATAGTTGCAGTGTCACTTAGGCAGATGAGATTTGGAGGGTTGGAAGGAACATTTTGCTTTGTTTGCAATTTGGTGCTTTGTAAATGCGAAGTTAATGAATAATTTGTCAAGGATTTATTAGGTCTGGCAACAGTGATTAGGACAAAGTGGTTGTAACGCATTCAATTAAGGATTCAAGGCATTTCTAATTTAAGACCGTTTGGGTGGATGTTATTTGTATTCGTGTGTGTGCGTATTTCATTTGATTGAGTGCGAAAATGCTTTAAGGATTTTCATTTGGACCAGAGTAAGGATCTATTAAATTGATGTGTTCACTTATGTTTATTTAATTACGTTGGAATTAATCGTCTATTGTTTTCGTTGAACGCTTTGGTAGCACTTAACACTTTAAGCTCAATAGGAAGGAGACTAGTTGTATGTCCTTCGTGAAAAAATTTATTTAATTTCTGAGATGAAGAAGGAAACCTCATGTAGAAGATTCACACTCGATGATGAGTGATTATAAAAACCACATCTGCAGACTGTATAACAGCGACAATTCAATTTAGACGATGATAGTTGAAACTTCCGTCCATTTGACCAAAATGAAGTGCCGATAGTAATGTCCAAATTGAGATTCAACAAGGCACCTGGATTGGCAGGCTTACCGGCCGAACTATTTTTAAATCACCCAGAGATGATTAGGTAAAGAACATACACTAACTCATCTCCAATGACGAATCCTGATGAATGGAATCTCAGCATCGTTTACCCGATCTACAGAAAAGAGATACGCTCCACAGCGCCAATTATAGAGGCATCAGTCTCATGAACAACGCGTATAAGATCCTATCTGTCATATCGTGCAACCGCATGAAACCTCTCGTCTAAAACTTGATTGGCCGCTATCAGTGTTTTTCCACTTCGACAAATCCTGGATGAAAGCCCAAGAAGTCCTAATCGATGCAAAACATTTCTATATCGCTTTTAAGGCCGCCTATGATAGCATTTATAGCGGCGAGCTTTTTTTTTTATAATTCACTAGCGCTAAAGGGGTTATGAATACCCTTATGATGCTATTCACACAGCACTAGTGTTGATGTAGTGATTTTTGAAACTCAGGTGGTATTAGGTTTCAGTCTTTTGCTCCGAGGGTGGTTTTCCAGAATGACTGGGGAGAATTATTGGCATCTCTGCCAAACTCGTCCGTCAGGATGACGATGGCGAATGCAGGGAGCTCCATCAAGGTCGATTTCGATCTCACCGAGACCTTGGATGTCAAAAAAGGATTCAGACAGAGTGAGGTGATGTTCTGCGACTTCTTCAACATAATTCTTGAATTAAGGCACAGTCCTTCAAAAGTCTGTGTAACTACAGCGAGTTGTCACTGATGCATTCGCGAGTATTGAGACCAAAATGGGTTCAGCAGCAAACAAAGGCAAAACTAAGTATTTTCTGTCAACAAGGAGGGACACTCAACATCAACGAATCGGACAAAATGTCACAGTAGACAGCCATAACTTCGAGGTAGTAAGGGACTTTGTCCTGGCTTTGCTATCACTTCTCATCGGAAATAACGTGATAGAATAACTCTTGCCAATCGTTGTTTCTTTGGGCTAAATAAGCCATTTCACGAAGGACTAAGGAGACTCTATACAAGACCTCATACATCGAAGTCCTACTGAAGCATGAACTCTGTCGAAGGTGGATAAAGGTACTCTGGGTCGGTTCAAGCAAAATATTCTTCGTAAGATAATCGGTCCCGTTTGCGTTGAGTTGATTTGGAGGGGGAGATTCAACGACGAATTATACGAGCTGTACAATGACATCGACTTGGTGAAAAGACTGCACACTGACCGCTTAAGATGGCTAGGATATATAGAACAAACGGACACCAACACGGGATAACTAAGGTGGCACGCACAAGTAGACAGGGACCTCAACCAACTTAGAGTGTGTAATTGGACGTAGTTAGCTAAAGACCCAACTGACTGAAGAGGCTTGTTGGTTGAGGCCCAGATTCACACCGAACTGTAGGAGTTGACCTATACTTTTCCCTTCTCCACACCACAAACATTGCACCAGATACTTACTTACTTAACGTGGCGCTACAGTCCGGGGTGGACCTGGGCCTCAACCAACAAGGGTCTCCAGCCAGTTCGATCTTTAGCTAGCTGCCTCCAGTTTCGCACGCTAAGTTGGTTGAGGTCCCCTTTAACTTGCTCCAGCAGCTGAAGGCTATCTCCCCTTCATCCAGGTCGGGTGGACGGAATTGTTGATCTACATCGATCAGGTTGAAAGGTTCATTCTGCCTGACAGTGGTATTTGGTCCGTCATCGCCGTTAGACAATCTACAGAAAAACTCCTTCCAAATCCTCAGCATCGACTGCGACTCTACTACTATGTTCCCTTGCTCGTCTCTACAGGCTTCGGTTCGGGATTTGTGTCGTTGGCGTGTATTTTTGCTGGAGAAGCATCTTTCAATTTCCTCGACCGCGCGCTGCTCATGCTCCTTCTTCATCCTCCTGAGAAGCCAGTATTCGTCTCTCCTCTTCTGTTCGTAGAGCACGTGAGCAGCTTAAGTCCTTCTATGCAGCGCCGCTTTGTATGCATCTTGCTTAGCTGCATGTGCTTACCGGCACTCGTCGTCAAACCAGGGGTTTCGTAAAAGCACATCAGAGGCGGCATCTCTGATGGCTTTTTGGCAGTGTTGCCACTTGTCTTCAATACTTGATACTGGCGCCATAGGACCTCTTACGAGATTGAGGGAGACTCGATCGGAAAAGGATATGGCGATCGCAGCCGTTCGACGTCAAACTTCCTCGCAGTATGAGCTTATCTTTGCGGTGCTCGAGATATCCGCAACTGTACCTTGGCTACAACAAGGTAATGGTCCGAATCGATGTTGACCCCTCGAAACGTTCGGACATCCATAATACTGGAGGAGTGCCTTGCATCGATCGCAATGTGGTCAATCGGGTTGACGGTTGATTGATCAGGAGATCACCAAATCCCCTTATGAATATTGAGATGCGAGAACTGCGTTCTAGCAGATGTCAAAAATTATTCATGCTTGACCTCCATTTTGACAAAAAAAAACCGTTATGTAGGACAATGTTGCTCTAAAAATAACTACGTTACCCGAAAATACATCCCCAAATACTGCGAGTATGTCTAAAACAATATCCAATTATCGTTGACATTTCAACAATATTTACCTAGCTTTTCACTACTAGGACCGTTTCCCTTACTTCGTTTTATACATTAATAAAAGTCATACAAAACTTTTTGGAATTTATGAATAAATTGCCGTTAAGGGAACTTTTCTATTGTAACATCTCGATTTAGAAGAACACCCACTCAAAGTGACAAAGCCATCGATGGAAATTATTTCGACCCAAATCAAGGAATACATTCACAACAACATGAATAAATTTTAACATCACTCGCCCATATCCTGGCAAAGATATATGTATGAGCCGATTGAGCCTTGGAACTAAAAATATTCACACTCGTTGTTTCTTTTTTTTTTCTCGTTATGTGATTTTGCATACACCCACTACATCCACACATGCACGTGGTATGTGATTAAACTTTATTTGGAGCTCCTGCCACTGTCACTTGTATCTGAAATTGCATTGTTTTGGATTTAGTATTCGGATTGCATTCTAAATGCAAGCGATTAATGAATGTGCATATGCGGTGTAATCAACTTGCACCTAACATAGTTCTGTGACCGAAATAAACGAGCATAGGCTTACTGGATACATTTTCCAAAGGACTATACCCTTTGACCTAGATTGTTGGGTCAAGCAGAGGGGTCGTTCTCAGGACCGCATATGAAATTCATAGAAATGTTGAAAAGAAAGAGACGCGAGGTGTCTATTGATGCAGGGAGATAGGACAATATTGCAGTCAAAGCAGCCGTTTGAAGGAAACCGGACATTTGATAGCGACGATGCAAAGGTGCCTCTAGGAGAACCAAGGAATTTTAAGAAGACTCCCGGAGAGCAATCGTCATATCGGCGAATATGTCTGCTAAATACAATGGGAAAGATCCTAGAACGTACAGCAGACGGTGGATAATAGTCCTTTGTCCAGTATGGATTCAGAAAATTGCGTCTAGCGTCAATGCCATAAAGGCAGTAGTAGATACAGCAGCTAAAGCAAAACTGGTTAGAAGATAGCGATGAGGCACAGAGAGATACTGCGCAGTAGTAACGCTCGATGCTAAAAAAAATCCTTTAACACGGCGAGCTGGTCTTGCATTAAGAGATCCCTGGCCAGAATGGATACACCATACTACTTGATGGGGATAGGTTAAGTTAGGTTAGGTAATAGGGTTGACGGGAAAGGAAGTCCTATCTCCGTCACACTTAGGTCAATGTAGACCCATTGTGGTACCTTAAGGGATCCAGCCCCCCTTACTAGGAACCATAAGCCTTTGTATCGAGCCAATCCGTGGGGCGGATAAATCTGTGTATGTCGACCACAGACTTGTCGGATAGTTCTTCTAGATCCTGAAAGAAGTGTCTTCCTAGGGTTTTGAATCTTTTTTGACAGAGCGCTGGACAGTGGAATGTGTGGAGTATCCTCATCTACTTCTTCGTCCCCACATCCCCTGCATAGGTCATCCGTGTTCAATCCCAGTCTTCTTGCTCGATGAGGATAGTCATGACCTATTTCACCAACAGAAAGCTGAGGTACCAAACCGACGACGGCGTTGAATACTAGAAAGATACTGTGGAGTCTGTCCTTGGACCTGTCCTGCGGCACATTATGTATGACGAAAGGTGATCGACTTTGCCGTGACCAAACACATCCACGAAATAGAGTCCATCATGGATAAAACATTCGCCGGGATCAAAAGTTGGCTAGAGTCCACCGGCCTAGAACTAGATGACCACCAAACCAAGGCTGTCTTCATAACCAGCCAAAAGACTATGAATCTCACAAGTTTGGAAACAAAACCATCAGGACGAGGAACAATGCTCGACAGTAGACTGAACTTCAAAACCCTTGTGGAGCACTCAAGCAAAAAGACATCACAGTTGCAAGTGGGCCTTTCCCAGATGCTGCCAAATATCGGTGCAGGGGCCTGGTTACTACTGTCCAGAGTGGTCATCTCAATCCTTCTATATGCGACTCCGGTTTGGGCGAGGGCACTTATAACGAAGGAAGCTCTGCATAATCAGAACAATAATCGGTTTCCAAACAATTTCGGACGAAGAAGCCTGTGTTATACGCAGAATGGTCCCCATTGACATTCTTGCCAGAGAGAGGCAAAGACGAGGAGGGTAAAAGAACGAGCAGCATCGTTAGGTGAAATAACACGACAAAAGGCAGATGAACCTTCAAACTGATCCCCACCATCGACGCCTGGACACACAAAGCACGCGGAGACTGCTACAATCTACTATCTTGCGCAGTTCTTTTCCAAGCGGTTATCAAACTTATCTCCACAGAATTGGACACCTTAGAAGAAAGACTGTGTGCAAGAAGCTTATATTCCACTCATGGGGACAACCCCTCCATCCAATCCATTGTTGAGCTGAACACTCAAAGTCAAAACTCACTTTGTTGCATATTGTGCTGAAGTTGACAGCATATAAAGCACACATTTCCAGACTCCACTTGGGGCTATCTACACCTGCCTTTTCGAAAAAAAAAATCCGAAAATGAAAACCACTCCAAAAATTCACACACACTCTCCCTCTCTCTCCCTGTCTCTCTTCTTCAAAAGCGAAAAAAACACTCGATTCTGTCCACAGTCCTCCCCATCCTAACCTCTTCTCGAGGCTTACCTTGCGGAACTTTCGCTTCGGTCCGCATTTAATTAAAAAGTTAACACAGACGAAAACACACATTTAATTGATGCACACGAATGAAATTAAATTTCGACTGCCGCAGGGGGGCTATTTTTAATTTATATTAGAGGTGGCGCTGCCTGTCTCTCAAATCGACTTTTATTTTTTGAAAAGTTCTCGAAAAATTCCATTTTCATTAAATCATCCGGCCTTAGGCAGACAACCTGGAGCTGGGTCTCTCTCTCTACACATATGACAGTCTGCATTCCGATACAAAAGCATTCCATCCTCCAGTCCTTCCTAAAGGAACATTCCATCTCGACCACAGAATAGAGTCATCCGAACGGTTCCGAGTAAGTCTTTCACGGCAACGGCCGAAAAAAAAAAGTAAAGTAATCGCATGTTCACACCCCGACCAGATGGGGTGACAATTGTGTGGCGCTGTCCTCTAAAATAATGTCATTTGCCATACGCGGACGGCTATGAAACAGCTTTGGAACAGCTGTCCCCTCCGGGGCGGCGGCGTATTGAAGTTTTTCAGAGCAGCAGGACGTGTGATGTGCAGTGATATGCTTCCGTGACAACCAAAATGGTGCATAACCGACACACCGACATGCATCGACTTCTGCCGGTGTGACGCTCTGTTGCATTTGAAATATTTGATATTTATTACACCAATGGACCTTATGCACTCTACTGTGGACGGAGGAGGATGTAACCAAGTTCCACAGTCGATGACGATAGTATGTCGAGTCATGAGGTGTTGAAACAAATACGAGTATGTGTATGGATGTTCCTATTTGTGGAAGTTTTGTGGTCTTGTACAGATGGTATACGACGTACGTGATCCATCAGAAGTCAACTTAACCTCATCATTCCAGAGGTGTTACTTTGCTCGTATTCTCATTTTTTTCGAACATTTTCTTAGAAAGAAGTTTCTCCAGATCGTTTACACATAGAAACCTGAATTCTTGAACGTTTGTGGTCTTTCCGGTGTCACATATGGAAGCCCTTTAACTTTTTTACTTAACCAACAAAAGCCTTGGATCTCCTCCACTCCAAAACATGGCCAGACAGATCTCTCGACATTTCTCAGTCGACTTAGTTCTCCTCAGAGCTTGGTTCTTCTGCTACTTTTATGAATCTCCAGCAATGTCCATTCGAAGTCAAGGTTAGTTCGAAGGGCTTAGTATAAATCATTCTAACAGACGTGTACCCATAACGTCGGAAATCGAAGTTAACTCAGAGGTGATACTGAATGAAGTACCTCGGACTGTAGCAGAAAGCTCACCTTTTAGAACCAAATAAAGGCAGCATCCGACAAAGCCGCAAAAGTCAAGCACCGCTGACAGGAACGTTGGAGAACAAGAACCAGAAAATAATGGTCCCAGTTTCTAGCTGGGAGTGGGTGCTTTAATGCCTATTTACCAAAGATAGAGAAAGTGAAGACCCAAGCCTGTCAATATGGTGATTTGCCCCACGACGACGCAAATAACTTTTTCTTCGAACGGCTCGAACGGCTCTTCGACTCTTTCTCTCTGTGTAAACGGCAAGTAGAGCCGCGAAAGCTGGGAATGAGAGTAGAAGTGAACTCACCGGACAAGAAGGAGCAGGTCTTACTTCAAAGCAGAAGAAATCAAAAAGCAGGAGCAAGCACCTATCAAGCACCTGAAGTCATCCGAAAAGCGGTTCCAAGTTGGGCAGATGCCTGGAGAGAAGAAGAATTTAGATCGGTTAGATTCCGATACATCCGACACACTGGACTTTAAATCCCACAAACCGATAATCATTCCTTGCGCCAGGAAGACGACACCTAATCTCTTAACCCTAACGCTGAATGGCTTTCATTTTCATTCTCTTGGAGTATTTCAAGACTCAGGACTGTTTTAGGAGAAGTACGTTCAGAGGCCAAAACTGATGCTCTTAAGATATCCGTATCCCTTTGCATCGTTAGTGTGATGGGAAAATCCTAAATATGGAGCTACATAAGATTCACTTAAAAAATGCAAAGGCTTACCTAAACGGGAATAAAGAACGTGCCCAGCGACAATTGTGGAATTGAACTATACGCCAGAGAGACCATCAGATCTATGGAAAACAGACTAGCATACTCTCCGACAACCAGGCAACGATAAATGTTTTGACCTCCTACAAGCGTGATACCAAGCTTCTAACTTCCTCCATATCATCTCACAAGCTGGTCGTAGGCCTTTCGGACATGTTTCGACTTCTTCTGTTTAAGAAAGCAAAAAACCGTCGACCATATTTTATCAAATTATCACACCTTAGCTTGCTCAAAACAAGTGCTTCATCTTTCCAGTCATGGGTGACCGCTCATCCGCTCTGAAGGTTCCTCCACTCTAATTCAAGAAGAACTTATGCTAGCCAGGCAGCGCTCAAAGCATTGAATTCTCATTACTTTAACTCAAAAGCCGTTCTAGGCTGCTTCAATACTCTCCAGGACCTCTCAAAGCGAAACAAAGTCAAGCTCTGGTGGGTACCAGGACACAGAGGAATTGAAGGCAACGAAATTGCAGATCAACTTGCCAGGATAGGGTCTTTAGAAAGGTACATAGGCGCCGAACCCTTCTGCGGCATCCCTTTTTCCGAGTTCAGAATGAGTCTGGACAGATGGGAAAAACAAAACCTCATATCCTACTGAAACAACACTCAGGGACTCAGACAGGCTAAAAGAGCTACCCGACCCCTGAACAGATCCACTAAAAATATTCTCAACCATAAAAGAGACGGTATCAGAAGACTTGCCGGCTTCCTCATCGGTCACTGTAGCCTCAGATATCACCTACATAAACTAAATATAGTTCATGAATCTGAATGCCGACTTTGCTTAGAGGAAGACGAATCAGCAGAACACGTACTATGTGAGTGCGTGGCTGTCTGCAGAGTCAGAAAGCGCTTTCTCCATAAAGAATTCCTAACACCAGAGGATCTTCGTAACGCCTCGACTGGAGATATTCTCAACTTCATTAGGAAGATAGAAAATCTCCTTGTCTAACTGGCAAAAGGCACAATAGATCTTTTAGGTCGCAGTGTCATATGCGTCTGTCGCAGAGCCTTACTAATAATATAATAATATAATATGCTTCTCACAAAAGATCTTATAGGTTCCAATGCTTCGTCACAAAATGTATGAAGTCCCACAGAACCTTCACCTGGTTATCTGTAGAATGTTTGCCTTCCATCTGTGTACTAAATGAAGTTAGGTAAGGTTAGGTAGGAGAAGCAGGCTGCAGGTGCAATCTCACTTAAACCAGATAAGGTCCCTTGGGTTACCACCATGCTCTGTACTTCACCAGAAATACTACCCTCAGAACCAGCCGGAGCTTGCTATGAAGCGCTAAAGGCTACCTATACTGATGTCAGCCAGTTCACTAAGGATGTTAAAGAAGCTGGCTTCTAAGTATGCTCCTCTTCAAGCTGAGAGGGCCGAACGTGTACAGAGAAGGTGGAGAATCGTCACTTCCTCCTCCTAGTCCATATAGTTTCTGCAGAAGTCGTTGTAAAAGAGGCACGCTTGCCGATGGTGCAGTGTCCCATTATGACACCTACTAAGCAATATTTTCCGTGTGATGAGACCAGGCCAAATCTACTTGGTGATGATACCTATTGTCCATCTGTGATTGGCGGTATTGATCGCGTTTCTATTAAGGAGCAATTTGCAGGTGGCAAGAGGGATAGTTATATTCCCCTTTTCCGGAAGAATTGGTAGAGTTGTACCCTCTCTGGCGAGTTCATCCGCAATAAATCCCATTAAAATGCAAAAATCGAGTCACAGAAGATCGGTCAGTCACTTGTGTCAGTCAGTCCCATTGGGGTTCCTCCCCTTGTTACACAATGACAACATTCTGATTATCCAACCTTTCCTCGTAAATTTTTCACAAATCCGATCTGATTTCTGCTCCTGTTTTTACCCAAAAGTCATAATTTTTCGTCGGCTTTTCTGTGGTTCCCCTGGGTCATGTCACATTAATGAATCATCCTGCTTCAACGAATATTACGTATACTCACTCCAATCAATTCATTTAACAATTTTTGATTTATTTCATCGAACTTGTATACTTTTTTTTGACAAGCCACCCATTCAAACCATAATTCAACGTCCCAAAACCCAACATGATGTCCTCCTACATCGCAGAAAAGCCCAAGTGACAACTACACAACGAAGCGGGAAATTACACACGCTTCCCATCTGGTTTCAATAAAATTGTTTGGCTGTTTTTAAAGGCTTTTCCTGCCGCAGGAGGACAGACAACAAGTTGACCAGACAAGCACTGTTGTTATCAAAAGGACCAAACAAAGAATCTCCGCCAGGACTGCAGCCAGAACAAAGTTTAGTTAGCCGCAGGATCTGCGAACGGTTTCAATGTTCTCCCGAAAGCAGATAATCCAAAATTGCGTGTTCGAGTTTGTTTGTTCGCTCTCGGAATGTCCCCAGACTCTATGTGAAACCGATAACAGTGGAAATCTGTAAGGCATCCAGCGCGTGGTTTTCTGGTTATTGTCCTAACGAGGACATAATTTCGTCTAGAAAGGATTTAACTGACAAAGCAAACTCTGACTATTTGGTGAAAACAAATTGCAACCATTAGTGGTGCCGACATTGTCCAGAAATGACATTGAAGGGGAATGTACCTACAGGGTGGTTGTGAAGAGAGGATACACGGTATAAGTAAGGAAAGAGTGTTGTACTTAGAAAAGTGACATCACAAGGCACAAATGAATGGATGTAGGCGTCATCAGAGACTTAACTTACAGTTCGAGGTGAATTTGGACTTCAATCAACAACGCTCTCCAGTTAGCCTGGTCCTTAGCTAACCGGCTCGAGCTGAAAACTGATATTTGTGTTGTTGGGATTTTCAATTGTAAGATGGTCTGACCGTCCTGTAATTGTGTTGCGTTCAGCCATCGGCAGACAGATGGGATTAGTTTAGGCATTGCGTCACACGAGTGGCTAGGAACAGGAGAGTCCATCCATGCAATGCCAAATAAATCCTGAGTATGCCATTCAAGACTAAGCTATTTACGAGCCCTCAGCCTGGTGGGTCCTCGGCACGGTTCGATTGACACCTTCATCCAGCCCGATGCCTTAAACCAAAGTTGGGTTGGCCTTGGTTTCGGACGTACTACATCCGAGGGACTATAAACAGACAGAGTATGATCAGTAACCAGCCTTCATCTAAAGGGTCTTTCATTAAGCGCTTCCTATCTTTAAATTTAAATTAAACAAAGTGTGTGTTGGCTTTGAGGTCCGCTGTGGTTTGTGACTTATTCGCATAGACCTGCGACTTCAGAAAACCCCACAAGAAAAGTCAAACGGGATCGAATCGCACGATCTCGGTGGCCAGTTCACATCACCTCCACGTGAAATGACATATAAACCGATGACGCCGCCAGCCCGGGATGCATTGGACGCTCTTGGATCTCATGTGGATTGGTATCGTCCCAAATTCGACAATTTTGTTTGTCGACGTACGCATTCACTCAGAAATGGGCCTAAGGGTCAGTTTCCAACTGCTCCAGAGCGCATTCAGCGAACACTCATCGTTGTCTATGGTCGTTTACCTTCAGCTTCTGGGTCAGTTGAATTTTGTAGGGGTGCAGGCCCAAGTCACGACGCAAATGCTAAATTGACAGATGTAGCTTCAAAAATATGGCCGCTATCAACTGTCAAAGTTCGAAAGTCCCTATTGGAAGACCCTTTACTTAGGCCACTAGACTTTCCGTCAAGTCAAGGCGACAACTTATCAAGTCATCAGTGGAAGCAGCTCTCTCACTAAAACTCGAGACCTCTTTGCGTATCCTTACGGAATGCCTTGCTCCATCAGTAATAATTGGCTCGCAGCAAAGAAGCAGCTCTCTCACTGAAACTCGAGATCTCTTTGCGTGTCCTTACGGAATGCTTTCGGCTTTTGGTTCGGTTATGTTATCGGTTGCTTGCCTAGCTTTTATAAACACAACAAAATGGATTTAAAGCAGTGACCCCATGAATCGTACAACCATCTGGAAAGGATCATGTACTTTCTGCCACAAGTCAGAATTAGCGAGTTTTTTTTTTTATAATTCACTAGCGCTGAAGGGGTTATAAATACCCTTATGATGTTATTTACCCAACGCCAGTGTTGGTGCAGTGATTTTGAAACTCAGGTGTTATTAGGTTTCGGTTTTTTTGCTCCGAGGGTTGTGTCCAGAATGACTGGGGAGAATTATTGATACTGTTGCCATTGCTTATTCACAGTATTTCTTTCGAAGATCCTTAAGGAACGTCTGACGATAGGCCGATGAGTTTTATTCAAAGAAAACTCTGTATCATCTTTGAACATCAGAAACAGACTTGACCGATGGAAGTACCTCGCACAGTTTCCACTTTAAGAATCCCATCTGTCTGTAGTGCCCAAATTCAATGCTCCTGCCAGGATTTGTATTCATACCTACCGGCTTCAATCTTTTTTAAGTAGGATCCTCAATTTTTCAACACTATCCCCCCTCCGACCGAAAGGGAAAACACAAATGCATACAAAAATCCTTAAAGTGGTGGGGAGCTGCTAAGCGAAAACCAAAAAAACAAACACCAAAAGCAATTTGAATATTTTGTTAAGGACTTCCCTAAAAAAAAAAAAAATGAAAACCTCTCCCATACCAGGAGTTAAGGTAGCCAAACCACAAGAACTTTAGAATTAACATAAAAATAACAATTCCAGGTGAAAGCACCTCTTGAGGATTTCTTCCAACTCCCCTGTTCCACCATCGCTTTCATTTTTATGAAGCATCCCGTGCAACATCGACAACATAGTGGTTAAACTTTCCTCTCAGTGTGTGATTATCTTTTATTGGACCTAATAAGGACGCGCGCCCAAATTGTAACTTGTATAAATTGCCCGACTCACACTACATATATTTTCACTTATTACAACACTGTGCGGGCGGCTTATAGCGATATTTGTGGATGTAATAACAAATTATATTGGAGATCAGGAGGGTGATGATTCCTTGTGGCAGAACTGAGAGCGACAGGAAATGGTAATGTGTTTGCTTTTTAAGGGTAAGGATAATCATTTTTGTTCCTCGTCTTTCCATTTTTTATTGAAGGGAAAGATTTGAATGCTAAATTAAATCAAATTATGTTTGGAAAATTGGCAATTGAGTATCTGCATATGGTTTTTTGGAGTTTAGATAGAGAGAGTTGGGAGAGTTTCAGACAAATGGGATGGATGTGTTGGGATTGGGGTTGAGTTTGTGTTTTTTTTTTTTTATTTCAATTTCATAATTGCGTGTATGAAATTGGGTAATGAAGACCCGGAATGGGATTTTTACGATTGGTGATTACTTTAAAGCAGTTATTGTAAAACATTAACATATTTGAATCGTTATATGTGGAAATGGGAAATGAATGTTCGTATGGGGAGATAAGCCCTTTGGCAAGCTGGCTATAAAGACTAAATTGGATTTGAATGACAATTTTAAATGATGTTATAACAGGGCATGGGTTAAATGATCCGAAATTGAGTATCTTTATAGTGATTAATTAATCGTAAGGTATTATCTGACAACTTAGTTGTTGTAGATCCAAACAGATGACACAGTGACAAAGAGGTTGGTTTAGCTAGCAATTGAATCATCAAAGATTGAGGGATCACACTCATCGGAAGTCATTCAAGAAAGTCTTCATGATGTGGAGGATGACTAAGGAGAATGCTTGCTGCTTCATCAAGGTCTGTAATGATCTCACCGAGACCTTTGATGCCGAAAAAGGATTTAAACAATATGATCCGCTGTCATGCGACTGTTTCAACATCATACTTGAACAAATTGTGTAAAACTCTCAATTTAAGAAACTGACGAAAAATGCATCCAAACTGCTGTGGAACTTTCCAGTTTCTATTGCAAATTTTCCAGTTCGGTGTGTCAACATGATCTTGTGATCGAATTTGGTACAGTATTTCTGTTCCAAAGACAAATTTTATTTTTTATTTCAATTCAATTTGTCAACTAGACAACCTAAGGGTAGTGAATTTTCTAGACAAAGTCTGCATATATCATCACGACCCAATTGCAGCCCAAGAAATCTTTGGCCAAACGTCAAACAAACAAATTATGGCGATCGGCGAGGAAATCCTCACAAACACTTTCAACTCTGATTTTCTTATAAAATTTCTCATGGAAAAGCCCCATAAAATTCGAATTCCTGACTTATTTCCCACAATTTGATATATTTGCACAAATCTACTTCAAGTTGTCGCCATTATTGAAAAATGTTCACCGGAGACGGAAGTACCACGGCAAATACAAGTTTCAAATCACAAATTAAATAAATTCTCCGACTCCCCCAATACATTTTTCAAATCAAATTTAATTCTTATAAATTAAATTACAGACTTACGGCATTTTAAGAGCTCCTTTGGCACTTTTTAGGCACTTTTTCACTAATTTAACAATTTTCACTCTTTCACAATTCCACCACACGAAATGACAATGGCTGACTTAATGATGGCCACCGTTTAGTACATGCGAATGCAAGGGGATGTTATATGGTCTTTGTCAATTTTGTATGACATCACAACGATCATTTTTTTCTACATTTTGAATGTTTTATGCAATTTTAAGTTGAAATATCACCGTAATTAGTTAAATTCATTAACAATACACCTCAGCGCATTTTACTTTATAAGTTTCAATCATTATTTCTAGCAAATAACGTGATTTGAAAAAATTAAAAGTTTGTTCATTTCGCAGCAAAAAAATGCAGTCAAGTGGTATATGAACTGACGGCACTTTTTGGCTGTTTTGGTGTAGCACGAGGAAAAGTTAATGTTTCATGACTTTCCCCTCTTGTTTTTCGTTTATTATGCATTTTGTAAGTGAAAATGCGAAAGAAGATGAAGGAGAAAGGAAAATATGTTAAGAAAAGAAGTATTTCTTTAAAATAAACATGCTTTGGTGGACGATTTGACCACCTACGTTGAAGATTTGTCTTCGGCCTAGTGGCAATCGGACCGGTTCGGACCCTTCACAGAGAAAAGGCAAAGTTTGTGGTAATGGAGTCTGGTTATCTGACTTTGAGCTAGACGAAACATTGTCAAGTAGTACCTACTCGTCTGTCTCCGTAAGCGGACTTGATGGACTTCTGATCAACAAAGCGTCAACCAGATTGATCACTTAGGCATTTTTCCAGTAGTATGGTTGTCCAAACCTTCCGCACATCTAACATTGGACCTGTTCACTATAGGCAGTTAGCTAAAGGTTTGGCCAGCTAATGAGACTAGTTGGTTGCGGTCCTAATTCACCCTAGACTGTAGGGCTATCTATTAGTAAGCAGAAGGGGAAGGGTTTTGCATTATACGTGGGGGAGCCGACAAAAATCTATTTAATGCCTTAATTGGTGAAACCTGGCTTAATAAATTCAGTCCCAAATTTGTTAAATGCAAGTGCGGGACATATTTGCAAGGCCATGACAAAAATATCAAACGTTCCGGAAGTTGTATTCTGTGACATATCGGCAGGAAGTAGTTATCATCTTAGCCATTCATGTTTTTGAATATCGCTTCACATATCCGTAGGCGGAAACCGAGTTTGGTGGGAACTGTTTCAAACGACGCTTCTTTAGATGCGTGAGTTGGTTGCATATGTTTAAGGGCAAAACGAAAACGCCAACCGGTGGCATAAGCCTTTCACATACACGCACCCTTTATTTCGTCATCTTAGAACCTTACCATTAGAACTAAATTGATAATCGCTGACACAATGATGGCCGCGATTTAGAACATGCGGAAACGCAGGGATGTTATATGAAACAATTTCATGAGACTCACGATGATCGTTTTCTACATTTTGAACGTTATATGGATTTTGAAGCACAAATATCATCATAATTCAATGAATTTGTCAATAAAACACCTCAATGCAGTCGATTTAGGCAGTTTCAGACATTACTTCATGAAAATTAACTCGATTTGGAAAAATTCCAAGTTTGTTCATTTTACGGCAAAAAAATACAATCAAGTGATATTCGAACTCACTGCATTTTTTGGGATATTTTATGTAGCTTTTAGGAAATTTAAAATTGAATGACTTTTCCTTCGAGTTTGTCGATTATTATGCATCAAAAGAGCGAAAACTCGAAGAAATAGATGAAAAGAGTTGGAAAAATAAGTATTTGACTGACTTAGAATGAACTGAAAACCTTGAATTTTCAAGAAAAAAGAGAGTGATCGAATGTTTACAGAATTAAGAGGCTTTTTAGATTTTCAACCACCACAAACGATTAATTTACATTATTGATTCCAACTCATATGTCTGCCCTACGCGAATATCTAACGAATAAATACAAAGAAATTCTATTACAGATAAGTGAACTAATACCTACAATACTAAAACCTTCCTTCAAAGCCCCTATCATTTATCCATAAAATTTAGATATCCATCAAACAATTTAACTATACACAAAAGCATATTAAAAGATTAATTGAAAGAAATCCATGGACACAAATCCTGTCTCGCTTCGCAGAGGTCGACTCCAAGCTTATAAAGTAAAAAATATTCAATAGATCCACATTGTAACACTAACCCCGAAGCAAATACCCTTACAAATTGTTTCCTTTTCCTTACACACTCACCAACTGTGTGTATGCTACAAATCTCCGGTCAATTCCTTAGAGGCGAAACGAATTTTCAATGCTGCAACACTTTTTTTCTGTCCTGTGTGTGTGTGGAGCGTATCCTGAAATTTAAACAAACGATATCCCTTCCAATAATTGGCCATTATTGCATGGCATCCTTCTTGCGCCTCCTAGACAATGCGAGAAAATCTGTAAATCTTTACTTGTGTTCAAGGCAAATTGTGAAATAGTTCTACACATACCTACTCGTATGGATACACGCGCCATGTATGGCACCACGTCCTGTAGCGCTGCTGGGCAAGGCAAAAATACATGATCCCATTGAGCCCAGGAGCATATGCCTTTTATTGCGCCCTAAAACTGTTAAATAATAGCTTTAAGCTAATCTCCCAAATTGGAATTTCAATAATTTTCAATTAATATTATGGATCCTGAATAGCAAAACCTACACACACACATATATACAGAGGGTGTGAGGAGTACTCGTACTAACATCTTTGCATATCTATAAGTCGTCCTTTGGATCGTTATTTACTATCGAAAACCTATTGTTCGCCTTAGTGGCAATTTCGGTCACAGTAAATACTTTTCTCTAACGGACACAGAGGAGCCCTGGAGATGAGGAATTAAATTAAACGTGTGTGCGTGACATGTCTCTCTCCGCCCCGCGTGCCTTATACTTCACTCCCCCGATAACTTCGAAGGTGTTAATCCTTAGGAATGGGATTGGAATTGGTATTTGTGCCTCCTTGCTTAGGCTCCAGTCGAAAGATTTATGACAGACCATCGTCCCCGATGTGGTCCTTCGTAGTCGCCATCATTGTTGCTGTTGTTGTTGTTTTCTGTTGTCCGATGGTGGTTTGGTTATACCGCAGAACTCTAACAATTTTTGGAAGGGAGGGTGAGCCCATAGTAACTTGAATACAGCAGCTCACCAGAGCTTTGTGAATTGGTTAGGGCTGGCGGTGTGTGTATGTGTGTCCTATTGTCCTGCGAAACTGATTTATGTTTATGAAATTCGCTTTTTGTTTCACAGCTAGAGAAATTGGAAAAGGATACGCTGTGAGGTTCGCGTTTTTGTTCTGGACGAAGGATTATTTGTTTCTATAGATTATTTGCCTTCTAAAGGGGTAAGTATTGGTTTTGTTAACGTTTTCAGATGTCTGTCTTGCATTTATCTTGACTATTTCGTGATGAATTTTCTTTTGGTCTGTGTAGTTGGTATACTTGACTTAGAATTTTTGGAGCGAGGATCAGAACTTGAAGCAAAGTATACTTATTTGCCGTTTGGAAAAAGATTCTCCTGAGATCATACTTTCTCAATGAAATCGAAGGCTTACTGGACATCTATGTTTTCGAAAAGAAATTCAAGAAAAGTTTCCCTCTAGAATCTTTCACACCGCGCTATTTTCCTTAAATGTCAAACTTAAAGAATAAGCGCACGATAAAACGCATATTATTCATCCCTTCTAGATTCCTTAGTAGAAGTAAATCATTCATTTACTAAGGTCGGTTTATACGAGCAACTACATGCGACCTAGTCTTCTACTTTAATTAATTGCAGGCTTTGGAATTTTCTATTTCTTGCGCCACAATTCTTTCGTCGTTCTTGTGGTATTTCTTCTTTTGTACTAAGCAAGAAGTTAAATGAAGATGGAATCAATTGATTTCCTATTTCGATTAGAAGTGAGGAAAATTGAAGGGAAAACAAAACGGACAAAAAGGTTACTTTGCTTATTCTTTGATTCGTTTTTATATTTTTCTCCATTATACTGTTCTTGATTGAGTTAAATATAGTTACATTGTACATACATACTTATTAGAATATTTCATTTGATTATGGAAGTTAGTAACTTGCGTTTTGTTGGTAAGACCTTTTGTCGCAAGAACTTCAAGGATCTTAGAACAAGTATTGCTTTCTTTCTTGAAGCACATTTTGAATACTCAAATCCGATGTTTTATAGAGGTTTAGCCACCGCACGCTCACTTTGAGGATCGATCTACAACGATGAGAATAAACTGCATAAGTTGGCTACAATTTCAAACAATTTGCCGAAAGAGGAGTGCCTCAGGGTTGTGCTATTTTCCCTAAACTATTGCTATTACTACACGCTGCCAAGTTAGGCATCCCGTTCAACCCCCACTGCCGTATTCCACTTTCTCTGTGACTGCCCGGCACTTGCCAGAACCAGGCAGCGCACTCTCGGAAAACCCTTTTTTAAGGAACTATCTGAGATTTCTAACATAAAATTTTGCAACATTATCAATTTTCTTAACTCCACAGGATGGATCTGAAAACTACACCCTTAGCTACGCCCATCAACACCCAGGTCACGTGAGTTGTGGTATCAAAACGGCGCATCCGCGCTACTTGTGTCTCTGGCAGGCTTACCAGTTTCAGCCACTACTACCTACCTACTACCTACCCATTGCTTTTACTGGTTATACTAGCCAAAGTCTGAGCCAGGAATGGAGTAGTCGTAGATTCACGGATGGCTCTAAAACAAGCAAGGGGTCTGCACTGTTCTTTGGCAAACATGCATCCGTCTTCTCTATATCACAGTGGATCCACTTTTTGTCTAAGTGTACCTCTTCTCATGGGACCACTTCAAACTAACTACCTATTTTACAAGCAATCTATCTTAATGGCCAAGAGTTTTTTTTTGTAAGGAACAGGCAAAGAGTAAGAAGTATTTATGTTTGTAGCGACATCTAGTCTGCGTTCACTTTATGCATAGTTTATGAATGCAAGAACTCTCTAAATTCGGTCGCAATAATAGATTACTTGACTCTTGGTCGTGTTCCAGGTCATACTGTGATCTTGAGAAATAAGAGACTCAGAGAAAGACTTATCAGGACTAGGACCTGCTTTGGATATTCCTGCATCCTTGGTTGAGGCTTCCATTGACCATTGGATTTCCTATAATTGTGTAGGGCATGACTCTCCACAGACTCTTGGACATCTGTAAGAAATCAGAGGCATTCTTGCTGTCACTCAGTAAAAAAAAAAGAAGGAAGACAGCTTAAGGGACACTTTACTTTTGTCAAACGTGCTAAACTCGATGCCATAATCGATTGGGGGATCCTTGGTAGTAGTGTAAAGGGTGCTGATACTAGCCGTATTCAATTATCACCCCTGATCTATATAGATCATTTGTTTGCATTCATTTCAACAACAACATTAGATCCTGCTTTTGATCAAGACCAAATTTCTTGATCTCGAAATTAGTTCTTGTTCTAACAACTAGATGGCATTTTCTGTCTCGTTAGAACAAAAGAGAGGGGTAGCAACCTTCTCTTTTGTTTCTTATTTTAAAAAACTGACAATTGACAGCTGTCCTCAATTTTTGCTAAGCAAAGGCTGAAACCCTACATAGTTAAGGCGCAAAGTGATCTACTATTATCCTGATCAGATCCAGATAAGATCACGGGAATAATAAAACACGGCTACTGTAAGCTTAACATGAAAGTGCATTAAAATGAGCATTAAAGGACTTGCTTCCCTGGTAGTGGAATGGACCAGTTGCATTCGAGTACTCTAGCGTTCGCCGGAATCACAATCTAATGCATAAATGGCATTGAAAACGAAATGTTAGTAAATTTCATAGGTTACAAAATTTTTGCGATGGCATGGGTTGGTACAATACTTTAATCTACCCACACACATACGATTCATTAAAACTCATAACTAACCTCATTCCGGGACATCTGCTCTTGCCATTGACTGAATGGTCTGTCCTTAAAAAAAAGGACAAATAGCCAATCGTTTATCATGTTCATTATAAAATCGAATCACGTTCATAAAATACTGTCTCTTATAAATCAAGGTCAGCTATTAAGCAAAAGACATCTCCATTCACTTCCTTTTGCAAACGGACATTATTTGTTCAAATTAATTTCAAAGTTTATCCACTCCCAAGGATAATAGTAAAAAGAGGTGCTAAAGGACAAGAAAAAAAAGAGAAAAACTAATTTTATTATGTTGAATGCAAGATGCATTTCATGGGGAAAACTTTTGTAGACAACGGCTGAAAATATTTACCTTTTCCTTCGAAGGATGCATTTTAAATTCAAACGAGCAAACTGCACCAATCATTGGAGGATAACTTAGCCGCTTGTTGCGGAGAAAACTGTCATTTTCTATCTTTATTCGATTGAATCACTTGCCAAGGAATCGGGAATGTGCAACTTCTTAAGGTAAACTTTGTTTAATTTAATTTAAAATCCCTCTTTGTTGTTTTTCTTTTGTTCTTTAAGGACACAAAAGTTTGAATAACTATGAAAATCAGGAATAAAGATAGAAAGGAGCACTATTAGCATAAATTGTCCATAAACTGAAAAGGTTTTTGTGTTCATAAAGTCTTTTCAGCTTAGTCTTTGATTTGTCATTCTAAAATGGGAGTTCAAGTTGAGCAGTTGAGGGACAAAGTTATTGGGTATGAATTGTGCACTCTATATACAATTCGATTTGATGAAGAAGGACCTTTTTTTTGATCTCTTTGGATTGAGTTTAGTCTGATGTCTTGCGACATGGTTCAATGCATGAAATACTGAAGCTCACCCAATTTTTTTTTTTTTTTTTTTTTATAATTAGCGCGCGCTAAAGGGGATATGGCTACCTTATGGCTTAAACTATTGAACTAGAGCACGCGCATTAGGGAAATTAGAGGAGAGAGAAAGGAGGTACCGGTGCACGTTGGTTTTAAATGCTTGAGGGTTGTAGTGATGAGGAAACACAGAGCTATGTAGATTATTCCACATTCGTGTGGTACGGCTAAAGAAAGAATCTCTATATTTGACAGTACGTCCGAAAGTAGGCTTAAGGGTAAACTGATGTGCATTCGAAGCTTGACGAGTATTGCGGGTGAAATTTTGCAGGGGCGGAATGCAGCTGGCTATTTCGCTAGAGCACTTTTTGTAAAAGAATCGAGAAAACAGTGAGAGACAGGAAACATTTCTTCGGTGTTCAAGCGAGTCTATTGACTTCGCAATGTTTCTGACACCTATTAGTTTTATCGCGCGTTTTTGAATTCGATCTAAAATGTGCAAGACGGTTTTAGGCGCACCAGACCAGATGTGAGCGTTGTACTCAAGCTTAGGGCGAATAAACGCCTTGTAAATTGAAGCCAGATCAGAAGGGGTAAAGTATTTTTTGCATCGTTTGAGGAAACCTAAACATTTCGCAGCGTTCTTGGCAACATCGAATATATGGTCATTCCAACGAAGATCGTTGTTAACACACATACCGAGGATGGAAAGTTTTTCGGTTTCGGCGATGCAGGTACCATTCATGGATAATGGTTCGAGATTAGGGTTTCGCTTGAGAGACAGTAGGCAGCATCGAGTTTTGGAAGCATTAAATTCCACTCTTAATTTAATGAGTTTAACATACGTTGCCGCTCCACTACTACATCCGAAGAGCAGGGACGTGAGCTAGGGAACGAATATGAAAAACTGAGAGTACTGTCATCGGCGAAGGAATGAATTGGATTAGAAGTTGCAGACAAGAGATCATTTATAAAAATGAGAAAGAGAGTCGGATACAAAACAGAGCCTTGGGGGACACCAGCATTTATATGGTGGATTGCAGACTTGAAACCGTCCAAAACAACTTGAATTGAACGGCCCGAAAGGTAGTTTCTAATCCATTGAAGAAGAGATACATCGATCCCATATGCACGCATTTTCGACAAAAGAGCTTGGTGCCAAACTCTGTCAAATGCTTTTGAAATATCAAGCGCAACAATCTTACTTTCACCGAGGTGATGTAAAGATTCGTTCCACTTCTCGGTGAGATAAGCCATCAAATCACCCGTGGACCTGTTGCTACGGAAACCGTACTGCCGGTCATTGAGGAGTTTCCGTGAGTCGAGATATTTCATAAGCTGACGATTTATCAGCGTTTCCATGACCTTGGAAAGAAGGGACGTAAGTGCAATGGGTCGGTAATTGGAGGGAGAAGAAGATTCGCCCTTTTTGGGCACGGGCTGGACAATCGATCCTTAGGACCTTCTTTTCATGAGAAAACCTCTCTATCCACTTCGATTGGTTTAAACAACTAAAAATCAATTCAAAACACAAGTTCCATTCAACTCATTTTGTAGGAATCGATATGTTACCTATAAACACGTGCACATACATATCTAATTACCACTTTCACTAATAGCAAGTATTTATGATTGTGTGGAATAATAAATTTACAAAATATCCCTGGAATATAAATTCCTTGTCAAAGATAAAGGATTGAAAGAACGCGTGTAATAAATTTCACCGCTAATTGCATGTAACGAGTTAAATTGTACAAATTAGCAACTAATGTCTTCAAACATAAATCATACATGGAGTACCGTAGATAGGGGAATGTGTGCCTAAATAATGTCATGTATTGATGTACCTAATGTTAAAGTCAATGTACTTTATGAAAAGTGATACAGGAAATTACAGTGTGAAACGAAGGGTATGTGTATGTGTAATGCCGTAGATGGCTTACGTAGACGTTAACAATATCTCATAGCTTGAGAGCCAATATATCAATATCTGACGATAATGGAATGTAAGGAAGTTGAAGATGGTTCCTTAGGTCTTGCAAAATAGAACCCAAGCCCGTCGAACACTAAGTAGGTGAAGTCATGACGAAAGTATCAGGAGTAGCAATTAGTTCATGAACAATCATTTCAATAAGATAAACACCAAAGAAAAGCCTTTAAACTATTCTCAACACGCTGTCACTGCTTCAAGTTTTAAGTAAAGTTTGAGTGACTGTCTGTAACTAAGCTAGATGTTGTGATACAACAGGATCAGTTCTCAGATGATTTTTTCTTACTAGATTGTCGATACAGTAGAATTAAAATGCTCCCAACTGGATCCTACGTGAGTGCAGCTCCTTCATTGGACCCGAGCCCTTCTGTGGGGTAAGTAAATCACTCTTCGCAAGACAAGAAAAGGGACTTTTAGCCCTTAGAGTGTTGCCCCATCTATAGTTAGCTTTGGTGATTAAACTAACCTTAAGAAGTAGTTTACAAACAGCGATAAGCATACCTTCCCTTATGACTTAATTCTCACTCCCGATCCCTCTTTTATAAGCTCCTAAATCGTACCGATTTCTAGAATATCCTTTTGGTCTGCATCGGTGGTTATGGTTGAACCATTTATTGTTCCTCAAACCAAACTCAAATACTTGGACTAACTACGTCTCCGTTCAGCTCTATTGTTTGCTAGTTGCCTCCAATTTCGCACGCCCTTTCCACTTGCGTGTGCCACCTGAGTCACGGTATTCTTCTACTGTATCGTCCCTCCTTAGTGGATTCGAAGATTTCCTAGGCCGGAGCATTGGTGTCCATCCGCTTTACATTACCCAGCAACCTCACCTGCAGTTAATCGTTGTATCTTGTCCTCTACTCACCGTCTCTACAAAAGGGATCATAGATCACCCGGGAAACTTTTCTCTCGAACTTCATTCATTTTTGACAAAGTCCATGCCTCTGCGCCATAGAGTAGGGCTGCGATGATTAAGGTCTTGTATAGAATCACTTAAAATATTCTCGAAAGGGCTTTGCTACTAAATTGCCTTCTTAGTCCAAAAAAAACAGCGATTTGCAAGGTAGGAAGGTAGAAGTGGTTGAAACTGGTAAGCCTGCCAGAGACACAAGTAGCTCGGATGCGCCGTTTTGATACCACAACCTGGATGTTGATGGGCGTAGCTGAGAGTGTAATTTTCAGATCCATCCTGTGGAATTAAGAAAGTTGATGATGTTGCAGAATTTTATGTGGGAAATCTCAGATAGTTCCTTGAAAAAGGGTTTTGCGAGAGTGCGCTGCCTGGCTCTGGCAAGTACCGGAGTACGTGTTGCAAGCAAGTGTTGAAGTTCTGTTGATTTTGGTTAATTTGGCTGGTACCCTGAGCTTACGAGAGGTCGACCACGATTTTCTGACTCGAAGCCTGTAGTTCGTCCTCTGATAGCGTGCCTAGATTTGGCACCCTCGCTGCAACTTCAAGTGCAGCAACATTTTTCATTATTGTATCGTTTTTTTTTTGTTTTGGTTCATTTTGGTCCCACGAGTAGGTCTGTAAGGGGTGTGTCCATCCCAGCAGAGCTGACATACTGGGATAAGGCGCTGATACAATCGACCTTGCCTGGGCATCGGAGGGGAGCGTTAGCTACCAATTCCCTTTAGTCATTTATTGGTCATGCAGCCTTCGGCACGGGTGCCTCGACACCTTGGCTTCAAAAGTGAGATTTAAGGTTGTCTCCCACCCCTTTCTTAATGGATCACATCGGCCGATTTAAAACGTGCGTGTAAATCCTTGGCTGAAATTGCTCGTCCAGGACGAGAAGCCATTTCCAGGAGGCGCCCATGTGGAGGGCAAAAGAAGAGGATTTCCGCCCGCCGCGATCAACAAGAGTTCTTCTCTTCTCAAATCTCAGGATTAGTGTCATTAGTTGAGTTTAAAGCGGAGTCTAGGTAGACAAAATCCCTAACTACCTCAAAGTTAAATCTGTCGAAAGTGACGTTCTATCCGAGAACCGAGATGTTGTCAGATGAGTTGGTGTATGTTCCTTACTAAGCCATCTCTCGCTGTTTCAAAAAGGTCGACAGCTAAACTGTCAGTTTCAGCAGCCTTGTTGGAATTTCAGGTAAGAAATGGCTATCCAGGTTGGGTGGACGGAATTGTAGGCCGACATCGTCCAGGTTTATTGGTTCTTTCTGTCTGACAGCGAATTTTGTTTCGTCGACTACGACCCTGTTCATTTCCTTGTTTGTCTCAGTCCCTAAAATAGCATCGTCCTTTCCTCGCCATTTTGCTTTCATTATTATATGTCTCTGCGTTTAAAACTCTGTTTTAAAAGTTACAACTCCTTATGAAATAGGTCATGAAAAAATATATTTTTCTTTACCCATACTACTTAATTGGTGTTATGAAACATTACCGTCATATGCTTGATAAATGTTTCGTCGTTGTTACTGTTTTTTTCGCTTTGAAAATTAATTCATAAAAAAGAAAACATAATTTTTGAAATAAAAACCTCTCCTTTCATTTGGAAATTTCAGGTTGACATACATTGGGAAAATATTTCCCATGAAATGTATGTAATCCGCAGGACGAAAAAAGGAATAATAATGCACTCCTCGAAAAACATGAACCACGCGTGACATGAAACTTTTTTTTCAAACATGTTCCAACCCTGGAAAAACTATGTGAATTTGTTTTTTCCAACGAACCGAAATAATTATTTATAGTCATTAGGTTGTGAATATGTTACATTTTACAGGGTGATCCAGATTATAAGGAGGATAATGGAGGGAAGGTTGAAATATGAAAAACTTTGTTGAAGAAGTTAATATTTTTATACCATTTTTTTCGAGTTATGACCATAAAATGCTGGCGAATATATTAATCCTTTCAAGTGTTAAAAGAGCTGAAATGTTATAGGATTGACAAAATAAATGGGGAGGATGTGTTTTCGGCAGGCTTTTTGTGTGCATGAGCCACTATTTTAAGATGTCCAATTAGTTTAGGGATAAAAGTTTAGGAATAATTGCCAGATCATTCATTGATGCGAGTCTCAGGATAGCTTCGCCCTCCTGGTTGGTAATGACATAAAAGTGGTTGCGGCCATTTAGGTCGTCGCCTATTTATGGATAAATTTTGATTCCGAGGGTGGAAGATTATCCATCTCTTCCCAAAATGTTTGTTTTCCGTGTTTTAGCATCCGACTTCTGAAGCATAGGCGAATATGCATTCATGCATGATTGGTCAACGAGAGAAAACTTGATCGACATCAGTCGCTCGCTGACTCTGTTGATTTCTACTATCCGATCCTGGAAGTTTTGTGGTAGTGTTCCGTGGTAGACTTAGATTAGATTAGATTAGAATTTGAGGTGGTCCGTAGTCCCTTATCACTGCGGCCGCAAGTGGGCCTATTGTGATATTCTCTTCTTAAGAGCTCCTCCATGATACCGGAGTGCGCGATGAAACCGGCGATGTCTTTGGATAAGCTGGTGGTTATATCTTCCGCCACGAGGTACTATTTACCTAGAAAACGATGACGTATTCTTATGAGGCAGTTACAGTGACATAGTATGTGTTCTGCTGATTTTTCGTCCTCGTTGCACATCCTACAAGTGTTATCTTGTGCTATTCCCATAGTCATGAGATGCTTTTTAACCCGGCAGTGTCCGGTTAGAAAGCCTAGTAGATTTATGGTTATGCCGAATGCTTGATGATTTGGATTGAAGTAATGCTTCGCTCAGTTTGGAGCTGCGTCCGGTCATCGATCTCACGTTCCAGCTTGCAATTCATAGTTTTGGAATATGGAATGCTCTGATGTGTTTCTCTTCGCTCCGGAGAAACTCCCTAACATTTGGTATTTTTACATCATTCATGCCGTCACTTGGGGGTTAAGCCCTAGACTTTGCTTTTCTTTTGTTTCGTGTTCAATTGATACCGTTGCTTAAGGTTTATCCTGACATTTGTCTTTATTCTGTTTCGCGTATTGTCCATAGCTAGAAGCGAAGTTTTTGGCGTACCGTTTCGGATGCCACTCGACGGCAATTCAGTAACCTCTCTGGTTAACTGGGGCTTAGAATGCGGTAGTTGACTGTCTGACTATCTGCAACATCCCAGCTGACGCCACTGTTATCTATAGACCTCCACGCACTCTTAAACGCGTAGCTCCAAAAAGCACTCCCCTATCCGCCACCTGGTGACGCTTTCCTTTTCTATGGGTAACAGTCTTCCCCCGAGAAGGTTCATGGTTTATGTTCATAATTTATGAATAAATTTGACACATGTAACTTTTACAATAGTGACAAGCCTTCCTAGACCCTTTGTTGCTGTCACAACCCAGTGCATTCAAGTATTCAAATGCGACACATCCTTTTTTCCCCCTTCTGGGTCTATATTATTATTTATTAAGGACTTCTCTCTCTCTCTTCTTCTTTCTAAATAATTTAAAAGAAATCCTTGAAAAAGCGCATTTTTTAGAAATCCGAAATGTGTGACAACTGCGTAGAAATATTTATAAAAACATCCGGCAGCCAATCGATCATCAATTCCGAATGATTTTCTATTCAGCACATTTCGCTGAATAGAATATAATTCACGTTTTTTTTTTTTTTTTGTTAAAGCATCTCTATTCTGCGGCTGGCACAATATAAAATATTAAGGTTGTGGTACGCGAATTCTTTCCTTCACGTATGTGGGATGCGACAGAACATGCCACAAATAAATAAATTCACGGAAAACATGCATTCGGGGGGATTTATTCGAAAATCTGTTCACGGCGTGTGGTCACCGGAAGGATTTCTCAGTAATTCATTTTTCTTTGTTTTTATATTTTCAATTTTTTACTTTGTGGCGAATAATTTTTATTTAATACGACAACAGGTGACAACAAAAGCTTTAAAAAAAAAAAAGTATCACAAGGTATAATCATGAAAAATGAAATTAATTAAAGCACTTTAGACTGTGTTCGTTATTTATATGAGGGAAGGGTCTTTTTGACTTGAAAAAGGCATAAAGTTGTCAACGAGCAATCACGTCAACATGTATTTGTAACTCGGTGTTAGAATTGTTGCGCAATTGTTTGACACGGTTTTGAACTTTTCAATTATCGACCCTTTCGACATTTTGTCGTGGCTGTACATTGTACCTTAATGAATAAATTATTTAAATTGCGAATGAGAAATGAATTGACAGGAAATCGTTAAATGGCGGTGGGAAAGATAAGTGGGATAAGTCCTATTTTTTAATTGTGTTGTAGAAAACACAGTTGTGGAATCTCACGATGATCGCATTTATTCTCTTGTTTCGTCAAGACATACCTTGCTTTCAGAATGGCTTCTAGTGCGACTACATCAGTTTTTTGTTTTTATAATAAGCGCGCTTATGACTACCCTTAAACTAAAGTTTAAGTTAATTCTATCTAGAATGTGAACAACGGTTTTTGGTGCACCAGACCAGATGAGAGCACTGTATTCGAGGTTTGGGCGACTAAACGCCTTATAGATTGAGGCCAGATCAGAAAGGGTAAACTCTTTTTTACATTATTTAAGAAAACCTAGACATTTCGCAGCTTTTTTGGTGACGGACGATTGTTGTTGACACACATACCAAGCTTCGAAGTCGAATTGATCCGCAATCGAAAGCATTTGGCTGTTCTTCAAGATTTAGGGACTAGAAGTTAAACAGTGCACTACCTTCCATTTGCTTGATGTGCAAACACAAATAAAGACAACTTAAAGCTAGGTTTAGCTTGTAGAGCTTATGCTCATTCTTCAAGCTTTGGTTTCCTGAATTAGTCTTCTAAGAATTCCCATGCGGATTTCAATCGTCTTACTCCAAAGAAGTCGTATAATAACCAAATCCTCAACCAGATATGTTTAAACTGATTTCAAAGCTAACCACATTTAAGGACTTTAGGTAAAAATTAGCTGGAGTCCTAGTAGTTGCTTTATGCTTTCATGATTCACCCTGTACTGGATTAAATTGATTGAATTTTCACTAAAACATAATCCAGCACCCCATATGCCCTTACAAGTGAAGCTGCCTTAAGCCAATAGCTTGTTATAAACAGCTCATTCACCTGATCCTTGTACAAAACCAGAACATACTCAGAAAAAGTTATTGAAATACATACGACCATTTTGGCCAAACACACAAGTCTATTGATCCATAATAACCCAAAACAATTCATTCGCTTAAATCCTTTAAAATCCTCTCAACACTATTTAACGCCGTCACGTTAATGACAAAATGTCCCCACTCAGCGGCCTACATTCGTAGAAGATTGAAAAACACCGCTAAATGCAGCATAAACGCTGCAATCGGTTATTACATTCATAAATGAATTACAGCCCATCGCCACCGAAAATCACAATGTTTGTGGATAATTGTGGTGTAATTAAACGCGTTCGTGTCATGTCCAATTTCAATTTTTTTTTTATTTTATTCGTCCTGATAAACAAAGCTATACCGTCATCACCATCATCATCATCATCATAATCCAAGGCAATATGAGAGGAATGAGGAGGAACTCAGCAGGAGCAACAGTAGATATCAGTGGAAAACAGAGGAAATGTCTCATATCACAAATGCTTCAAATTACTTACCTCATGCAGCGAACAACGATTTTCATTTTAGCCATAATTGCTCTGCATGAATGTAAGAGAATGGAAGAGTTAGAGAGTTCGAGGCACGGAAATGAGGCAGAGTATCCTGGTTCATTGTAACATATCCTCGTATGTGCATTAGAAAAGTTTTATTACGTGTCTGTGGCGTATATGGCGTTCAACGTTATGAACTGTAAAAAAAGAAATATTATTCTCTCGTATCCTGTTTGTGTGGGGGATGAGTTTGAGTGTGTAATCTATATTTGCAACAGTTGCTGGGGATATCCAGGTAATTTTCCAATTCAACGATTAGGGAAGCGGGCAATCTTGATAACGAGCGCACGACAAACATTTCAAATTTAAGAAGTGATTTAGGTTGGTACGGCGAATATTTTTTATCCTTGTTACAACGAGGATTAGGAGGAAACATCACTATCGATGTGTGGCTGATGAAAAGTAAAGTTTTCCGTGTTTTTCTGTGTAAACAAATGGAGGTTTGAAGTTGGGCGCTATTAAGGTTTCTTTTGTATAATTGTTCGTAGAAGAAGGAACTAACTGAATTAAAACCAACAAGTGGCATTCATTTAATGTAATTCTAGATAATTTCCTTATAAGCCAAGGACAGCTGTGTATTCCAAGTAAGATTATCTCTGGTTCGCCTTTATTTTTCTTTATTTAATCCCTTATCCTTCAAAATAAAGTTTCCTCTACTTGTCACTCATACCACAGATTGTAAGTGTTCCACGTCAAGTTAAACTTATTAATAGATAATCTAAAAACGGAAATTGTTCTTTCACTTTTCTTCGCGGAAGAAAACTACATCGAAAAAATGAAAGACAATTTTTTGAGGAACGTTATCCTTGTCGAATTTTCAAACTTGTCATCTGCTGCTCGAATTTATCATCATTATTGTGATAAATAATACAAGAGATGGAGATTTTCGTCGCCTTCGTCAAAACAATGAGAAAATTCGATTTTTGAAATATTAATCAACATTTCACGAGTTATCTAGAGTGTCCTTTTTATCCTTTCTCTCGTCCTCATACCCCATAAGTCTATCGAACTTTCTTCTCTGTCTGCGTGTGTATATATCCCAATGATATTTTGTTTTCGTATCACACGATTTCGTGCTTAATGAAAATTGACTTTATCTCGTGAAATAGTATAAAGAGAAAGCAGACGTCAATTCATGGAAATTTATCATTTCATTTTTTTATTTTTGGAGAGATAATCGAGGAAGTTATGATTGAATCCTTAAAAGTTGAAACGTGACACTTTGTTTTTGGTTTCGAAAGAGAATTGTTTTTACAAATTTTGAGTAGTCGAGCTAGAGCTGTCATCGAACTTTTTAAGACTCAATGGTGAGTGCAAATCGGAGATGGATTTATATTCATCTTTTCCGCTGTTAATTGAACTTGAAAAGGTGTTTGTCAATATGAACAAGGATTTTACCAAACCCATTAAAAGTTGGACTCAATCAAGGGATTCGATTTGAAGAAGTCTGTTTCTATGGATATTCTGCAGGATATTCAACTACTTTCAAGTTTTTGAGTTCAAATCATTCTTAGCTGTACTTGAAAGGATATTACTCAAAGCTTTTGTCCAAAAACTAAAAGCAAAAGTAGCCTGTTTGGTAATGTCAACGTTCTAATCTGTGGAGGAGCGCACACATTTAAGGCTAATGCTGGCGAATGTTGCTGGTTTCCGTGCGTTTAAGTTTGAACCTAGAAGGTCAGATCTTAACAAACCTTTTTGTTTCTCATAACTTACCAAACGACTCTCGTTTATCATTCAAATTCCAACCTCTTTTTCCCAATAAATTCGAGTTTTTTTTCGAATTCATTCTTTTAAAAATCGAAATATTCATTTTCTTTATGCATTTCTTCCTTTCCTTTAATTTTTTTGGAATGTCAACTCTTTCAGCGCACAATAAACAGAAACAAATTAAGCAATTTAAGCTTTTCTGCATATTCCACAAAATCAACCAAAAAGTGCAGTGAATTCAATTGGCACTTGACTGTATGTTTTTGCCGTAAAATGAACAAACTTGGAATTTTTTCAAATCGATTTATTTTCATGAAGTAACGTCTGAAACTGCTTAAATTGCATTGCATTGAGGTGTTCTATTGACAAATTCATTGAATTATGATGATATTTGTGCTTCAAAATCCATATAACGTTCAAAATGTAGAAAACGATCATCTCGAGTCTCATGAAATTGTTTCATATAACATCCCTGCGTTTCCGCATGTTCTAAATCCCGGCCATCATTGTGTCAGCGATTATCAATTTAGTTCTAATGGTAAGGTTCTAAGATGACGAAATGAAGGGTGCGTGTATGTGAAAGGTTTATGCCACCGGTTGGCGTTTTCGTTTTGCCCTTAAAAATATGCAACCAACCCACGGACCTGAAGAAGCGACATTTTGAACTGTTTCCACCAAACTCCGTTTCCGCCTACGGATATGTGAAGTAATTTTTAAATTCTCGAATGGCTAAGATGATAACTACTTCCTGCGGATATGTCACAGAATACAACTTTCGGAACGTTTGATGTTTTTGTCATGGCCTTGCAAATAGGTCCCGCACTTGCATTTAACAAATTTGGGACTGAATTTATTGAGCCAGGTCTCGTTAATCAAGGCATTTAATAGATTTTTGTCAGCTCCCCTACGTATAATGCATAACCCTTCTCCTTTTGCTTACCAATAGCCCTACATTCTAGGGTGAATTATGGCCACAACTAACTAGTCTCATTAGCTGGCCAAACCTTTAGCTAACTGCCTATAGTGAACAGGTCCAATGTGCGGAAAGTTTGGACAACCATACTACTGGAGAAATACCTAAGTGATCAATCTGGTTGACGCTTTGTTGATCAGAAGTCCATCAAGTCCGCTTACGGAGACAGACGAGTAGGTACTACTTGACAATGTTTCGTCTAGCTCAAAGTCAGATAACCAGACTCCATTACCACAAACTTTGCCTTTTCTCTGTGAAGGGTCCGAACCGGTCCGATTGCCACTAGGCCGAAGACAAATCTTCAACGTAGGTGGTCAAATCGTCCACCAAAGCATGTTTATTTTAAAGAAATACTTCTTTTCTTAACATATTTTCCTTTCTCCTTCATCTTCTTTCGCATTTTCACTTACAAAATGCATAATAAACGAAAAACAAGAGGAAAAAGTCATGAAACTTTAGTTTTTCCTCGTCCTACACCAAATCAACCAAAAAGTGCCGTCAGTTCATATACCACTTGACTGCATTTTTTTGCTGCGAAATGAACAAACTTTTAATTTTTTCAAATCACGTTATTTGCTAGAAATAATGATTGAAACTTATAAAGTAAAATGCGCTGAGGTGTATTGTTAATGAATTTAACTAATTACGCTGATATTTCAACTTAAAATTGCAAAAATATATTCAAAATGTAGAAAAAAATGATCATCGTGATGTCATACAAGATTGGCAAAGACCATGTAACATCCCTTTGCATTCGCATGTACTAAACAGCGGCCATTGTCATTTCGTGTGGTGAAATTGTGAAAGAGTGAAAATTGTTAAATTAGTGAAAAAGTGCCTAAAAAGTGCCGAAGGAGCTCCAAAAATGCCATAAGTCTGTAATAAAATTTATAAAAATTGCATTTGATTTGAAAAATGTATTGGGGGAGTCGGAGAATTTATTTAATTTGTGATTTGAAACTTGTATTTGCCGTGGTACTTCCGTCTCCGGTGAACATTTTTCAATAATGGCGACAACTTGAAGTAGATTTGTGCAAATATATCAAATTGTGGGAAATAAGTCAGGAATTCGAATTTTATGGGGCTTTTCCATGAGAAATTTTATAAGAAAATCAGAGTTGAAAGTGTTTGAAGGGATTTCCTCGCCGAACGCCATAATTTGTTTGTTTGACGTTTGTCCAAAGATTTCTTGGGCTGTAATTAGGTTGTGATGATATATGCAGACTTTGCCTAGAAAATTCAATAGCCTTAGGTTGTCTAGTTGACAAATTGAAGGTTAATTTGTATAACCAGGGCGCACAACCAAATGAAAACTAATTGGAAAAAATTCGATCACAAGATCATATTGACACGCCATTGACCATTGACCATTTGCAATAGTAACTGGAAAGTTACACTGCAGGTTGGATGAATTTTTAGTCAGTTTCTTGAATTGAGAGTTCTACACAATTCGTTCAAGTTGAAGCAGTTCCATGGCAGCAGATCACTTTGTTTAAATCCTTTTTTGACATCAAAGGTTTCAGTGAGATCGTTACCGACCACGATGGAGTAGCGAGCATTCTCCATCGTCATCCTGCTCAGACAGACTAGTTTGGCAGGGATGACAAAAATGGACATGGCTCTCTATAAATGTTGTCATAGGCGGTCTTAAAATCGATAAAGAAATGATTTATATTAATTTGGACTTCTTAGGTTTTCTCCAGGATCTGCCGAAGTTTGAAAATTTGATCGATTTTGGACTTTTCTGGCCCAAAACTACGCTGATCGCAGTCAGGTTGTTGACGAGAGGTTTTAGGTGTTAACAGAATATAGCAAATAGGATGTCATACGCGATGTTGACTGAACTCTATATAATTGGCGCAGTTGAGGGTGTCCCCTTTCTTGTTGATCGGTTTGGTTTATACAAATTTAAAAAAAGAGAAAAGGCTACACAACACCCCTTTCAATTCAACAATTCTCATACGTAATTCAACTCATAACAATGAAAAACCACCACATACTCGTAAATATGTTTCAGTGTAAATAATTTTTTGACATTATTCCGTGCAAACAAATAATTATCCATTTGTTATTTAAAATGCTGCAACAGCACTCAGCTTCAATAATTGTTGTTCAAATAAATTAAAATCAAAAGTGTATATAGAATCCCATGCGGTTGGGGTCCTGTTGCTACAACAGGAATCATAAAAACGTGATTTTTTTTTTGTTTTAATTTTGTTTAACCCTTGTTAACATAAAATATTAACGACTTACCGATAAAATTTCATGTACAACTGTTGGAAAACATACGGTTTGAGCTTTTCAACAGAATGCATGACAGGAAAATAAATTCCACCAAAGCATAATACAATCAGTTCAATGGGTCCGGTGCCGGTCCTACAACAAGAGGAAAAAGTTAAAAAAATATATGTATATACAATATATAAAAACATAAATAATCTAAATGGAAATTGTCCCAAGAGTGCACTTATAACAGTGCGCCATTGTATCATAATAATAATCAATAATTTGTGTCCCAATACCAATACCAATCCTCAAAGGCACATCGATCCAACGACTGATGTGTTTTGCACTTCTTTCATCGCAGGCTTAATGTGGTCCATAGGAATTGTGTTTTTTTTTATTTGATTTAACTTTGCCAATCCTATACACATGAACGTTTTGTATAAAAATTATAATTTTACAAATTAAAGGGGACACAGGCTTTAACAAGCACAAAAAATATGAATATTCATACCAACTCACAGGGTAATAACAAAATTATTGAGGCAAATTGGAGAATTTATTTAAATTAATTAAAATAATTGAATAATTAAACACGTAATGGGTAATTGTTTCATAGTGATTGCATCAATAATTCGCTGGGATGTTCCGCTGCATTGTGGTTGTACATTTATTTACAAAAATGATTACACTTTCATAGTTGAGATAAAAATTAAAAAAAAAAAAATGTTAACATACATATACCTACTGTACATATTTATGTTTATGATTATGTAGGGAGAAACAATTAGTGTCCCTTATAATTATTTCAGGTAAATTAAATAAGTTACGTCGAGTGTTGAAAACACTACTGGCATTTGTGTATTTAGTATTTCAAGTCATAATTATCCGTATTTCATCAGAGGAGATACATATTTGCAATTTGAATGTATTGATGCCTCAAAACAGTTTACAAAAGACGGTTCCAAAATCAAAGACGGAGGAGGTGTTTTCTCCGATGACTTAGACTTCAATCTCTCTCTCTCTCAATTGTAGAGTCTTCCAGACGTATATTATGGTGATTAAAGTAGCCTGTCTTGGCTGAGGTGGGATGACGAGTAGGGTCGTGACCGGAAGGCCTTAGAGGGGCTATCTCCTTAAGTATCGGCCATGAGAGATAGCGAAGGTTGTGTCGCAAGACGCGTAGGGTGGGCTGGCCAATCTTTGCCAACGACATCTGACATGTCTCGGGTTCTTCACGAACCTTATCCGGGAGAGATACGGAAAAACAGAGTGCGTTTATGGTTAAGTTTAGGATAGGCTTAAGATAGCTAGGTCTAGTCTAGGTTTAGCTTTAAGTGTTAGTAAAGTTTAGGTTTAATTTAGGCTAGTTAGGGTTGTTCGCGAGATTATTTTCCTGTCTTTCTGCGGGGTATTGGCATAGGTCCTTAGACAAATGATCTTTCTTTCTTTTCTTTCTTCTCTGTCCGTCTGATGCCTATTTTGGAGCAGCGTAAAAGGCACGAGATTTTATGAGCTGCGCAGGTGGTGCAAGGTGGGGTTAACAAGAACTACCCCCGTCCGACGAGCTGAGCCGAGCAATGACAAACGTGCCGCCGTCTTCCTCACCTACACCGAAGTTGCCTCCTTGGCTCTACCCTAGCTCATAACAATTGCGGATTAGGGGTGGCCATGGTGTAGTCGTTGCATCATCGCTTGTCGTGCTGAAGGTTCCAGGTTCGAATCTCGATGTCAAAAAAAAAAAAGTCGATCGACTGTGAATTATAAGCAATAGCAACAGTACCAATAATTCTCCCCAGTCATTCTGGACACTACCTGAGTTTCAAAAAATCAGTACACCAACACAAGCGCTGTGTGAATGGCATCATAAGGGTATTCATAATCCCTTTAAGGCTAGTGGATTATAAAAAAAAAATTTAATATCTGTCTGAGATATAAGCATTTTCACAGATAGTAAGACCACTTTAAAGCCTCTGGAATCAATCTCTCTAACATCAATAAAAAGTTCTTGATTGCTGTTCGTCTTTCGCAAAGATGGCACAGCAACTCTACGTACTCCTGCTGGTTACACCGGGACACAGAGACACTACAGCGAACTGTAAGGGAGACAAACTCACCAAGCCTGGTTCTGCAATACAGATTTTTCCAGATCAAGAGAATCTCAGAGTATCACAACCACTGATTGCTGGATGCCATAAGCAAAATAAATCGAAGGTGATCAAGTGGTCACGGATAGACCAAGTCCGCTCCGAAAGGTTAATTAATAAAAAAAAGATTTCGTAGAATCACTATAGATACCATCACAGGACACTGCTCGACTAGGCCTCGGCGTCAATGATTTCTACAGAAACTGCAGGGATGAAGAAGAGTAAGAAACAATCTTCCATCGCCTCTGTACCTGTCCAGCTTCCTCTCTTATAAGAAGGAACTATCTCGGTGCCTTCTTTTATAACAATCTTGGTGACCGAGTGACAAGCTGCCAAAAGCCTAGTTCGCTTTATCAAGAGCTCTCACTGGTTTAATGAATAGATAGCAGTGATTACCGCGCATTCCAAAGCTGTCTAAATCAAGTGATGAGACGTGTCAAGTTCTGGATGCAAGACCATGGACTGAGCTTAGCAATAGAGTAGACAGAGATAGCTCTGAGTATGTATGAAGCACTTTTCCTTCAGAAACGATCAAGAAAATTGTCTTAAAAAGCACAAATATGGCTTTATACAGTCGGTAGCTATAAGTACTGCTTTGCCTTCATAGGTTAGGTTAGTTAGGAGTGGAAGGCTGCAGGTGCAACCTTACTTAGACCAGATAAGCTGCTTTGTGTTACCAACAGGATCTGTATTTCACCAGAAATACTACCCGCAGAACCAGCCTGAGCTTACTATGAAACGCTGGAGACTGCCTATGTTGATGTCAGCCAGTTCACTTAGGCTGTTAAAGAAATTGGCTCCTAAGTATACTCTTCTTCGAGCTGAAAGGGCCGGGCATGTCTACATATTTACTCACAATTTGTTGCGGTCTTTTCATTAAAAAGATCCAATGGAAGTACATATACTGAGACTCAGCTTTACTCCTGCTGTTCAAGCTTTTTCTCATTGCACTCTTTGTTCCTTTGAATCCTTTGGACCTTTCGAAATGGTCTTGTATTAAGTGACCTTGCTATTTTCCGTTGAATACTTGGTTGATTAAGATCATTAGGGCAATTAGACGCCCTATTTAGAGCTGTTAGAATTTACCTTATTTTTAAGGACTTGCTGAGCGACCAGAGGACCACTGATGTTTATAAAACATAACTTCTAAACCACTCTTTTATTAAATCTAACAATGCTCTCACTCGATTACAATCCTTTTCCACGCCTCATAAAGTCATAACCCTCGACTTATCATACAAAATATCGTTTGTTTTATGGTTAAAGTCACAAACAAACACTCACACAACTACAAAACGGTAACAAATCACTTTTTTAACACCACCACCGTGTATTTTAATTCCAACAAAATGGTTTCACAATCAAAGTTACCTACCCCTCGCAATGCATACTTTCAAAGTTCACAAGTGAAGTCAACACCTCAAGCATAAGAGAATGCATTCCAATTCCAACACTCATTGCCATAGAAACAACCGTCCAAATTTGTATCCCTATGCCCACACCCAAGCCAACAACAACAACACAGTTCATCCCCATTAACAATGCAACAAACATAGATTTGATCTTTCCCCCTTTAAGAACAACTGGAACAAGTGGAATTAGAAGATTGCAAGAAGGAAAAAAACATAAAAACAAATAAAAAGAATTGATAGAAAGCAACCCGGGATTCCTTTCGCAGATTATCCTTCAATTATCTTGAAAGCTTTTCCCGTGGAAGGCAAGTTAAAACTGTTTTTGTGGTTTCCTTCCGTGTTGTGTCTCGAAGGGAAAAATTTCAGGAAACAGTCTTTAAGACTCTTGGAGATAAGAAATTATTACAAAACTCCTTCGGCCTGCTCTGTTCTGCTAGCCCATCCTATTCCTATTTCCATTATCCTTTGCAACTTTCTGCTTCAGTGTATAGTTATGTTTTCTGTTTTCTTTCTTCGTCGTCGTGTCCTTTTTTATAAAACAGAATACATCTGCTATTTGTAATTGCAATTTTATCGACAAAGTGTTGTGCATCCTGTTGCGGATAAATCGCACAGAGAGCCCGAAAGAGAGGTGGAAATTCCAAGGGAATATGACCTGAAGGAGAATATAATTAATTAGCGGAAATATTCATGAAACGACCATTCAACAATAATTGCGGTTACCTCGTTGGTATTAGTTTTCCGATTGAAATTAAAAACTACCACCATCCTCCGGTAACAGAGGGGTGTGGACAACTCGTTAGTATTTCTAATTGACACTTGTTGCGATAAGATGTCCCCCGATGAATAGGTGTAGCGTTGTGGAGGAATACTTGCATTTCCCAACGGAACCATAAATAGTGGACACTGATTGCGATGAAATCAGGCTTTTGTTAGATATTTAGAGCAAACTAAGTAGGACTTGTGGGGAAACCAGCTAATGAGAGAGAGAGTTGGGGTGTGTAATGGTGTAGCTTCCTGAAAATAGACAAATGGAAGATCAAAGGTAACTAGCTTTCTCAGACGATTTGTTTAACAATTCAATCATACGAAGGCAACAGTGACTACTTTTGGTCATAGATGATGCAATTCTAGAAATCAGGTAGCCTGGCTTATCTTTGACTGAGCTCAAGATCAAAGCTATCCAGAGAAGCTTTGACTTCAATATAAAACTTAGAAGAGGCGAAGAATGCATCATGAACCATCAGGAGGTTGTTACAATCATTTAGTCCCACTGACTAAACTCTCCCCTCGACAACCGCCCTGGAACCGCCTCTGTTGGTATTAGTTCAGTGGAGAGGGGCTTCGTTCTAGGGTTCCGATTTGATTCGTTTTTTTTCTATTTTCCTATTAGGTTAAGTTTTCGTCTTCTAAATGAGCCTATTTGGTTCCATCCGTCGTTACTCGAGCGAGACAGCCCATCTGCCCATCTGCTACAGGGGAGACAAAATTGTGATTTGCGTCATCTACTGGAGAGTCGCCAAAACCGGCAAGCTGTGCTCCCCTTCTTTTCCTATCTTTTCGCATTGAAATTTCTATGTCTGTGTAAAGACTGGGCGATGTAGTAGTTTACTTCACTGTCCGCTCTGTCCATTCAACAATGTTTCGGATCAGCCCAGCGGTCCATCACAGTCTACTTTCTGAGCTCCATCGCTCCACTTGTCGCTTCAAGTCCGTTCCGTCGATTTGTCGTAGAAGTACTTTCTCTCTGCAGCAAGGAGATCGATAGGGGCCATTCCCACAACTTACCCAATGGCTGGTTCCGACACCATTCAGTACGAACTTGCAACTCGTAGAGCTTCGCGTGCCTGTATTGAGGCCATTAGCTTCCTGTCTTTCTCTTGCCGCAGTGCGAGGTAGAAGTGGTTGAAACTGGTGAACCTGCCAGAGGCACAAATAGCACGGATGCGCCGTTTTGGCATGGTGCGGCTTTGTGGACACGAAAATACTACAGTGCGAGGACCCATACCTCATAACTATCAGTGGCGTAGATAGCTTTTTGCCAAGGGGGGTTGGGGGGGGATTCGACTAAGTAATTAGTTCTATTATCTCTTGATATTCGATTTGGAAAAGTTCCACTGTTTTTCGTAAACCACCCAAGTAGTGGGGATTGATCCGCTTCTATCTACTCTACTTACAACCCTTCCGGAGGTGATGGTCCGACAATTTGTCACTAGAATCCTTGATTTGATGGTCGTAAGACCTCCTACGTTACCTTCGTTCATTCAGATGCAGATTCTATCTCTTGCCTTCGTGAGCTTCGTATTGAAAGCTAGACCCCCTTCCTTGCTGGGTATTATCACCCAACTTGAAAATCAACGAGAGTCGGGATCCCCTTTCTGGTCAGAAGGACTATTTCTGCCTTTCTGTGACCAGATCTAGATCATGTTCTTCCATCCAGAGAAGTACCGGCCTCATGATCTGGTTCTTTGGCCAGCTTTCGATGTCTCTTGCCGTAATCACCGCGTCTGCATACCAGGAAAGTGTTTTCGGATATTTCGATATGTCACCAGATGCTCCACAGACCAGATCTCAGAATCGAGTTCTACGGTGGACGTATCAGTTTAAATCTGTCGCTAGGTGGTATTCAGATCAAATATATCGTTAAAGACGTTTCACCAAAGTTGGCTTTTCTAATGGATCTTTCAAAAATCGTTACAGATAGTGTCCAATCGATGTGTGATTCAGTTCCCTGTTGACCTGTTGGCAGTTTCATATATTCAAAGAGATGTTGTTATCCACATCGCTCTTGAAGATCATCAGAGGGTTTAATAACTCGTCTAATGCTATAAATTCTACAAAATTTCGTCAAGCTCAGTCGAATAACTACTTATGACAAGTATGGTAGGTCGGTAGGTAGCACTAGGATGTGTCTTTTTGTTACCACAACTCGAGTGGCCTGGTTATTATTATTATTGTTTCGGGAGAGCTGATTAGCCCTTGGCACTGCGGTTTCTAACGAATCCTATTGTGCCTTCCCTAGTGTTCCTAGATGAATTGTTTCACTCTCAAGGCAGAGTCTACAGCTATTGTAAGGTTCATGCCGCAGTGACCGCTGAGAAGTCCAATTAGTGCTCTAAGGTTGCTCCTATCGAGGTTCACAATGAAGTTTGATTTTCTTTGTGACGATACCGGGAATAGCAGTTTTGAACATACTTGCCCTGGTGTATTGAGCCAGACTTCCCTTGATTTTTGCATGCAAAGACCTTTTACGTGTCTCGCAAAGAGTGATTTAGCGTGGGGTAAGTAGGTAGGGTTCCGGTGCAAAGAAGAGTCGGCTCTTTTATTACCCTCAAATCCACTATGTGCAGGAATCTAGTGAAGAATGACCATGTTGTTCCGAAATTACTTTGCGGGTTTCTAGGACTAGTTTGGATTTAATGACAGGCGACTCGAGCTCTTTTAAGGCAGCTTGACTGTCTGAGAAGATGAATATGATTTTCCCTTGGATTTGACCTAGTTGATGCTGTGTGTTGTTGAAAATGGATGAGACAGTACAAAACAAAAACAAAAATGATTGAATCAACCATAAACACTTTAAGAAGTACTTCTACTTCCAATTGTTCCGCCTTCCATTTGTTTGTTTTCTTGGAACTCTTGCCCGACAATGCTACAGTCTTGTTTCATAGAGCCCAACTGCTTGGATACTCATAATTAATATTTCATTGCATTAGAAATCCGAAAATTCCCATTTACGAAGAAATATCGAAACACAAATCCTCCTTTGAATTTCCATAATTGACAGAATCTGGCCCATCGGCAAGGCAAACCGCCACTGTACTTTATTCTTAAGTCCAATTAATTGACTGGAACTGTTTTTCCAAATCGTTAATATATTTATATTCAAACCTCAGACATCATTCGAAAAATGCAAGCAGGATGAGAGGATTCCAAGAAAATGTCTTGTTGGTCTTGTTCTGAACTCTTTGATCTTAAATTTATAAGCCGTGCGTCGTCGTCTTTCCAACAGACGTTCTCGAAATATTTACACGTAGTCGACAAAAAAAAAAAACATTAATAATCCAAACAATTAAACAATTGATGTTTTTATTTATTTCAAGGGGGAGGATTTCGTTAATATTGAGGGTCTGGTCCTGACACAGCAATTAACCGAAAAAAAAAAATTCATTTGGCCACCCCGCCGTAATGAATCGCACCAAACCAAACCCCTAGCCAATATGCGACGTGAGAGAGGGTCATTAATAAATTCTGAAAAGGATATCAATTAGGGAAAAGATATCAATCCATCCGTTGCAGAAAATCAATAACCGCACGACAGTATAGTAGTAGATCCTTGGAATAAATTCGAACGCACCAAGCAAAAAAAAAACACAACGAGGGTCCTGAAGTGACCTATTTGCTGGTTTGGCATCGATTATGTGTCCCTGAGCTAAGCACCCTCGTTCCGCTTACCTCTCATCTTCTTAGATTCTAATTAATCTCAAAGTCGGGAGGATGTTTTCGGTGAAAAACATCTTGTCTTCTGTAGATAGGTTCGGGTTTTTTTTTTTCTTCATCTTAAACCGCATTGAGTGGTTTAATGGTAGGTTGACACTTGGCCAGACAACTGCATAGTGTGTCTGGGATTAAGTAATTGCTACAGTGTAATTAAATTGATTCCATGTGACTAATGTTGGTTAGTATTGTTCTGCTAATGGATGTGGTGGCGTTGCTCAAATATTCAGAGAAACAATTATACAATTTAATTTGGTCTCGAGTGTTTGGTTTGGATTGTAGACTGTAATTAGAAGTGGTGGATACTTGGAGTTTATGTGTAACTATGGCATACTAATGTGTTTTGCTCTCTATTTACGACGTCTGAAGATGTGGGGTAATTGCCAACAACATGAAGGATATGATGTATACTAAAGCTGACAGCTACCGTTTATCAAATACAACCACTCAGCATGTACATATGTAGAGGACCCATTCAAGTACACATTTCATTTATTGGAAAGGACATCTACCTTGGAGCAAATACACAAACCATCTCCTTTGTAGGTTTCGGTTAGAGCGGGTCGCGGCTTGGTGTTAGGCGTTCCCTCATTCGGATCTTCATGGATCCATTGAAGGTTTTGGAAGTGAGAAGGGTTTAGTTGTAACCTTACACCACTCCGAATCCAGTATGAATTTGAGAATAGCCTACAGTGGCATGGTTGACAGATCACTCGTATCGCTAAAGAAGAATGTGCCTAGGGTTGTTTTGATGGTTCTGCTGAAGCTTGGGCAGTCGCAGAGGAAGTGTGTCATGTCCTCTACCACGTCGAAAGTGACTCTTTTTAGATGCGCCACCAGTAAATTGTGGTCTTTGAGGATGTTGATCACTAGTGCTAGGTTTAGAAGGTTAGGTTGAAGTGCCTGCCAGCTATTGCCAGCACACTAAGACCAGTGATAGGTCCATTGTGATACCACATGGATCACTAATGGCTAAGTACAATCAGTTTTTCCTTTGATTTCCTTTCACTGTAGTTGGCCACATATTCTTTGATTTGCGACATGATAGGAGTGTACTTCAACTCTCATCGGAAAGTTTCCCAAAGTCTACCCGCCTTGTATTGTTTTAGAACTGATTCAGGGTTTCACACCCACATGATCGAGGCTAGGATTTTAAGTTCATTGCCACACCTCTTTACTAGTCGATGAGATGGCTTTGATGGCGGCTTGGCTATCGGTGTATATGTCAATGTTTTTCCACGGAATCATAACTCAGGATAGTTGTTTTGAGGGCTCGGTTATTTTTAGACCTTTTGCTTAGAACTTAGTGGCGTGGTTTAGAAGTTTCATCAATCTGGCAATGGCGGGTTCATGTGCGACTGAATCGATTTTCGAGCCATTGTCGCCGTCGGTTAGATGGATGGAACCTTCTTTCATCCCAGCTTTCTCTTAATGGGAATACAGTTTGGAAGTTGGGGCTTAAGTCAGGATACAGCGTTACATAATTCGTTTTTGTTTCTAGCTTCGTCCATCTAGAGATACTATTGTGATCAATTTAGCGCGGATTGTGGAAGTTCTGAAATGTAAGGTATGAATTTTCCTATTATGAGGAGGACTATGTCGTCGGCGTAGGTTACCACTTTTTTTGTTCCACTACGCTCTAGTTTCATTAAAATATCGTTTGCAACTAAAACCCATAGAAGTTGTGAAGTTGTGCCCTCTGAAAAACATGGCTTGTGTTTTGTAATCACCCAGTTCCGTACTAAAACGTCTTGACTTGAACATACACTCCACCTGTGAGTTGCGGGTCTATATTCAAGGAGTCTGAAGCGTACCTTATGGCTTTCATTTCCACATTGTTAAAGGCCCCTTCCAGGAAGGCTGCAATAAAGACATAAACGGACTGAAGTAGGCGTGGTTTGGGTGAGCGTCGGTTGTGTGAAATGCGATACTGCCAGTACACCAACGATACAAGATCATCCGTGAATGCTTGTCTGTCGTTCTGCTTGTCCGAAATTTTCTTGCCTGACCTCTGCGCGTCGTCGGTGGTTGCAACGCAGTACAGTATTAACATCGCACTGTTTCATCTGGGATTTCGAATTGGCAGTCTCCATTAAGCAATCACAAAGCCATTCCATGTTTCACTATATTCTTTGTCATTTGCTATAATAGTGCCACCAAAACTTAACCTTAATTGACAGCTGTCACTAAAGTCAATAAGGCCACAAAATTCAATAGACAAGCCGCTGTCAGAATGATGACTTGTGGTCTGTTGCATCTGTTAACATGCAAAAGGACTTGTCTGACTAAACGTTATAGAATTTAATTAAATTATTAAACCACAAATCAGAAGTGTGTACAACGAGTGTAAATTAAGTACTATACTACAATTTTAATGTAACATTTTTAATTTGCGGTTATTACTTCCCCAAAGTACATTCTATCTAATTGATGACAGGATATGACCACAAATGTGTCCATTCGGGATGATAGGTACATGAATTAAAAAACAAAAAAACTTGGTTACACCAACCACTTCAGTTAGTTAATAGCAATGATTTCGGAATAATGGATACGTCAAAACGTGTCAATTTAAATTAGTCCACCAACAGAGTGCATTTCGAATTCAAAATGCCAACCCCCGCTCACGCCTGGTTTCCAGTTTCGATAACAATTCATTAAAAGATTCATCTATTCTGATATTATTTCAAATCTCCCGAGCAAAATACGATTATTTTTTGAAATTATTAATCCACGATGCAAAAGTGAAATACCATCGTGCCTATCTAACCGGCGATAGGTGCGCTCAACTCATTTATTTATTATTTCACGCCGCCACAGACACAGCAAATGAATTCAAATATTTTCATATTCCCCAATGGATTTGGACTTACTGAGCTGTCACACAAACACACACCCACACGCATACGTCGCTTTTTGCATTCATCAAGGATTAACATTGCCACACATATACGTCAAATTGAATAAGTCATAATCTGCCTATTTTCCGATGCATTAAAGAATTTACCCCGTTCCATTTTATGTACATATACCATGTGAACGCAACGCAACGCACCTAATTTAGCATTCAAGGATAATAATTAATTCACTAACACTCGACTGTGGTGTATACGGTGTGTGCCTTTAGAGACTTTGACTTCCTTCAATTGATTTGAATATGTCAACTAGAGAGGTAAATCGTAACGCCACAAAGCGGCTGACAAGGATGACAGGAACAAAGTTTACAGTTTGTGTACCTATATGTGTGTGTGTAGGTGTGGGAAATTTTAAGCCATTTTCAACTAGCCATGGTAACGTTCTGGGTAATTGACATGAGCGTTAGCAATCTTGAGGCAATTTAGGGAATATCCTTTAATAAAAGACGTTCAGAGTGCACACACGCTCATAATTCCATTCAACAATTACGAATCGAAAATTCACATCCTCTATGTCATGAGGAGACAATTTCGTCGCCTTCGGTTCTGGGAATTAGGTATTCGTATGTCTCCAAGGAAATCAGGGATTTTAATGGAAGAGTTAACTTTTTGGAATGTGTTTGCGTTTGGAAAAGGGGAGATGATTGTTGTTTTTTTTTTTTTATTGAGAATAACTCTTTGCTTTGTGTACGACTCTTGGGACTGAAATGCTGAAAGGAGGCATAATGTTGAGTCTAATTTGGAACGTGTCAGTTTGCAAACACCTTAATGAGATAGTTGAAAGTTTTTAATGATTGGAAGGAAGCTATGAAAAGATGAAATTATATCTCATTTGCTTTGTACTTAAGTTCAGCCTCTAGGACTGTTCTAAGTCGTGCCATCTTTTGTCAACTCGCTGTTCTTCTGTTCTGTGCAAATGGGATGGTATCAATGGTTTGACTTATTTGATGTCACTTTCGTTGAAGACCGGCTATAGAACACAAGATTCCATAGAGTTCTTCATTACAGGATACATGATACATGAATATTGGTGAGAAGATGCATCCCTTTGGTACTCGACTTTACTTACTTACTTATCAGGCCAGCGAACCTTGGAGGGTCTGAGCCTGAACTCATGGCGCTTTTCATCCTTTACGCACGCTGCTTCCAGTTTACTAGACCAAGGTTTCTGGCATCCGCGATTGCCTGCTCTTTAAACCGGAGGTTCGGTCTTCCTCTTCTTCGTGAACCAGGTGGCTGGGATTCGAACATCCTCTTAGCTGAAGCATTGTCGTCCAATCGCTCGATGTTGCCGAGCCAATGCAGTCGACGGAATTTTACTTTCTACATCCACATCTTTATACAGCTCGCGGTTGTATCTTCTCCTCCATTCGCCCTTCTCGCAGACTGGACCAAATATTCGATGTAGAATTTTTTTTTCGAAGGATCCCAAGATCTGATCTGCTGTCTTCCTTATCGTCCAGGATTCAGCTCCATAAAGCAGGACTGGCAAGATCAGGGTTTTGTAGAGCATGATTTTGGACCTTTGAATTAGAAGTAGAAACCGAAGTAGCAGCGGTTGCCTGAGGTTATCCTTCCTCGAATCTCCACTAGGGTGTCATTTGTGGAGTTTATGTTTGCCCCGGGGTAGATAAACTCCTTCACTACCTCGAAATTATAGCTGTCGATTGTTAGGTTTTGACCTAGACGGTGTTCGACGGATCTGTTTTTGGTAGACAGCATGTACATTGTTTTATCCTCGTTTATCGTGAGACCAACTCGTTGGGTTTGTTCTTGCATTGTCGTAAAAGCCTCAATAATGGCACGCTGGGAACGGGCGTTCGCACTATCTGCTCCAGCAAAAGATTAAAGAAATCACCGACTTTAGATCTCCAATTATTCGTTCAATTTGACGGTTGTGCTGTAGTGGTTAGCATCATTGCTTGTCACGCTGAAGGCTCTAAGTTCTACTCCTAGTGCCGAAAAACACTAGTTGATCACCTTCAACTGTGAAAAAATTACGTTAACTCTACTGTACAGGCATTACACTAGCAATGTACAGTGTACATATGGTTTAAAGTGAGTAGAAGTTGAAAAAAAAAACTGTGAATAAACAATGACAACAATATCCATTGCTTCTCCCCACTTATTCTGGACACCACCCTCAGAGCAAGGACTTAAACTACTTGAGTTGCAAAATCATTATCCCAACACTAGCGCCTGGGAACAACGAAGTGAAATCAGATCTTACCTTAGATGGCGCGCACTTTTACACCAACGAATCTTAACTCAATGAGGATGTATGTGGTATGGTATTCTCCGACAGGCTTAATCTCAGCCCCTCTTTCCGTCTTCCAAATCATTGTAGCGTGGTCCAGGCAATCAAAGAAGTCTTATCTTGGTTGAAGAAAACGTGATATCTTCCACAGATATACGTATCTTTTCAGACAGTCAAGCAGCGATCAGGTCCCTGGAATCAGTCCCTTCAAATTCGTTAGTAGCTCTAGATTGCCGATCCACTCTTATGGAGATGGATGGCGGAGCAGTTGTTGGATGCCGGGGCATAGAGATATTCCAGGGAAATGTAAGGCTGATGAACTCGCCAGATATGGAACAACCGTACCCGTGCTCACAGAAAAAGATATTCTGGGAATACCGATCGCTACATATAAACTTAAACTCAAGCTGGATGCTATCGAGAAAACAAATTCTAGGTGGACAAATGGAACCACCTGTCTAGCGACAAAGCGGATTTGGCCACGGCTGGATCTGAAACGCTCTAAGAATCTAATTTCTCTCAACAGATCGCATATCAGATCCGTTATAGATGTCATCACGGGACACTGTCTAATAGGCAAGCATGCAACAAGGCTTGGCGTCCATTCAAACGATTTCTGTAGCAACTGCATGGACGAAGACGAGGAGGAAACGATTCCCCACCGTCTTTGTAGCTGTCCAGCTCTCTCCCGTAGAAGAAGACTCCATTTAGGGGAATTCTACTTTGACGACTTAGGCGATCTGATAAACACGGATATCAGCAACCTCCTTCGCTTCATCAAAAGCTCCAATTGGTTCAACGAGTAGGTATGGAGATCTCTTCAGATCCATGTGCTGGCAATAGCTGGCAGCCACTTCAACCTAACCTAACCTAACCTAGATGGCGCGCCCAATTGAAATCGCACCTTGAGGGGTATCGTAGCCACCTTAAACTACCAATGCACAGTTTTTTGACTAGGTCCATGGCGCTGTACATCTCGTTGTATCTCCTCCTTCAAAGCCCGTCAACGCAAAGAAGACTGAATATCTATACTGAAGCATTTTTCGCTCGAAGCGCGTCAATGCTACATAGAGAAGTCCTGGAATGATTAAGGTCTATTGACAAATCCATTTTCTCGTTAACGAATATTCACCTCAGTGCTCAATGGTCATCGTTAAGGACGATGTAGGTTACATCATCTCATCTGATATAGTCAAGATCCCGACATACTTTGATGTTCCCTTTCATTTTTTATATAAAAATTCAAAATTCCATTCACGCAACGTTGTCCTTCTTCTTCTTCTTCTTCCTTTTACACCAAATTAAGGCACTTCCCTTACAAGAATAAAAGAAAATATAGCAATTAAGGACAAAACTCATCATCACCAACTGCAATGATAACTTTAAAATTAACACTTCTTTGCAATTCATAACACTAATTGGCGAGGCAATCAAAATTCTCACCAAGGTAAAGATGTTAAAAAAAAAGGGAAAACTTCCCCCTTTCGCTGTTCCTTTTGGAAATGTACCAGGTGCCACACTCATACTCCATCGACCATCATAGTCATCACATCATCAATACAGTAGGGTTACAACTTTAGTAAGGTAAACCTTTGCTCAATACATTTCGCAATAACTACTACATCGTGACCCATTAGCAGTATCCTAAGCACTGTTGAGGACCACAATACTGTTCAGTTCATCGTGGAGAGGTATGCTCCGGAATACAAAGACACTGATTATAATTTTCGTCATCCTCCACATCGTGTCGTCGTCGTCGTCGTCGTCGTTCTCGGCATTTTTCCAACAAATACTGAAACTGAAAGGCGTTACCCGGCCGATTGCATTTGCACACTTGACAAAACCAAGCATGGACAAGGACGGACTACCGCCTCCACGACCAGGCAAGGCAATGGGTACGTAGTAGTTTTGTGAGAAGCAATTAAACCTCTGCCATTGGAATACTCCTTGCTCGTTATGCTCATTTTTTTTTTTTCTTCTGCTTTTAGTTTGCATCCTCACCTTGGTGTTCTTCATTTTATGCAAAACGGTTAAAAAAGATTTTAATAGTCATAACGGAGCAGAAGAAGCAAGAGGAGTTTAATTGAGAAAATATTCTTTAAAGTGGCTCTTCAAATAGTTATATATGAACGATGACTAACTAGAGATGCAAGACTTGAATCTGTAAAATGTTCGAAGTAGGTCAGGCTAAAAAGATCCTTATGCCAGTTTTTGACACCTTTTACGTTGTATTTTTTGCAGCTTTCTTTATAAATATATCAAGGTTACGGCATGGTTTATTTAAGAACCAATAGGCTATAACGCGATCCTAAGAAAAGCTAGGAAGCTCTCTTGAACCTAACCTAACCTAAGGCAAATTTTATCAACTGAAAACTTCCAGTATGTATGTATATTTGGCACGACAGCTCGTAGAGAGCCAAAGCCTAAGCTTCTCACAACCACTCATGTTATGCGTGCCATATTCTTCGCACGAATGGAAAGGACCTACAGTTTTAATGCCGACTCCGAACCGCAGGTTTGTAATGCCTGCGAAGAGGTGATGTCGTGAAAAAACTTTTGGTGGTTTTTGAGAATCGAACTAATGTCTCTCGCTTAGCAGTCGAACGCCCTAAGCACTAAGCCACGGCGACCAAGACTTCTGTTAAGTACAAATTCTCCCATGACCTTGATTCAAAAGCCCTGGATGTGAAACTGAGTCTGAAGGTCCTAGAACTTGATTTACTGTGTCAAATCTCTAAGCACTTTCAACAGCTCTAATTAGATGACATTGTCGTGCTGTTGGTCTGAAAACTGTCTACAGTAAGCAACACATGGATACTCTTTTGACTCTTTGTCTACGTGCTAAAAACGTAGCCTGTTGTTCTATCCTGTTTGTCCCCTGCGGCCTACCTTCGCTGGTTCAGGCTTGACATTTCGTCACTTCTTTCTCAGCTGCCAAAGCTAGCAGACTTTTAGTTTCTCGCGTTTCTCGCTACTCTTTCCTCTTACTCTGTTGGTGCATCATGCTTGTGATAACTTCATCTTGCAGCATCTCAGCTTTCGCTCGTTCCTAACATGAATGTGATCAGGTTCTTTGGAGTCAGATGGCCGTAAATTTTTCTTTCTAAGATTTTTCCATCAGCACATGCCCTGTGCTCTAGGATTTCCCTCCACTGCGCTGGCAGTATGGGTCATTCTTCGATTCTAGATCGATAGACCTTATCGTGTCCGCTGTCACAATTCTGAAGGCGCAGCATACCCTTAGGATTTTTTTTTTTGTTTTAAAAGGAAATTTCCAAATCTTAGGAGCACTCGGACTCGTTTTTGGTCCATTGTAGTCCCCAGGCAGAAACCCCTTCTTGGTGCAGTGGTTGGAGAAACTTAGATTTTGTTCGTTTCTCTTCTTTATTTTCGGTGGCTGTTGCTGTTACCCTTAGGTTAGGTTAGGTTAGGTAGGAGGGTTGACGAGGAAGGAAGTCCTTTCTCCGTCACACTTAGGTCAATGTAGACCCATTGTGATGCCCTAGGGGAGCATACCCTTACGGATGCAATTTTATTCCCCGAGTTCATCCTTTTTATGTATATAAGACTTATGGTGCGTCGCTGATGCCCATATTGAGGCCGCACACCAGCTTGTCCTGGCTGCCTTGCTCCTCCAATATTAAACATAAGCCTACAATGTATAGCTATTACTCAAGAGGTCTTCTCTTATCGTACATTAGATGGTCCCTGAAATTGACTCTTTAGTCCGGCAACTTCGACTCGATTATGTGCTCACTGTCTTGTTTGGTTGGTGTTCCTTTTTTTTACGACTGCTTATGAGAACGGCTTTGGTTTTGTGGTCCATTAGCTCCAAACCTTTTGCTTGCAGCCATAGCTTCACGTTTATGATTGTTTGATTGCAGTTTTGCTTCTTTTCCTCTAATGTTTTGGCCAGTTCTACAAGGACCTTCCCCAGCCAATCTGGTTTTACTTTACATTCAACATTCCTGCGGCCAGGACTGATTCTCAGCATACTCTGAGGCACTTTGCCTTAGGTTTAATCGTACGTGCGTCTGTGTTCCAAACCTCTAAAATGTGAAGAAGCAATACGACTAGCTTAAGCCACTCTGAAAACTTTGCCTGAGCTAAGCCCATTGCAACGTCTCGTCGTCTCGAAGTTGAGTGTCCTGAAGCTGCTCAAACAGCATGTACTTACAAAAGTTATTTCCCTGTCGTGCGACCTCTTATGTGTATTCGCTACTATTACTCACGGTCCTCATTAAAAGAAATGAAAGTAAACTAGTTCAATTCCCGTCGACACAGACTTTCCGCTCCAAAAAATCATTCCTGGTGCCATAGACTAGAGAAGGAAAACTGTCAAAGGTACGAGTATACACCGATTTCAGAGCAACTTATGCATGTAAGACGTTCGTTTACGCAGTTTTCATCTTTCGTACATCCTATCTCGCATACCTTGTTATAATTATCAATTCATAATAAAGTACCCATGCATAAAATGCAACTCCCACCGGGAACAGTCACGGACCTAAACCTTACAACAACCTCGCCATTGTCATCATAACAATAACGCATCTAGCTCCTTGACATCTCATCGTGATGACAATAAATATTCAACGTATCCTCGTTTAAATACAATTACGCGCGAGTTTAACGCATCCAGCAGATAGGCAAACATTGGCATGTACCCAGGGACCGCGAAATTACACCTTCACTCCGAGGCACAGTACTATGGTAACAAAGTTGACAGAGGGTATGTGCAGGGTCGCACATTTTCCACGACATCAGACAGAGATGGTGTCGTGTGCTACTGTTGTCGTCATCGTCGTCCTCATCGGATACCTGATATCGTAAATTACGTGAATATTCCGATAGGATCTACTGCTTCTGGCGAGGACAGAGCACGTTTAGAAATCGAGGACTATTTACAAGGCTCACCTGTTCTGTCACCATCGTTTACACTATACTTTGCATTGTGTCAGCTTGTAATGCGTATAGGTTAACTCCCTACCTACAGTCTGTTAAACATTGGCAAACGTGTAAAAAAAAATGACCGCAAGTGAGTTCCTCATATTCTGAATCCTTGCTCCTTGCATGGCATTGCTGTCATAGATCACCTAAATGCCAAATAAATTTGCAGCTGAATTAGATGTCCCATCGTCTGCAACGTGTATAAACTCAGCACTTTCTCCAAAAGCTAGAGTGCAGAAGACTGCCTCAGACTAAGGTCCATCGACTTGTATTGGCATCTAAAGATTTTAAGCTCCGAAGATCACGGAATTTTTAAAAGCCCACCATTGTTACAGGTATTCATGGCCCTCAGTCCTTCAGTTCCTCCTGACCTAACACCATCAAATCAGCAGAGGCTTCTACAATTGTGACAAATGATATCTTATCAGGTAGTCAAAGCGGCGCAATAGTCTTGAAACTTGAAGGCTCTATATAATCTTTTGTTGTGTTATCTAGACGTCCAAAGAGGCCACAATTGTTATGTCGCTTTTGGTTACTTTTTCCACGAAAAAACTTTGTTCAGCAGTCGAATGTTCTATCCACTGAGCCATGGCGACCATGATCTTACTTACAAGGTTAAACCAAGGTTTATAGCGTCTTGATCTTTATACCGAAAGTTCGATCGCGCTTTTCTTCGCCTAGGATTCGAAGACCCTCTTAGCTAAAGCATTCTCGTCCAATCGCTCGATGTTGCCGAGCCAGTTCAGTAGACGGATTTTTGCTTTCTGGACTACATCCACATCTTTATACAGCTCGCGGTTATATTTTCTCCTCTATTCGCCCTCCTCGCAGGCAGGGCCATATATTCGACGGAGAATTTGTCTTTCGAAGGATCCTAAGATCTGATCTGCTGTCTTACTAATCGTCCAGCATTCAGCTTCGTTTTGTAGAGCGAACTTCAAGTTAGAAGTTTGGATCCTAGCCGTTTGGACAAACCAAAGTAGAAACGGTTGCCCAAGGTTATCCTTAATTGAATCTCAAGAGTGAAGCTTATATTTGCCCTGAAGTAGATGAACTCCTTCACTTCCTTAAAATTGTTGCTGTCAATTGTCAAGTTCTGTCCTAGACGTTGTTCGACGGATTGGATTTTGGTCGACAGTACGTACTCATCGTCTGGCTTGTTCTTCAATTCTCCTGCAGCACAAGATTGAAGAAATCATACAATAGCACGTCTTCTTGCTAAGATCCGATGGATTTTTCAAATAACTCGAAGATTCCGTTTCCAAGCTGCATGAAGCATTGCGAATTCTCGAGCTAAGCGCAACACAGCCGGATCAGTTTTGTCAGAAACTCATCGCGTTATATAGGTAGCTCGGTGCGATGAAAACTGTCGTAAGCGGCTTTGAAGTCAATGGAGAGATGATGAGTATCGACTTAGAACTCGTTGGTCTTTTCCAGAATTTGCCGCAGTGTGCTGGTCTATCGTTTCGATTTGCCGGGTCAGAAGCAAAAGAGTTGTTCACGCAGTACTCTGGATAGGATCTTGTAAGCTACAACAAGCAGGGTAGTCCATGCAAGACATAGGATCGCCTTTCATGAAGTGTGATCTGAATGCCCTAAATCAGGTATTTAGTTGTTTATAACGAGATCACCTTTCCCTAGGGTCATTGATTGATCGGAAATTGAAAACTATATAAACCTTTTCGGTCCCGTCTGCATAAACGATGAGTGGAGGAGGAGATACATCGAAGAGCTGTACGGGCTGTACAGCGACATCGACTTAGCCAGAAGATTGAAGGTCCAATAACTGAGGTGGCTGGGTCATGTAGAGCGGATGGACACAAATGCTCCGGTCCGAAAAATCTTCGAATCCGCCACCGAGGGACAGCGCAGTAGAGGAAGACCGCGACCCAGGTGGCGCACTCAAGTTGAAGGGGACCTCAACCAACTTAGCGTGCGAAACTGGAGGCAGCTAGCTAAAGATCGAGCTGGCTGGAGACACTTGTTGGTTGAGGCCAAGGTCCTACCCGGATTGTAACGCCACCTTAAGTAAGTAAGTGTAAACCTCACTTTACTTTACAAAGCTCTTCTTCCATTTCGTTTCGATCTTTTGAAAGCTAAGCGTCCTGATGTGCGTGGTCATCTGGTCTTTAAAACTCACATTTGATCTCCCATGTACGAGCCATGTTAGCAGACTTAGTCCGCCAATGAATCAGAACCATTTAAGGTCTACGATAGTTTTTCTGACTGTGGAGTTCCTAACAAAGCGTTTGTTCTTGTCAAACCTACTGTATATCCTTTTGTGTAAATATTGAGGAGCTCGGGATGTAATGTTACACCTTAACTTTGACCTATCATTTGCAAATGCATGCCAACTATGTATACCACCTGTCTGTCCCTCATTCTGACTCCATATTGATTGTCCTTGTGCGTATAAAATGTAATTTCTAATGCATGAATCCATAAAGCATTCGCATGAGAATCGTTTTTGTTTGTGATTAACTCCCTCGCTTTGGGGACACATGGCATATTTAATGAAATGCATATCCGTATCTATTCGTTTGAAGGTTCTTTTAAAAGGAAATAGGAATACGCACTCACAGGGGAATGTCAAGAATATCTAATGCACTTTGTAATTGTTTGACGTGTGTAGAAAATCTTCCTTTTTTTTTCTCTGTTGAATGCATTTGTATTGTGTTGAGAGGACAATAGCTGAGAACTTCCTTTTTTTTTACAAGGTTACAACTTTGAGAGGAGACTTGTAGATACTTACTGACTGCAATGGGGCCAAGGTAGACGGAGGTGCGTTAGAAATTTGTAATAATAATTTGTCAGTAATAATCACGATTTGATGTGAAGTCCTTGTAGCGTTTACGAAATGAAGGAAGTTCTTCTTTCTTGTGATACAATCGCTTATAAAGAATGCTTCCTCTACATACTTCATTATGCTGACGCATAGGAGCTTCCCTCCTGAACATCGCGTATACAATCCTATCTGTCATATTGTGTGACTGCTTGAAACCGCTCGTTAACAACCTGGATAGACCCTCTTTCAGTATGGTTTCATTCCAGGAAAGTCCAATTGATCCACTTCGACAGATCCTGGAAGAATCCAAATCGATGCACACCATTTTTTTTTTTATAGATTTTAAGGCCGCTTATGACAGCATTTATAGGGACGAGCTATACAGACCCATGTTCAGTTTTGGCATACCTGCCTAACTCGTTCATCAATGAAGGATGACGATGGAGAATGGTCGCTACTCCATCAAGGTCGGTATCGATCTCACCGGGACCTTTAAAGTCAAAAAAGGATTTAGAAAGGGTGACGCGCTGTTATGCGATTTTTTCAATATCATTCTTGAACGAAGACACAATCCTTCAAAAGTCTGTGCATAACTCAGCGAGTTGTCACTGATGCATTCGTGAGTATTGAAACAAAAGCGGTCAAAATGCGTTTAGCTGTTAACGAGCGCAAAACTAAGTATTTGCTGCCAACAAGAAGGGACACTCAACATTGACGAATCAGACAAAATGTTACATTAGACAGCCATAACTTCGAGGTAGTAAAGGACTTTGTCTTGACTCTCCTATAACTTCTCACCAGAAATCAACTAAAGAATAAATCTTGCCAATCGCTGTTTCTTTGAGCCGAGAGAGCCATTTCGCGAAGAACTAAGGAGACAAGACCTTAATCATCTCAGTCCAACTGAAGTATGAACTCTATCGATGGCGGATGAAGATACCCTGCGTCGCTTGGAGCAAAAAATTCTTTGTAAGATATTCGGTCCCGTTTGCTTTGACGAACTATACGAGCTGTACAGTGACATCGACCTGGTGAAAAAACTACGCATTGATCGTTTGCAATGGCTAGGATATGTAGAGCCAATGGACACCAAAGCTCCAGCCCGAAGGTAGGTAGGTAAAAGTGGTTGAAACTGTTAAGCCTGCCAGAGAGACAAGTAACGCGGATGCGCCATTTTGATACCACAACTCACGTGACCTGGATGTTGATGGGCGTAGCTGAGAGTGTAGTTTTCAGATCCATCCTGTGGAATTAAGAACGTTGATGATCTTGCAGGATCTCAGATAGTTCTTTGAAAAGGGTTTCCCGAGAGTGCGCTGTCTGGCTCTGACAAGTGCCGGACAGTCACAGAGAAAATGGAATGACGTTTCATTTTCTTGTGAACTGTTGCAACTACGGCAGTGGGGGTTGAACGGGATGTCTAACTTGGCAGCGTGTGGACCAATTGGCCAGTGGCCCGTGCTAATAGCCGAGATTCTAGCTGTCTCGATGCGGTCATTCGTTCTGTTTTTATTGTAGGTGGGCTAAATCTGTCTAGATATGGCACAAGTTGCAAGACTTTTCCACCTAGAGTTGGCAATAGCGAGAAAGTGTTGGCAAATTTTACCCTTGATGAGTCCCATCAGGGAGCAGACTGACTCCGCAAGGAAGACATCCAGGGTAGAACCACATCTGGCTAACGCGTCAGCTCTCTCGTTCCCCTCTATGTAACTATGGCCGGGAACCCAGAGGAGAGTGATGTTGAACCGAGCATTTGCCTGCGTTATAGTTTCCTTTCACTGTTCAACTAGTTTAGAGGACGAAGTAAGTGAGTGGAGCGCTTTGATGGCAGCCTGGCTGTCAATAAAGATTCTTATGTTGTTTGAGGTAGTGGGGCTGAGGCTAAGTTTCTTGCAAGCTTCTCTAATCGCTAAAGCATAACGCTGTAGAGGAAGACCTCGCCTAATGTGGTACGCACAAATAGATAGGGACCTCAATTAACTTGGAGCGCGTACCCGGCTAACAGGTTCACCATGAACTGTAGCGCCACCTAAGACAGTAGAAAGAAATCACAAGCAAATTTGAGTGCGTAACTGGATGTCGTGAGGTTTGTTGGATGAGGCGCAGGTTCACCCTAAACTGTAGCACCACCTAAGTGTGAGATTCCCTACTTCTGGAAACTACAAAAACTGCATTTTCTCAAGTCAAGTTCACAACCAGATATATCTCCAATTACAACTTCTATACGTACTTCTGTATTTAAAGACGTGTCCCTACTGTATAAATTGAAATGAACGCACTAAATTTCCGGAATAAATTTCTTTCGCGAAGGAGTTCCTTTGCTGATAGTTACAGTTTTCCAAGAAAAGATCCTTGAAACTATAATAACTGTTTTGCCTTTGTCGATTGAAGACTTACACTCAGCTCAGTGCTGGAATTGCATCGCATTATTTATATTTCATTTGTGAAATTCCACCATCATCGTCCTTTACCGCTTAATTTTTTCCTTCCTCTCTTCCAAAGTTTACACATAAAGTTTTTCCTTTGATTTTATGGAATTGCCATGCAATGCATTTCCATTTACCTTCGTCAACGGCGGCGGCGTTGTTGGTTCTTTGCCTTGTGTCGTTCCAATTTCGGGAAAATAACCCATCACGCGCTGAGTAAAGTTAGGAAGTGAGTCCTTGCAGCTGTCGTGTGGATGCATTTAGTTTTGTTTATGTATGTATGTGTCGTTTGCTTGTAAAATGTTGCTGTTTGCTTATGGTTTCATTTTGGGTTATGTTGCTTAAGTGTTTGTTTAGGGTGTTAACTAGTGTACTACATGTAGGTACATAATATCGGTGGTAACAAGTCGATGGTGAAGGTAAATGGGAAAAGTTTATTAATTGAGAGTCGAAAGGCTGTGTTTTAACGAGTTATTTACACGCCGGTAGTTAGGTTAAAGTATATAAGTAAACGAGGAAGCACCTGACCACCATCTCCTGGCAGAATAGTTTTCTTATAAAATTCTCATATTGTGACATATGGGGCTCCCTATAAAAGTCTAGAGTAATTTCTTCGCTTTGGTAAACGCATTCGTCTTGCAATGACCACGTTTAGGACTTAAATTGGGAAAGTGTCTTTAAAAAATAATTCGAATGAAATCTATACTCTTTTAAAAATTTATTCACAAAGCTAATCCTGTGGTAGAATAGTCTCACAACCAAGTCAGCTTCCAGGATCCTTACACAAAAAATATCCAAGCCACTTAAGTTCAAACGTGACTCTTCAATTAATGGTTCACAATCGGGCATGAGATAAGGAAGCTTCAACAATCTGAAATGAAGGAATTTTCCCATGATATCCTAGACGCCGTCGTCGTCGCTAAAAAAAAAAGAAAAAGAAATACGAACGAGAAATACATGAACGCATGAAATGCCTCCCAATCCTTGAAAGTATCTTCATCAGCTTGATAGACATCAGATAAGCAAGGAGCCTTCAGCGATTTGCCTGAAATGAAGGAATTTAGGGGTTTTATTTCATAAAAAAAAGACATTGTGAGCAATGCTGCACGATTGCGTGGACAACGTAGGTAGCTTAGAAGGTAGAATGGGTGATGGGCATCTCATATGATGCAGCTTTCACTCGGATCTCTACAGATCCATTGGGTTCCCCTAACGTGGAATGTCCAGTTTGAAAGAGAAGACGGCCTTCCTGAACTATACCGAATTCGTAATGAATTCTAAAATGGTTTTTGGAAACTTCTTAAACAGGTCACACAGATTGTTGAAGTAGTATTCACCAAGAGCTGCCTTTCTGGTTTTGCATAGGCCGGGAAGTGGGCTGTGCTCTCTTCTACGTTTATATCGCCGCAGCCTCTGCATAAATCGTCTGTACTTAAACTCATTCTTCTAAAGTTGGCCACCAGTAGGTTGTGGTAGGTTGATCTGTTTAGGGCAAGAATGTACCTTGTTTTTGTTTGGTAATTATCTGTAAAGAGTTCTCTGGAGATGCGGCATGATGAGAGTACACTCCATCTTCCGTCAGCCTGTCTTTGAAAGTCCAGTGCTATGTTGGAATTAACGAGTGCTCACCTCTTTTCCGCTCTTTCTTTTAGGTATTGGCATAAGTCCTTGGACAATTTTCTTTTTTCTTCTATTAACTAGCTAACTTTTGTCATGTTCCACTTCTGACACCATGTCATGTCAAGATGTTGTATAATACAGAAGTTGTGCAAACATAGCCAGTTCACTACAACTTTGGCACGAGATTTGGTGTGCTGAGCAGGTGGTGCCGGACCCCCGTCCGACGAGTTGAGCTGAGCAACCACAAGCATGCCGCCATCCTCCTAACCTGCACCAAAGTTGCCTCCGTGCCCCTACCCTGGTTCACAACAAAGTTATCGACGAACTTAAGCGCTTGAAGTGTGAACATCTATTACATAGGATGTGGAAAGCAAGAATTCTGAAGCACATAAAGGATAACACGAAGGTTCCTGGAGCAATCCTAATAAAAGTGTCGATACGACTTGTAAGTCGCAAACTGCCGTCGAACTCGGTGAAAATGGACTACAGTTCGAGCGGGATCTGGGTGTAAAAGACGTGTGGCATTCAAAATTAGATAAACAGAGATTGAGTCTTGAGGTTACCCTCTGGACTGCTACATTAGTTAATCGGATAGGTAACCGTTTTAACATAGCTTACAGAACTCAAGTTCATTCTAAGGGGTGAAGCATTTCTTTTATTATTTTGGAACTATCGAATAGATTAATGGCATCTTTGCAAAGCTGGGAGCATATATTGATTAATAAATCCTTTCAGGACTATGAATTGTCCCCATTTCTTCCATATTAAGTTCCCAGCTCTTACTGTTTGAAGCAGTAAATCTCAAGATTGATAAGAATGAGAAATACTTCTTTATTGTTCATATGAATCCACTGGGCTAGTGACATGACTCCACAATAAATGCATCCTTAACAAAAGATCCAAGATACTTACATTTATGATAGTTTGATCCGGAAACAACATCACAATCGATATCTATTGAAATGGTTTCCGCTTAACAATCGGTTTTCTTCTACAATGCACAGGAACACTGACACAGTAAAAAAGGATACAAATCTCACGATGTAATGAATATTACAAGACAAGGAAGAAGAATATGTCACTAGGATTTACTTTGCTGTGAATGCACAAAAATGTAGGTCGGGCGGATGAAAGTGAATGGAGTGTTTGGCCATAAAGTCGAATTATTGCTTTTCACACGCTTTGCTTTCACACATGCATTAGGAGATCCCTGACCCAGAATAGATACACCATACTACCTGATGATGATAGTCACGAACTTCTACAACGTTACAGTGGGAGTCTCACAAAGATCGACCCTTGAACCTCTCCTGTGAAACGTAATGTATAAAGGAATTCTACGATTAACGCTACCATAATCCTGACATTATCGCCGCGGTTATCGATGGCCAAACATATCCACGAGTTAGAGCATGCCATGAATCAAAAATTGACTAGAGTCTTCCGTCCTAGAACTAGCTGGACACAAAATGTCCTTATAACTAACCGAAAGACTGTGGAAAATGCAAATTTCTGGGTTGGAAACCAAAGCATTAGGACTAGGAGTAATGCTCGACAGCAGACTCCTAAACCACTCATTGAGAACTCTAACAAAAAGGCGTCACAGATACAAGCAGCACTTTCCCAGATGCTGCCAAGTATCGGTAGGTCTGAATACGCCATGAGGTTCGTGCTATCCCAGAGTTGTCAGCCTATTCCTTCTATATGCTGCTCCGGTCTGCGCGGGGGCACTTGTAAAGAAGAGAAAAAGGAAGCTTCCGTCAGCATACAGGCACTGCGCAATCAGAACAACTTCGGACGCAACATCCTGTGTTATAACCGAAATAATCCCCATCGACATTCTTGCTAATGTGATGCTTATGTGAGACCATTGTTACCAGGAGAGTAAAAACAAAAGAAAGAGCAACATCTGTATAACATTGTGGCAAGCCAGGTGCGTTAACAGGACGCTTGGCAGAGGGAAATGTGAACCTGCCAAGACTGCAGTTTCTAATGAGCCATATGATAAGGTCAGATGACGACTGGTTGAAGATCTGTTCCTTCATAACGAGCGTACAGAATGAAGTAAGAACAGTCGATCGGTTAAGAAAAGCCGAAGCGGCAGACGCAGATGACATAGCATAAGTTGCTAATCAGCTCCGCGAAGTAATATCTAAGGGGCTGGCCCGCAGGGAGAGTGGTAGAAGTGGTACAGAGTGATGTCCGCGAATTGTGCATGCCAGCTAATACGGATTACTGGCACTTATGGAGATTGCACATCATTTGACGCAAAAGTTTGCTTTCGCGCTTAGCGCTTCTTAGTTTCTGATTCCCTTGAGTCATAGAAATCCACTCTACGATGACCCACTTCGGCAATCTTTGGCACTCATGTTTCACAAATACATTCATCAATATTCCCTAATAGACCTTACGTGCGCCGATGTAGAAAATCCAATTGCAAACATCCCAATCCTCACTTACACACTTTGCAAAGAAATAATTAAAATCTTCGAACTCAAGTGGAAAGACATCGATTGAGAGATCGTCGTCGTCGACACGATGAACTTTAATTCCTTTTAATTGGGGAATAAATTACAAGCTCACAGCATGTGCCTGCACAGGCCAGGTAGGGTTGCAAAATTGCATACTGTCACAGTACAGCCAGCAAGCCTCTTTCTCCCCCCTATCAACCCAATTCAATCTTTTAGAAGGAAATCTCAGTGAAAGAGCTTTTACGCTACGAGTCGTTTCCAAGGATCTGTGACGCAAAATGCATGTCGTGCGTTGCCGTGTAACTAAATAACACCCTAATGGCCTCTAAATTTAAATAAGAGATTTCGAAAGTTTTCCCATATACACACCGGAGAAATTCATTCATCCTGCACCGAAACTGTTCCCATTCCCTCCCACGTTCTGGCTCATAGAAACATTCGCACAAAGTATGATGGAATGCATTAACTTATCAAGGGGAAGAGCTAACAGCGCTTGGGTGTACAGGCAAGAGGCCATATGCAAACACACGGGACCGAGTTGGTTGTTCTAATGAAATATATCACTGCCAATGTTGGGATTCAGTTATGGAAGGGGGTTAGCTCCAAAGTTGATCTTACACAGTGCACCCACTGCCACTCGGTAGCAAACAGAGGTTTATGAAAATATTTTGAAATTAATTTTTACTACTATCATAAATGAAATTAAGAACACTCGTGGGTAAAGAACCCCTTTGTGTGTCTCTCTCTACTTGAGATGGCATCATTTGCAGTGGGTTAATGAGGTTTAACATAGAAGTTTTGTTTTAATAAGTCCCTTTACCTTTAATTATTGCCTGATTGGTAGTACTCGTAGGTTTTCGAGAACAACCTTAGGATTGTTCTCACAAAAAAAAAAATGTGATCAAGGTCCAGTTGACTTTTGCTTCGAAATTGCAAAACACATTTGCATTCACGTTAATGAAGCCTAAACGTGTACACCCACAAATCATATAATATCATGAGCTGACTCAACCTCGACATGACTGGAACTGTAGTTGACAAGCTTGCCTTCTTGATGCTCTACTCAATGATAAGATTTGAGTCAAGAACCGTGCCGAAGTACTAGAAGATAACGATAATGGCTGACCGTTCAGTTTGGGAGTAGGGAAATTTTGTACTTAGGCTTTGGTGGTGAGGAGCATAATTTCAGTCTTGTACGGATTAACTTCTTGGCCACAACTGATGACCCATGAGTTTAGCTTATTTAGAGCGGACTCTTCAATTGCCATGTCGTCCACGTACGCAACTAACTTAACCCTTTCTATGTCTAGTCGCATCAAGATTTTTTTCATGAGCATAACCCATGGTAGAGATCAGATAACTCCACCCTGAGGAGTCCCCCTATTGATGAATTTTGCTAAAATGCTAATTCCTAATGTTCCTTCAGCATGGAAACTATACACAGACAAATATATTTCTTTACACCAAACTCAGTAAGGGGTTCTCGAATAGCTTCAGTGTGAACATTGTTAAATGCACTTTCCATCTCTTAGGTGACGAGGGTATATTCTCGGTAGTGAAAGATTTTTTTAATTGTTCGTACTACCTCGTGGAGGGCCGCTTCTGTTAATCTACCCTTGAGAGAGCAAATCCAAAACTCTGTGTGGTTCTCATTACAATAGTTGTACAAATGCTAGTCAATCTTCGTATTTGCATAATGTTCTGGGGTCTACGCTAAGCGTTCTTTCTAATTGTGTTAATGTGTCTTTTTTTTAGCTCAAGTTCTTTGCACCGCATCTGTTGTCACTGTGCCCTGAAAGTGCGCGGAACAGTCCGGTGAGAAGTTGAATAGCTTATATGTATATGTAAAAGCAAACTATTCGAACAACCCTCTTAAATATACTTCTTTCTCTTAATCCTTTCCAATTCTATGTTCCTCGAATCAAAGGTAGGATATTCTTTGAAAATGTTAAGACATTCCTCATTTTATTCTTCAATTTAACCTACAAAGAGTAGTCTAATTTGCAAAAGATTTATAATAAAACCGATAACAAACAAAGTTGCTATATAATTTAGTTTTTCTTTTTACGGAAATTTCAACACCTAACCCAAATACGTAATGCACAATCTCGGCCATAGAAAATCCCCTTATCGATCAATTAATGTCCCATTATCTTAAGATAGTACTCTCCCTTATATCTCATTGGATTCCAGATAGCGCCTACGAGTACGACCGATAAGGTCTTTCTAACAAAATAAACAAAACAAGTAAATCGTTGTTATCCTCATTGATAAATACTACGTACTTATCGGTCTACCAATGCCGGCAATATGGTGGTCACATTCACGTGTGTAGCCATCTTGTTATTAATCAAATTGCACACGACAATCCACAGTTGGCAATAGACCCCTTGTCTTCGATTAGGCTTTTACGAATGACTCAAGAACGACATGACAAATAAATTAAGACAACCTATTGGTGGGTAGTAAAAATATTACGTTTACTTAATGCAATAAATATACAAATTTATATATGTGTATCAATTTGATTGCCTCTAGATGTCTAGTCAATGGTAAAATTAAATCAACAGTCAATATAACCCGTATCATGGAGCACCGCTCGACGCCATTTCCTTATAAACATTATTTACACTAAAAAAAATGAAACTTTAAAGAATCAAATCAAAGATAAAAGATAAAAAATAATGGAAAATTTAAGCTAGTCTTCTTCTTTGATGCAATTTTCTACTAATTCTCTTAGATTTGGATTCTCCATGGCTGCAGCTATTCGCTCTTTGTCGTTGATTTGTTTATTAACTGAAAATAGAAAAGGGATTAGAGTTAAAAATATTGTTTTTCCGAAAGAGAAAGAGAAGAAGAATTTAATGTCAGGAGAGGAAGAAACAAGTCCTTGTTTAGACTAGAACGTCGCTTCATCTGTTCCTATTCAACGCAACCTTCCTGAATCAACTGACACGCTAGCCATATAATATCGGACAGAAACGGCGGGAATCATCGCGAAATTCTCTCTAACGAGTCCATCTCTATCTATAGGGACAGATAGTCAAGCTGCAATTGTATGTAACACAACAAAATCTAGAGGAGTGTCCTTAGATAGCCAACCAGAACAATGTCACACTCTGTTGAGTTACGGGTCACAGCGACATTTCGAGGAACGAATTAGCCAGACTTAGCTCTCACGGTACAGACGATAGGAAGCTCGACCATGTCAAAGCGCCTATCTCGTTTGTTAAACACCTGATTTACACCGATGCTCTGTCGAAAGCAAATTACAGATGGCAACACCTTGACTAATGCAAAAATGTTAGGCTAATCTGGGCTACCTTCGATTGTGAGCGATCGAAAGCATTTATTCGACTAAAAAGAGACCAGCTCTCGAACCCTAGGACAGGTAGTGGTATTACAATCGACCTCCTTTTTGTCTAAGTGTTCTAAGTCCCGGAGGACCACTTCTAACTAACTAACTATTTAGTATCTAGGCCACTTCGGACAACAATTTGCCATCACTTCTCATCCCGAAGGTCGTCCATTGGTAGATTTAGAAGCCTATCACGGCCATTCATGCAGCGTAAAAAGAAAGAACAAACGCATAGCAAACAAACTTTACAAGAGAACAGATGAGTATTCCAAACAGTAAGCATAGTCAAAACGATATCTAAGTCAATCGACAGACATTTTGTGCAAGGAAGTCAGGTATAAACAAATGCCGACATTCACCTAACGAGGTTCTGTCTAAGACTACGTCTGCCAATCCAGAACGGATTTCATCGGTGAAAGCTTAACATTGCGCAACGTTTTGGTCTCATTGTCTTGACTGAAAACAGCTATAACTTGGAGACAGTAAGAAACTGTACCTTGGCTCTGCTATCACTTCTAAAAACGACATCTCATCAGAAATCAAACGAAAGAATAACTCCTGTCAATCGCTGTAAGGCCCTATACCAAAGAACTAAGGAGACTCTATACAAGACCTTAATCATCCCAATACTACTCTATGACGCTGAAGCATGGATAAAGATGGATTCGCTTCAAGCGAAAGATTCTCCATAAGCGACCTCGATCTAGTCAAAAACTGAGCAATAGTCGATCTACTTGCCAAAGTTGTTTGCAAGTTACCCAGTTCATCTATACCATTCCAGTGACTTTATGGAACTCAAGTGTTGCCATGGACTCTTTCGCTTTGGAGTTTATTTTCCCTCAAATTTGAGGGCGACCACTAATCTTACAAAACACTAAATTTGCTGTACACTGCACAAACGTTAGTTTACAGCTTACGGATAAGAAATTGCATTCATAGGCCTGCCCCTTGCTTCTGATATTTTATGTTCACTCCGAGTCTGCTTGCTTCTGTTATGGAATGTCAGAACTGAAATACTCAAAAGACATTCCATCATTAGTTAGCACAATGCTAATTCAATTCCACTCATTATCATGAAAACTTTATAAAGAGGAAATACAAAGATACACGGAAATAAAGAAAAAAAAAGTCAAAGGTTTCACCAGCAATGATCAGATAATCAAGTTGACTTGCAAAATTGATAGACAAGAAGCCGTAGGAACACTACTATGTTCAGCCAAATGCTACAAAAAAGCTTCACACTCCCCCTCCCACAGTATCTATACTAAAGCTGAACATTAATCTATATTTGCACTGCCTACATTTACATATATCACTCGTCGCTTATCATCAATTGCCTTGCGAGTCATTAATCTCCCACCGTCCGTTCTACTCCTCCATGACATGCGACAATATTACTTACTCTCATCTTCAGTTGAGTGTGCACCTTTTTTTATATATATATCCAATTTTACATTATGCGGCAAACTCCTCTCCACTTTTACACGAATGCATAGGCCAATCAAGGTTGCCAACGAGCAATGCGGCACTGTTGGATTGAATTCAATTCGAACCTTCAAAGATAATTACCACAAAAACTTTACAAATTCTTCTATAAAAACACATAGAATCTTCAACCTTACCACATAGACATTTGATTTAGTTGGTGGCAGGACAAAAATTCCCTCTTCATAGATTACATTCAAGTCTTCCAGTGTGCATGGTTTTTCTGGGTCACGAATACTACGCAGAACATCTTCAAATTGAGATCTTAACTTGTAAATATTATGCAATTACATGCAAATCAAAAACCTAAAACTTACCGAATAATGTCTCTTGTAATTCTTGAGCATCTTTATATCCTAATTCTTTTAATAATGCCTCCTCACCAATTGAAACCTCATCGTCAAGTGAAAGTGAATTAGTAGAATGTTCGACGCCACTTTTATTAGCTGCTGCTTGCATGTTGTCCGTTGACTTCTTTCGGAAGAATGATAACATGGTGAGGATTAGCGGTTGTTATTATTTAATTTATATTATGTAAGTAAGAGTGGTTTTTTTTTTTTCTTCTTTCTTTGTTTCGTTATTCTGTTTATCTCTTGAATTATATGAGAATTGTATATAAACTTTGAATTTTGCTTTGATATTTTTTTCCCCTAATCAGAGAGTTGTCAAATTTATAAGTGTGACAGCGAAAAACAGCTGATTGTGTTGAAGTATATAGATGGCAGTAGTGGAAATACAAAGAAATCAAATACAGCGGCTGTGTTTTTATTCAATTTGAATTTATACCAATTTTAACGACTTTTAAAGATATAACGGAAAAAAATTAAATTTGCATTAGCTACAACAAAAACCAGCGATACCAGATAGTGTATCCGTTGGTATTTAAGCCACTAAGCGATAGGAGACAACGGAACTAAGCTAAACATCCCTCACAACACTCCCTGTCGTAGCTGCAAGGATAATAGCGAAAATGAATCTCTGTTCCACTTTCTGTGCAAATATCCAGGCCTGACGAGGGTCAGATCACGCACTCTGAGCAAATTCTTCTTCGACGATCTTCAAGAGATATCTTGTTTAGAGTCAACGTTATATTATGGCCCACGTTGAGGTAATTTTCAATGGGCAGTACCACATTTTTCTTACCATTGGTGAGTTTCTCTCAGCATAAAGGCCGCATTGAAGACTTGCTGCATATCACAAATGTCTATTGGCAGCAAGTGAAGCAGCTGTTGTAGAATTTCTTAGCGCACCCATTGGACTTTCTCGCGAACTCGCGAACTTTTATTCTCTTAAGCAGCCAGCGATAGTGCAGTGTATTCGCTTGTGACCCGACCTGTGCGGCTTCGAACTCGATCTGGGAACAGCGACAGTCACCGAGAATAAAAAAAGGGAAACAAACAAATTCTGAGTTTCTGGAAGTACAATAGACCGGAACGAGTTTGAGTGCTCCTGGGAAATTTTCTTAAAAAAAAACCCCCCAACTGATTCGTAAAATCCTTATCCTTCTACTTTCACTACTTTCTCGTTCTCAATACCACCCCTGTGTTCGCTTCACTGGAAAATATCACACAGCGGCTTTTTCGCTAAAAAAAACAGCTGATAACACGCAGTCTTATCACCACCAGTTGCCGTCGGCACATATTTTCCATCGTAAAGTGTCTAAATTTTCATTTCTCCAAATCGTTGGCGCAAAAGAAAACCACTTCAAATAAATATATCAAGGTAAACATCCGTTTGCCATCATCGGTGTCCACGTAAGTCATTCCGAATTCTCCCAAAAAAAAAAATACCACGAATTTCTGTACACAGTGCACCTCTAGGCTGACTCATGCGTTAAATTTGTTAAATATTCTTCGTTTTTCTCAACCAAAAAAAAACTATTTTCGTGTAAATGAACTAAAAACTACTTTGTATGCGCCTTCCCCTTTCATCCTTCGTTCCGTTGGATTGCTCTGATTGGAAATATTTTCCTCTGTACATGTTGTTGTTGCAATTTTTGATGTTTTTTTTGGGGGAAATCAAAGGGAAAAAAAATATCCCTAAAAAGGAAATAATAACGGCGCACCGCACCCCATGATGATTGGCGAAAGAGGAAATTTTCGGAAAATTTAGCGTTCGGAAGCTCATTTGAAAAGTTGAGGTCAAACTGCGAGGACTGAAAAACTGAGATCTGTGATTGCACTTGCTAGACACGTGCGCACATTTACTTCTGGGAAATTTGCATTTTTTCACTTGGGAAAAACGGAAGCAACACAAGAAAAAGAAAATTTTTTTTTAAATTTTCTTTTTTAGAAAAATTGTTCGTTTTTGAAATTTTTTTTTATTTTGTCAGCGAGAAAAAAGGTAAAATTTGGAGGGGGAGACGCTGCTAATTTGGAATATTCTATAAAATTCTATAAAAGTTTTTTTTTTGTGGTTAATTTTTTTATTAAATTGATGTTGGATCGTGTTTTATTGTTTTATATTCGTTTCAGAGTGATTAAATCCAAAGAATATGGGTTCCTTACACGAAGCTAATACCGTTAAGACGTTGCCCAAGGGAAATTATACGCTTGTGGGTGTTGATATCGATACCACCGGTAAGAGGCTAATCGACGAAGTAAGTTACAATTTGCATGTGTGTTTGGTGATTTGAAGAAAACTGTTAATAACTGTTATTTTTTGAATTTTTTTTTTCTCCTTTATAGATTGTTCAGTTGGCAGCGTACACACCAAACTCGCATTTCGAACAATATATTATGCCGTACATGAATCTTAATCCAGCTGCCAGGAACCGGCACCAGGTGCGAGTCATCACAATTGGATTCTATCGGATGCTGAAGTCTTTGCAAACGTATAAGGTGAGTTATGTATTAATTCGTTGCAAGGTTTAACAGAATTTTGTGAGATTTTATCAAAATGGTGGCATAACGGTTACATTTGTGTGTGCGACATAACGGCTTTTGACATGTTATCAGACATTTAATCTAGTAGTTCATATACCGAATACTCCCTCTGGTTTCGTGATACCTATTTTGGAATAAACATATGACACGGTGTGCCCAGTTGACCATGTTTCTAATTTCGCCAATGGGAAATCAACGCACTATCCTCATCTTGAAAATGCCATATCTATTCAGTCACCGATCGGTTATAGATGCTTTGATAGGAGACGAAGACGGTTGTTTTCCACTCGAGGTGCAGTGTCATTATCTCTGCAGTTTCAGCAGAAATCATTGCACACTATACCTTAGCTTTGATCATGTTTCCCTAGTGATAACATGAATCTAATAAACCCTTTCGGCCATTTAGGGTCAAGCAGACATCACAAGTCTATTTGTGCTGCCTTAACAGCGTGCGATTCACTTTGTCAAGCTGTATTCTAGCTGAAAGCCTGGTCAAGCTTGTCTTGTTACAGAAACATGCGGCAATCCTTTATTGTCAAGCTAGTTAGTCAGCCGCATAGTTCCTCGCAGTAGGTCCTGTTCCCGTAACTTCTGCACCAAAATTCGTAAATTTTCAAGAAGCGGGGATAAAAATCTCAAGCAAAAGCACCAAAAAGTACGGGAGCGTATTGAACAACAAAAGTAGAACACTTTTTAGACGCTACAGCTTGGGGTGAACATTGGCCTCAACCAACAAACATCTTCAGTTAGCCCGGTCCTTAAGTTGATTGAGCAGTAGCCGAGATCTTCTTATACTGCGTTCTCACCCCTGGCGGGGATAGGGTCTTACTCTACTCGATTGCCTTCTCAACACAAAAAAAAAGAAGGTTTGGCAAGAGTTATTCTTCGTCTCATTTCTGATGAAATGTTGTTTTCAATAGTGACAGCCAATGTAGACAAAGTCCCTTACTACCTCAAAGTTATAGCTGTCTACTATGACGTTCTGTCCGATTCAAGGATATTTTGTATCGTGTATCGCTAAATGAGCCTCGTTCTCGTTCTTCTCTCATCGCTTGGTCTCAAAATTGTAACCACCATTATAAATATTTAGCACTACAGCTTGTAGTTGTCCAGAGCCAAGCTTTTCGCTAATGAAAGGGACCTATAGCTTTTATTTCAAACTCCGAATAGTGAATTGGGAAACTTTTTCATGACGATTATAGTTTCGAATGCTTCTCCTTGCCCATCGAGAGGTGTTTTTGTGAGACTTGAACCAGTGTCACATCGCTTAGCAGTCCAACGCTCTTACCACTAAGCCACGGCGTTCTAAAAAGCATTCATTTTGGAATGAAGTTGACTTTAGAAATTCTCGCTTCAATTTCCCAGAGAAGGTTATTGATTTTCTAGAATGTCGCAACAGAGTCCTTCTATTGAAACCGCAGTAAACCACGTAAATGAAAAGCGAAGATCTAACCTTATAACAGAACACACTTACAACACTTAATTAATGTGTCTTACAACTTTCTTTTTCTTTTTAGGTTATCAAATCTAAATCAGAAGTGGCCGCTCTAAAAGACTTTCTTAATTGGTTGGAAATGCTTAAGAAACTCGATCCCACCTCAAATGGCGTCATTTTAATCTATCACGAAGAAAGAAAATTCATTCCGTATATGATTTTGGAATCGCTCAAGAAATATGATCTATTGGACAGGTTCCAAGAGACAGTTAAATCATTTGCCAATGGTTTTAATTTGGCCCAAAGTCATGCCACCACCATTGAAGGTCTACCACAGTATTTGTCTTTGCGTAAATTATCAAAACTTTTGTCGGGCGATAAAAATAATAACGATGACAAAGTTAGCTCAACATCATCGACAAGCACACAACAGATGGAAAATGGTGATATCGGTTCACCAAATGCAGATGGTGGCAACAATCAAAAGCCACAACAACAGCGAAGAAGTCGCCGACAATCGAATAGCGAATCAGAAATATTCGATGGTAGCGCTAGCATTCGTGCCAAAATGACATATGGAGTTGCACTTCGTTTGACAAATCAAAATAAGCCGACCGATGCAAAGGTAACGGATGTCGAGAAGATGCTTGAAGTGATTACACAGTATGCACAACCACTGTCCTGTGATTTAGATGAATTGGAAAGTCAGAATTTAATGTTAGAACGTCAGAATTCGTTTCGTCCGGTGTTTTTGAATTATTTCAAAGCGACACTGCAACACCGCTTACGTGCGGTAAAGTATCGCATTGTTTTGGCAGAGAATGGTCACGATTTGAATAGTCTGAATACGATTTGGACAGAGAAGCGAAAGGAGGGGCTTGCTGAAGTGATTCAGGCCATCGGGGACCTTAAACAGGAGGACAAGACAGAGCTTATTGAGCTGTTTGATAGTTATTATGATCCAGCCAAAACAACCATTAAACCGGTGGTCAAATCTAATCGAAGGACTCCCAGACGATCAGGTAAGTTGAGAATTTTTCTTTCAATGTTGTATCAGTAATTCCTTGCATTGTTAAAGCTGGAAGTAGATCAGAGATACTGTGTAAAGATTGGGTCAGAAAATGAGCTTCAGATGGACAAATAGTACTGAATTCCATACAGCTAAACCGATTTAGGAAAAGCTATGTACTCTAGCAACTAGGTCTAGCTAAAAGATTGCATATCAGTACGCGATACTCCCTCGTAAGCAATCGTCCAAATAAAGTTGAATCTTTTCACATTACTTCTACAGGCTCCGCGAAGACTATAAAAAAGAAGTGACATATTTTCATTCTCTTTGTACACTTTTCGCCTTTTTTCTGAATAACAACACAGGTGACCTGGCTCATACTCGAATTGATAGACTATTACCAGAGTCTAGCCTTGGTCTCAACCAACAAGCGTCTCCAGCCATCTCGATCGTTAGCCAGCTACCTCCAGTTTCGTAATTCAAGTTGGTTGAGGTCTCTTTCCACTTGTGCGCTCAATCTGAGTTGCAGTCCTTCTCTACTTCGCCGTCCCTTCGAGGTAGATTCGCATATTATCCGAACAGAAGCGTTGGTGTTCATCCGCTCTACATGTTCCAGCCATCTTATTCGTTGTAATTTGACTCTTCTGGCTTTGCTACTCAATTGACTTCTTAGCGCAGAGAAACAGCGATTGGCAAGAGCAGTGGTGTCATTATCACCGAATAGTCAGTGAATATTGTGTCTGATTAGTAACACTTGAGATTCTCTGCTCCTCTAGCGGTTAGGATCCACGTGTCAACTCCTCCTGTGTCATAAGTCACTCTCATGGCAGTCTAGTGTCGAATTAATTTTAGAATATTACATCAGTCAATAGGGCTTCTTTTTGGAATAACAAAACAAACAAAAAAATGCTTCCCCTTAGATTATTTATAGCAAACCTATTTCTAACACATTCCTCTCAATTTTTTAGTTCGCAATAAAGAAAACGATGCAGCTGGTGATGCCAATCAAGGAGCTGGTGACAAGCAAATGCAACCTGATTCTACTACAAAAACAGGCAGCAACCGGAAACCCCAGCGACCCAGAAGATCAGGACCACGTTCACGCAATAATTCACTAGCCAATAGCAACGGATTGAATACAACAGCTTCTCCTACAGCAGCAGCTACTGCTGACACCAAGGTGCCTTTGACTTCTAATTTGTAAAACGATTGCATTCGGTCAATTTAATTGACTAGCATTCGCGACACTGACATGTGCCTTTTGAAACGCAGGGACCCTCGTACGATATAAAACACACACGCTTACCTACACACACATTTATTTTTATACAAACCCAACAGAATGTTGCATTTATCGTCAACATTTCGACAACTGTTACACATTTTATACAACCCCCCCCGCCCACTTAGATAGTAAATTTACTATAATCATGAAGTTTATTTCCATTTCGATGCAGAAAATATAAAAAAGAAAAAACCAACTGAAGTGGAAAATGAAAATGATGTCCTGGCGCGCAAGTCTCTAATTGCATGCACACCAAGCCATCATTGAATCGTCTTCTCATCAGCGTCGTCGTCGTAGTTTATATGAAATTTTCAATAGTTAATCAATTTCGCTTTCGGATTAAACAATTCAGCGTAACGAAATTATTCTATGTGGAAGAAGAAAAAACAAACCAAGAACAAGCAAAAAAAAAAAATACATACATATTACAAAAAAGCAAAAAAAAAAAAAATTATATATATATAATAATAATACTTTACTGAATTGAAGAATTATGCACCAGTTCGGCGTTGGCGTGTGTAGCGGCTTATGGTTCCTTCAAACATCCTTGGCTAGCTGCTGACACCACCCCCCCCGTATGGTTGTTTCTATTAGTTTTTTTGTTGCTATCATTGACTTTGAATTGAATTTTCACTTAGAAAAGAAACACGAACAAAACAAAAATATGAATTATATAAGGGAGATGTTTGTTATGTTGTTGTTTAAAAAAAAAAAATATACATTTGATAATTTGAATACAGAAGACTAGCACAAGCAAACACGAGAAAACAAAAAAATAAAATAAAACTTATCAAACACACACATTAAACAAATAGCAATTGTTGTTCACTGTATGACGAGCAAATGTTTAGCGCCCGCCTGCATCTGTTGATGATCGATGTAATGAGTGAAATTTTTCTTTTAGTGCAATTAATGCATATATGCATTCATTTTCCATTGTTATTAGTTTTAATGTTCTTATCTTTCCTTTTTTTTTTTCTTTTTGAAATAATAAATTGTTGAATTGAATTAAAATACTGTTGGTTGTTGTGTTGGTGCGTGCTGTAGTGCATTTTTAAAGCTGGCAAGGCGCCAGACCTAACTTCAGACTGGACTTAGAACAAAAAACAGGAGCCAGGAGGTTGTTTCAGGATATGGAGGAGGGATGACGATACAAGAAGAACTGATTTTACTGAACCTGGGCCTCAACCAACAAGCATTTGCAATCAGCTCGATCTTCAGCTAACTGCCTCCAGTTTCAACACGTAAAGTTGGTTGAGATTCCTTTTCAATTGCGCGTGCTACCTAAGTCGCGGTCTTCTTCTACAGCGCCATTCCTTCGAAGTAGATTCGCAGATTCTGGGCCGGACCGCCTCTGTGCAACCGCCCTACGTTTCCCTGACATCATTCTTTGCATATGGACTTGTTTGTACTTCTTGTGTCTCCTTCTCCACTCTTCATCTTTACAGACGGATTTTTCTCTCAAAACAACCCAAGACAATCTCATCCTTAACATCATAGAGTAGAACTGGGATGATCAGGGTCTTCGGTTGTTTAAGAAAGTGATTTGCTACATAATTGCCCCCTTGGGCGAAAAGAAACAGCGACTGGCAAGAGTTATTAAGCGTTTGATCTCGCGTTGGTTTCGTTGCCTGAATAACACTTAGTAGGTCCATTATGATAGCACTATCGTATTTAGATACTTTATTTCATTATTTGGGCCGGGGTCTCATCTAAGGCACTTGTGCGCTTTGCCTAACGTGAGATTATTCAATAGATTCGAAGACCTCACACAGAAGTTTGTTGATTGGCTCGGGTGTTTCTCAAGGTCTATCCGAGGTTTTTTCGGAGCAGAATTCTTATTCTTCGCTCTCTTCCAAAAAATTCGCAGAGGACATCGAGTAAAGGAGGTAAGGAGATCTTTAAATTCATTGTGAATCCCTTAATTGTTTTGCGAATTTATTGTTGTTACTTTCTAGCTCGTAAACCAGATCACTGTTCCAAGTTTTCTAGCTAAACTTCAATCGAAGTATAAAGCAAATAATCGTGTGGGTGGTACTCAAGAAATATGTTTCAGTTGTCTTAATGGTGCCGAACGATGATGCAGAGTTCATTAAAGCAATCTTTAACAGCGCTACAGTCAAGGGAAATCTTGTTAAATTCTTTAACGACTTTTTTATTTAAAACCAACGGCGCGCCAATTGAATTTACTCAACATCCGTCTCCGGTAGAAAATGTACTAGATCAAAAGTACTTGCACTCAGAAACAGCTGACTGTGAGAATGGGGAAAACGCCCACTACCCCAAGAAATAACAGCGCAAGTGTCAAAATAACAAACGGAATTTTCCCACAGCTCACTGAAATGTCACTTGTCAGTTGAAGTCGGGAAATTCGGTCGTATGGTAGAAAAGCAGGAGGAAAGCTGCTAAATAGAATTTCCACGTATAGTTTGTCCACACACTAGTGTTGAGTAAATTTCCTTTTTGGAAATAAACATTACAACGAAACAAAAAATACTTTGTAGTTTCCCATTGTATTCGGAAAATCCACTCGCTGAGGGAAAATTGAAACTGCCACAGCTGTTTGCAAGTGTAAAAGTGCGTTGTATAACCCATTTGTGCTTAAAAATTTGCCAAAATTTATAAAATAAAGAAATTCGTTATGGAGGATCTGGTGGAGGATTGCCAGTATCAGTTCCCCGATGAGAAAATCCCAACAAACATCTTTACAAAGATTTACTATGCAGCTAAACTGGATCTAGCCAAAACACTGGTTGCAGCTCTAAATGATATACCAAATCGTGAACTGTGCAATTACCTATTGAATGTGGTAAGTAGGATATTCTTGGCTAGGAAGAAGTCACCACTCCTAGGATGACAAATGAATGATGCTAAAGTGTGTCCACCGAAGCCCACACAATATGTCTAGTATATAATGCGTAGCTAAAGCAAATTCTAGTATAAACATCGCAAATTCACACGCGATTTCGTGAGATTTTTGCTCTTCCTCTGGTCTTGTCACGAATTATTTATAGTGTCAGTGGATGGCGCTATTTATAGAGTTAATCTATCTATCGGTCTGTTTGTCTGCTGTTCTAATAGTTGAATGTGTGCAGATGATGATGATCGCAATCTCTTGAATCAAAACAAAAAAAAAAAATGAAATAGAAAGAGCGTTTTTGATTGCGCACCATAGAGCGGTTCTACTGTCGAACGAGGCCATGGGAGCATCATCATTGCTTTGGTTCTTGCGATTTTCTGTTTTGATTCTCTATTGCTCTCTGTTCTGTTCTGTGTGTACCTAGTTAGCGCTTTCCTGTTGTTCCGACGACGAAAAGAAGAAAATAAAGTACTCAGCTGATTCGATACGATTCAACGGCTGAGGTATTCCACTTGGCAATGACACTTGCACTGTGTGCTGATTAATTGTTTGTTTATTTTGTCGAACTTACACGATGGGGGAAGGGAACTTATGGTGTTTCGAAGGAGGGTGAATTATTTACGTATCATTCTGCCCCTTGGAAGCGCTTCAGGTGATGTGGAACCAAGAGCAAAAAACTGTATATTTACGGTCCATTGATATGATGAAACATATGTTAGTATCGCCAGAGTGGGTAATTTATGAAAAAAAAATCTTTTATATTGGTTTTGGGGGAGAGCTTAACCAAGGAGATTTTACCATATGGATCGTGTGAAACTAAGAAGTGGATCTTAAAAACCATGGAGTGGATAAGGATCCAAACATTCTTAAGTGATACATTTGTTGTGTCATTTATCCCAGGTGTGATCAGATCTGCTTCACAGAGTTTGCAGTCGTACAAATCAGGTTTTTACTGGAATCTACAACTTGTCACAAGACAATGAACTAACAGCATTGCAGTATACGCAAGGACGCTTGAATTAAAAGAATCATAGAAACGACGTGCAAAATGCCACCCGTTCATAACTCACTTTTGTTTAAATTGGCTTGAAGTACGAAATAACAAGACTCTAGTCTAAAATTCTAGCAAAATTCCCTAGACAGTGTGTCGACAAGGAAGAAACCATTTATCTTCCAAGTGAATTACTAAGAGTTCAATGCAATAATGCCAAATATTTCTAAAATTAGATTTTGATGCGAAAGCAGTCATACTTTCAGCGAAAAAGCACAAGATCGAAGCAATGTGCCAAGAACGGATACGACCTAAAAAAAAAAAATTTAAATTAAAAGGATGTTAGGCGGCATATGGTGTTGTGAGAATGACTTATTTAGTCTTTGTGTCGTAAACAAGTTTATCTTAGACCTTTAAGTGTGTCATCTCCCTCATCTTGGGTACTCATGAGGTGCTCTACATGTTTTAATGAAAATGACTGAGATGAAATATGTAGGTCCCAAGATCGAGCCCTGCATCGCTCCGCTAGTGATTTCTCTTCTTCGCATGCATACTGTGATGACCTACAGTCCAAGAGGTACAAGAGATACTCGGGAATATCGAAAGTGTTCAGCATATCTGTCCATCTAGCTGAGTTGAAGGCATTCCAAACGTCAAGAGTTTCTAGCAATACTATTTTCATTGAATGGCGGTTGCCCCGTGGTCCTTAAAATGTCTTCAATTCCTCTAATCGTTGAATGGGCCTTTCTGTAGCCGTACTGTTTTCCTGATGAATCTCCTAATTTCTGTATTTCTGTTGTGAGCTTTCTCTACAAGTTTCTCTGCTCTGTCCAGCATACACAGAGATCTATGCGCTGATAGGAAATCCAGGTCTGCTTTTCCTTTGCTGGTTTGGTACTGAGCAAAGACCTATGTACATGTTTGCTTTTAGCACTTTCGTCGGTATTCCATCAGGCCCTGGGACTTTTCGGTTCTGGAAAGTATTTGCCACGAGAATCAACTCTTTTTCGCTGAACATCGGTATTTCTTGTTGATGGGCCGAAATGTTGTCGGTGTTGGGCCTGATAGGAGGAGTTGGGAAGAGCGTGTCCACTTCATATGTGCTCTATCCTTTCTTCGCTCCAAGCCTTTGCATTACATCCTTGTAGCTTAGTCCCCAGGGTTCGTTGTTGACGTTTTGATGGAGTTCCTTCCACTTCTGTTTTTTGCTTACATTGACGGCCCTCTAGCTCGGATCTTATAGTCCTAAAAGACCGCTTGAATATCTTTCATAGGCTCAGCGTGCCTTATTCTTCCCCTAGTGACTTTATGCGAATTGTATGCGAGAACTGTGGCTCCCAGTGTGATTTGTGAGCAGAATACCAAAACTTTATCGTGAGACAAATGAATGTTTGTAAATAATTTATAGTAAATCTCTGCCTTAGTGGTTAGTGCGTTGGACTATTAATCGAGAGGACACAGGTTAGGGTCTTAAAATAACTAAACGTACGTAGAACTTCATCCGACTTTGAAAAAGTGTGTTGTGTCTCAGTGTTCCCAGACAATTAGATCAGCTTCTGGTTCGATGTTCGCGAAGGCGCCAGTGATTGCTCGCTTTGTTCTGCCAATGATCTCAATGTCGTCTGCGTAACCAAGAAGTTGTGAAAAATAGTGTCAGCAAAGAACTACGGAGAAATCTGAGACACTTATCAGACTTTAGTTGAAACGTACTGTTCAAAATCCATTAATCGAGTTCCTGCAACTTTGAGGTCAGTCAGTCAAGAAAAAAAAAAGCGTGTCTGAAATATTTCCTTCTTCACTTTGCACCAAGCTTGCTGGATATTCATGGGGAATTTGCAAAAACAAAATAAAATATACATATATCCATCGTTTCTGATGAAATAGGTTATAAATAGGTTATTATAGGTAAATCGTTCTTGAATGGCTTTTCCTCTTTCTTTTTATTTGTTTAACAGTTTCACAATGATGCATCGAATCGCACTTTCATCGGGCAGCGATCATATTTATAAATATTCATTCAGTCGCATATCTTATACAAATATTTATATATTTCGTACAACATTCTTTGTCATCGTTGGAAAAATATTTTCTACTAAACTCCCATGTGTGAGTTTGTTCGCACGACGCCGAGTTGAAGTGATTTTTTCGCAGGGAAAAGAAAAAACATCAAAATTTTCCATCCCAACTGCCTAAGACTCTGCTTTGTTCATTTCGGTTTACTTATTTGAAATTAATTGTAATTAAATTCGATCAAAGAGATATTAAGCCCCTCCTCACTGCTTCTTCTCCGAGACGATAGATTTTTCTCGCGGCACAGGAACAGCAGCAGGTACGACTATAAATCTGTTATGAGAGAGAAAAATATTCAAAATCAAGGTCTTAACGAAAAACATTTTTATTCCTCTTCCACACCGTTAAATCGCGGGGCGGGGGAAATTTGGAGGGAAATTCTCTTATCTAGGAACGCGTCGTCGTGTGAGATGAACTATTTTTAGCACATTCAAACGACTCTTTGTTTCCTTGTTTCGATTCGTGATGCGAATTTTCTGTTTGTGAAGAAAACATGTCTACAATGCTTGTATATAGGTTATACACTATAAATAAAAGAAAATTAAATAATTTTCCGTGTAAATGGCCCCAGTGTGTGTATCGGACAATATCCGTTCCAACAGAATCCATTGACCTATGTGTATAGCTGTCGATCTGTTTAGCAAATGCATTTCTCTGTAAGCAATGACGACTTTATAAGTTGCATTGTAAGTACATAGGCAACCAAGACTTTCAGACAAAGCTATTGGTTTATGGCTAATGAACTGCGGAATTTCCTTTGTCCTTTTCCAAAGATACACGCATTGTTTTTCCTTCGTTTGATGGTATTTTTAATTCGCGTGAATATTAATGGGCTCTAGTCACTACCATTGGCTGCGAAGAATTAAAAGCGCGTTAAATAAATATAATTATTTTTTTTTTTTCATCTCAGGCTATGCTCGTGGATGACAGAGTCCACGTAGAAAAGTAGGACACGTGTAAATGGCGCATTTGAGATCTTTGATCGGTTTTCCTACATGCGTGTGTCTCTCGTAGAATTTCGATGATGAATTCCAGCTCAAGGATGTTAGAGGCTGCACACTGTAGTTGTAAGAACGATCCCCACTTATGGCATAATGGTTCGGTGGTCAATTTTAGAAAAACAAACCGACGTAAAGGTTCTCGAGAAAGTCCAACGTGTGTCTTGCCACAGCATTACGGGTGCGTTGAGAACTTTTCCAACAGCTACTCTTCAAACCATGCTTCACTTACTGTCAATAGACATTTATAGTATGCAGCAAACGGGAAACGGCTTTAAACAGTTCCTGGATGGTCATTGAAGATAGAAGAAGGCATATTATTTATGTGTGTAGAAAGATTGGGAATGGAGCTGGGTGAGACAAAAATGTGTCAGACGAAGGTCCACCTTTTCCTAACCGTTTCGTTCTTTTGGTGTCATTCTTTCTACCTCCTGTCAGATGATTTCCCTTAGGATACACTTAAAACGCAAAATAAAACTATCTGGAACAGTGTCCACCTTGAATTATCAATTGTGGAGTCACATTCCTAGAAACGTTCTAGTTCTTTTTGCCATTGTTGTCGTTTTAGTTGTAGCGTCTATTGCAGCTGAAGTCATCGTAGCTTTTGATTAGACACTCCAAATTGGTACAGACACTCAAATCCCTCATAATTCTCTACTACAGCTACTCCAAAGCGGAGCCCTGCCTTATTTCTTAAACAGGCACTAACATTTTTTTTTGTTTTTTTGTAGAAATTTGAAGAAAAAGATGGACAATCTGTAACGCCTCTTGTATTGGCAGCAAAGTCTGGTAATACAACATTTGTACGAACCATCTTGTCACACTATGACTTGGATTTAGAACGTGAATGCAATGTGATATTCGATGGACTTATTGTTTATGGAGCAACAGCACTTTGGGTAGCAGCTGGAATGGGTAATTAATATACTTCAGATAAAAATTGAATAATAAGATTCATTCGATTATTTTCACTTAGGACACTTGAACATTGTGAAGTTCTTGGTTCATCGTGGAGCCAATATTAATCATGATACAAAAGCGCATTCCTCACCACTAAGGGCTGCATGTTATGAAGGTAAATTGTCTAGATGTGTACATTTCCTTTTGTTGCATTTTGTGTGGATTTCTTTACTCTTAAGCTTTGCATAAGTATCATCAGTGAATGTTGACGTTGGTAGTCATGTAACAACTGCTGCTGCCGAACAGCTGTGTTTTCTAAATACAACAGATAACTCAGACTTGACTGTCTGAGATCTAGATCTCAGTACTTGATCAGAAAGTAATTTAATCTAGATCGCTTCTTGAAAGGGCATTGACCTCATATTGTTATTCTGTGTCACTTCTCTTATACGTGAAACATTTTTATCTTCTAGGACGATTGGACATAGTTAGATACTTGATTGAACACGGTGCTGATGTGAACTTGGCCAACACATATAACAATACATGCATTATGATTGCCTCGTACAAAGGTCATACAGCAGTGGTAGGTCATACAAATCAAAGTTATTTCAAATAACAGGTTTACAATTTGCTTTTTCTTAATTTTAGGTTGACACACTACTAAAGAATGGCGCTGACCCAAATGAACAAGCATTGTGTGGTGCAACAGCATTGCATTATGCTGCCGAATGTGGTCACTTGGAAGTTTGCCAATTATTACTCGATCACGGTGCCAAACTACAAGACAACGAACATGGATTGACACCAGTTTTACAAGCTGCCGAACGATCACATGAAAGTGTAGTCGAAATGTTTATCAATCGACCAGATATGATGAGTAAAGAAGAAGTAAGTTAGGTTATCCAACAAGAAAAAGAATGCTGAAAACGAATAAACTTTGTTTTCAGAAAATAACAGCACTAGAGCTGATGGGAGCATCATTTGCAAATGATAAAGATAACTACAGTGTCGTCAAAGCGTATCAGTATTTAATGAATGCAATGGAAATTCGTTACATAGATTCGGAAGATATTATTCGAAAGCGTCCAATACCACCCATCCCTGCATATGACAATTGGATCGAAACAGAAACTATTGGGGTTTGCATTACAACGTCCCCTCTGATATACTGGACTGAAGCATGTATCTCATTTTAGGATCTACAAGCCATTAGACTGAACCACCATTCTATTCACATGGAAGCGCTTACAATTAGAGAACGTATTCTAGGAAAAAATTATCCAGACTTACCACAGCCAATTGTGTACAGGGGAGCGATTTTCGCTGACCAAGAAAGATTCGAGATGTGTTGTGCTCTATGGAATTATGCAATTGATTTGCGCATGAACAATGATGTAAGTTGATTAATTTCAAATTTGATTCCCTTCAATTCAACATCATGTTGACACCTTCCAGCTATCTGTTGAACGAGACTTACTTAGATTTGCTCAACTATTCTCACAAATGGTACGCTTAGAACAAAATCTCGACATATCTGTAGCTGTATCGGTGCTTGAGAAATGCCAACAGGAAATCGATAACAACAGACGAAAGATGGTAACACCTGGACCAAAGGATATTGTTCCACTAATAGCTGTAAGTCTTTCGGATTTCTCTTAAATAAAGAGTATACTCACGTTGTTTTGGGTGTGTTTTTAGGATGAATTGGATAATAACATAGTCACTGCCTTGTATCTCATCAAAATCATCACAATACTGATTGGTAATAAGAAATCCGCTGTAAAGAAACAACACATACATTTACTGTATTCTGTGATTTCGAATTTAATTCGAACTGATACAAAATTGCGCGACGGCCAGACGTTACTACACAGGGCTGTCAATGGAGTCACACCGGTTGATGATTTCTACACAAGTGAGATTTGTCGGTAAGTAGAAATGTATGCTTAAGGGAACTTGAGAGAATTGAAGCCAGGACGGCACTACTCAATTTACTGATTGTCTTGTTGAACAACAAACTTATGTAGATTAACTCATGAACAGCTAATGTTTGAAATGTCTGTGCCCTTTGCAAAGCTGAACGATCTTAACGCAGACTCAGACATTGTTGTTGATTGTGTGTTTTAAGATTCAGCTTGGTGTTGTTAAGTGTTTTGTTACATCTCACGTCTGTAAGCCGAAGCAGGGCGACAGAATGTCTAGAATCGCAATTGATTATTAAAGATCTATCGCCCGTTAAGAGTCTTTCCTCAGTGATTTACCTTCAACAGACAATAATACTAATTTTTTTCTTTTAAAAAGGTTTCCCTGTTTCAAAACAGCACTATTACTGATCCATGTAGGAGCACCCGTAACTGCTCAAGACTGTGAAAGAAATACCCCATTGCATGTGTTGATATCAAGTGTAAGTACGCTATCTGATCTGCAAATCCATCAAACAGTGAGACACGTTAATTTTTTTTTACAGATTCGTCGTGACAATCCAGCCATTATTGGTCAAGTTGAAAAAATTGTCCAACTCTTTGCCACTGCAGGCGCACATTTAGACGCTGTCAATGCACAAGGACTCACTCCCGCCCAATTGGCTACTGTCTGTAAGTATCAACAGACCCTTTGCATAGAAATTCAAATTCATGTATTTTCTCTTTCTTTCAAGCTTCCATTAGTAAAATGATGGTTAAGTACCAAAACAGATTCACATCACTTAAGTGCATTGCAGCACGGAGTATTGCCTTCTACAAGCTGAAATATAAAGGCATCATACCGAAGACCCTAGAGACTTTTATGCAAATGCACAGCAATGAGAAACTAGAAATTTGATGGCCAAAGTCTGCCATTCATCTAGGATTGATTCAATGCAAAGCGCTGTGAATTTGTGTTATTTTTCTTTTAACGATTCATGTCTTCATTAAAATATTAAAGTAAATATATATAAAGAGAGCGATAGAGAGAAAGAGAGTGAGAACGAAAAGATAGCTTGTGTCTTATGCATAAATGTCCGAATCCTAGTTGTTTTTTTTTTTGTTTTTTAAACGATTTAATTTATTTTTTTATGCGACTGGTCGCGTTATTTATTTACTTTTTCTTTTTTATACTATATGTGAGTAAATTTATTTCGTTTTATTTAAGAACTGATATCGTTGGCATATTATAATGTATTAGATATATTTTTTTAATTTGTATATATATATGGAAAATAAATGTGTATATACAGACCTTGACGAAGTGATGTGTTTAATTTCATTGACTTTTACAATTTATTTCACAAAACTTCTGTGCACTGAGTGGTGAATTCAAAGTGGTGTATGCTGTTACTAATACTCCTAATTGCGTTTAGGAAGTGTTCCGCTGTGTCGTTCTCCACAAGCATCACAGATAGAGGTGTCACTTAACACCAATATGTCAATAGTAGGGTGTCGTTTCTAATATACCTGTTTATACAATAATCCGCAGTGTCCTAAGAATCAGCCAAACAGATAGTTGAAAGTCAAACACGACGGGGTATACCCAGATCCTAAATGAATACCTTGGCAATGAAGCAAATATCTGGACTTGAAAAGACAATTCTCCTGATTATTCTCGAGCAGAGAGGAATGGATAAATGGACCAGAACCAAGTACGCAAACCAAAGCCATCTATACTGATACGTCTGAAATGGGCATTGGCGTAGGTGCAAGCATATTTTCTGACAAACTTAGCGGCCCTTTCCAGGCGAAATTCCTAACAGTGACAATTGCTGCCTGTGAGACTGCGATTTAGGCAATACCATGCGATGATATCACATTTTTCATCGACAGCCAGACGATTTCAGCTATACACATGCAGGACATGCAGGCATACCCGGGAATGAGAAAACTAATGAATTGAAAAGGAAAGGATCTGCGCTAGACCTAGAACAAACTGAACAGTCTCGCATATAAACTTAAACATATTTCAGCTTCAAATATGCTGGTATACTTACTTTGTTCTTGGTCGAAATATTCCTGCTTCACTTTCTGTCCGTCCGTCTATGTACCTCTTTATCGTGTGATTACTCATTCCATAGATTGTGAATTCATTGCTCCAGTTATTCTTGTTGCTGAGCTTCAAAGACTAATTCTTTACAAAGTTGATTTTCCTGATACTATCATCCTTGCGATTTGTCTCTTTTGTTACTCTTGGATCGTTTTATTCTCCGTGTCATGTCTAGTCAGATCAGGTCTAGAAGCACCTCCATAGTTGTGGTTGTACACGTTCGCATAGCTCCAGTAATGCAGAGGCATGCATGTCGTTGCACTTCGTCGAGTGTCCTCCTTGATTATTGATCTGACTACGACAATATTCATCCAGCTCACGTTGCTAAAGCTGCAACTCCAAAATAACATGGGTGGCTTTGTTGGAAATCTCTTCTGCATGTGATTTCCATGATTTGATTGTCTAGGTGTAGTCTTAGATTAGATACAGGACTTGCTTGGCTGATAATCATATCGTGTCCGAGAGTCTGATTGATTTCAGTCGTTGTAATTTCTTCTTCCTTATAAATGTGATTATTGTCGTTTTGGGCGGGTATATGCAGAATCCAGCTATTTGACACCATTTCTGAGTTACTTTGAGTCCCTTTTGTGTTATTATGCAAAGAGAGAGTCTCTTCGAATCTTCCTCTAGCAATCGGTACTGTGTCGCCAGCTTAGGTTTGTCTATTGATGCCGAGGTTGAATAGTTTGTAAATAAGCTCATCCACAACCAAGCTCCACATTAGAGGAAATAATACTTCTCCTTATGGACATCCTCTTGTTGTGTTCACATCCGTAGTTCATAGTGCAATTTATCTACCATATAGTGCCAAGTATATATCAAAACTTTTTTTAGTTGTAGAAATTCATTTATTTCATTATTGTTTAGACAAATTACATTAAAATACAAAAACACTCTTTTTTTTTTATTCGTTTCTTCCACACGGGACACAATTGGGAAATATCTAAAGGACTTACACTATAGTTCTTAATAAATTATTTTTTTAATTTAATTCAGTATTAATGTTTCATTTCTATTTCTACAAATCACAGATATTTTAAGATTCGGTATAATTATATTTTAAATTTTTAAAAATGCAATTTTATTTCTAGACAAATTGCTGATTAATTGCTCGAATTCTTTGAATTAAATGTTCCAAACGCAGTTTGTTAGATTTTAAAGTGATATGAGGAATTTTACATCACAGGTATTAATAGTGATAAAATTTGTTTTACTTAAGTTATCCTTTAAGTGCGCTCCTTAAATATTAGACGATAGTGATTTATTTACTTCACTAACTTTTGGGTAAATTTCAGGCTGTCTCATTACTTCTTCATAAGTTGGCGGTGGGGCTGTAATAAAAAGGAAAATATATTTGTCATTGAGGGAGGTGAGTGTTAACATGATAACAGTTCACAAGAAAGAAAAACTCGAGGGCATCGTCTAAGGACACTTTTTTTTTAAATAAAAGTTCAACGATAACCCTATAAGCTCATCAGAGAATGCCAAATATGTAGGTCTCATTGTATTTAAGCTGCAACTCCAAGAAAACATAGATGTCTTTCTTGGAAAATTCTTCTGTGCGTAATTTCGAGGCGAATTTATTGTCAAGGTGTAGTCTAGACAGGAAGCTTCTGTGTGGAGAAAATATCGCCGAAATAGGAAGTCCCTGGTTGCCCTTTACTCTCGCAAGAAAGCACTAGATACTAGTTGGGGCCTACAGCCGATTGTAGACCGATCCTCAATCATGACATAATAGTTTGGTGGTCGTTTATAGACAAACCGGCATTAAAGTTCTTTAGAAAATCCAACGTGTGGCTTGCCTCAGCACAACGATTGCAGTGCGAACTTCTCCAACAGCCGCACTTAAAACCATGCTTTACTTACTGCTAATAGACATAAGACCGCAAGCCACTAACGCGGCTTTAAGGCTGAGAAAAACTCACCAACTCACCAACTCACCAGTGGTTTAAGAAAAATGGAGGGCGTGCCAAAATCCTTTTGGTTCACCTTCAGTCTTCCTAAACAAACTGATATGCTGCCTATTGAAAATGGCTTCAACATAGGCTATAAACACATACTACCGGACAGAAGCGCCAGTAGTCAGGGCAGACTCTCTAATGAGTTTATCTTTATCTTTACGGACAACTCTAAAAACAGCCGAACTGACTACACAACGCCACACCTAGACTTCGAAAAACCATTTTTAAGCGCCGTTCCAAGCAGGGAAGAATGGAAAAGCGGTCAAGCACCTAGTACGCAATCAATAGCCGTTTATAGTTTCGGATCTTAATTAGACATTGTTCTCCGAACCGCTGGGATTTAGAAAATCTGTCCACCTTCCGGACCACAGCAATGTTTTCCAAGCGGAGGTCTTAGCAATGACAACAGCCGCCCATGAGAATGCGATGAAGGCAATACCGCGCAATGATATTACCTTTTTCATTGACAGCCACGCAGCAATAAATGCAATTTCTGCTTTGGAAATAAAATCGAAGCTTGTGAGGTGCTGTCGAGAAGAGCTCAGAGTTCTTGGAACATAGCACAAGGTTACGCTCTGTTGGGTCCCTTGGCATGAGGGCATACCAGGAAATGAGAATGCTGACAAATTGGCTAGAGAGGGCTCGGCACTAAGTCTAGAGCAAGCCAACCTCGGGGTGAATATCCCGCCTTGCTCATTGAAGCTCGAAGCAGGGAACAAAGCTCAAAGAGAGGCAAATAACAGATCGTCCTCTTTAGACACTTGTGCCATCACAAGGAAGTTATGGCCTGTATTTGATAAGGCTAGGACCGCCAGACTTATACAAAGGGATAGAAAATCTCTCTCCACCCTTGTAGGTGTGATTACGGGTCATAACACTCTGCGGTACCACATGAAGAAACTCCGTGTTACGGCAGAGGACCTGTGTCGAGGCTGCGGGAACCAAGAAGTCCATGAAGACACAACCTACTTCCTCTGCCACTGCCCCGACCTCTACCATCTAAGATACAAATTCCTCGGGCGACATTTCTTCTGGGATCTCAAGGAACTATCTGGTAAACCGGTGAACGATCTGAACGGCTTTATCAATTCCACAGGATGGTTTGTACCACTAACGCAGTAAGTAGTTACTTGTAGGTACACTTTTTATGCGGGTAGCGTTTAAGGGTAAGATTTCCCCCTATGGGTAGCACAAATGGATCTTAGAGACCTAAGTGTGGCGCTGAGGAACTCCTCTTCGCCGGCCCACATACCTAACCGAACCTAAAACAGCGGAAGGAGTCGGCGTCGGTGTCTTTTCTGAAGACTTTAACATTCATCACTCTTCCAGGCTCCCTAATCACTATAGTTTGGTTGAAGATTATCCCAATATCCCGTCCAGATATTGGGATTTATATCGACGGGCAAGCTGCGATAAGATCTCTTGTATCCAACATAACAAAATCTAGGGCAGTGAAGGACTGCCGACACGATCGCTACCCAGTATAATGTCACACTCTTTTGGGTCCCTCATCGCAGTGATATTCCAGGGAATTGGCCAGACAAGGCTCTCAGTTTTTGAACAGTAGGTAGCTCGACCATAACGCACTGTCGAAAGCAAATCATAAATGGCAACATCTTGACTATTGTAACAACACTAGGCTTCTCGGACGGCAGCGGAGGAATTCTCCAGAAGGAATCAACTTTGTCGTTCATAGTTTCAATTAGGTTGAACTACATACTTAGTGAATACCTTGTATGGGTTTCAGAGCTCAAGCGGTTTATCCGACTCCTCGTCCTAGGAGTAAACATTTTAGATAGGGACTTCCAGTTTGGGGGGTCGTACCACTGGGAAAACTTCCCGATCATGGAAAACACAGCTCATTACGAAGTAAAAAACTGCCTCGGATATGTATTGATCTTATTGAAACGTTAACTGTTTTAGTCTCTACGAAATTTGTAATAGCTCTTCCATACTTCTGCAGAACTCTAAAATGCAAGAACTATTCTTGAAATACGAGCATGCTTTAGATTTAGAGGTTAATTCCCCAGCGATACTTGACACTACTGTGTTCAACAGCAACCGGAAGTGATACAATCACACAAAACTAATCGAATCATGGCATCTTATCGCTTAATCTTGACCTTTCTTAATTTAATAACGCCTAATTGACTTATGGAACATTTCTACGTCACGTATTTTTCATACCAACTTCACTGTACAAGTGTACAACAACAAAGTATTACCATTTATAATGTATTCCTCTTCGTTTGTATAGGCAGGATTAATAACAGCGTCCGTTGGATATGTTTCAATGGTTCTCTCATCGATGACAGACCTTGAACGATATGAGCTTAATCTGGAATGACTAACTTGTGAATATGAATCCATGTCGTCCCTGAAATCATCCGATGGTAGTTCAATAACATGAACCGATGGTGTGCGGTCTATAAAATTGATAAATTCATTTCACATGTATACACGTCATGTCCAACACTCTTACCAATAGTTTCCGTATAGTTATCGGTGAATGCTAAATGAGGTGCTATCGACTTTTTGCATCTCAAAACTAGGACAACCAAGATCCAGACAAGAATTATCAGTAAATATATGAATCCCAACATCATCCGTGTGTTGGTTGATGTATCCTTGCGATTGGTTTTACCATTAGAATTGAATTTAGCTCACTTTATAAGGGACAGTCCACTCGGACGTATTAATCACACCACTGGCCAAGTTAACTGAAAATTTGCATTGCATTGACCACAACAAATGGAAACCTTGGTAGCACGGACAAGGATTCACTTAAGTTTAACGTAATATAATCGAATTTTTATTGGTCAACAGGGGACACACACACCAACACACACAAGGCACTTGACAAAAATGAAGTGTTTACGAACTTAACCGAAATTTAACAAGTGTCCTTTAAATCCTTTATGATTTTTCTTTTCGTCCTTTCAACTTAAGCAACCGACAAACGAGGAGCAAATGACACTATGACACTGGCTGTGCATTGTACGGTGGTGCGTCTACACGTAAAGCAGGCGATACGCGATGGACAAAAATATCCTTGTGGGAGTTGTTTTACAATAGGTACACTTATTTTTTTCTGTTTTCCTTTCTTTTTCTAGCTGTAATGGCCATCCAGCGTGGTTTTGTTTGTATTCTCTGTCACACTGTACATTGTATATTAATGTAGAGTCGTCATTGTTGGGTGTATTAGCGCGTGCAAGGACCTTCGACGTCATCATTTAGTCACGACACTCTGGTGAAAAAAACATTTTTCTTTTATTTTCAATTTAACCCCCATAATGTTGTATAGGTGGTAAGAGGCGTAAGGGTTGGGTTTTGTATATTCTGCCACTCTCAAGTCGCACTGTAGATGAACGAAGGTATAGGTATATAGCACCTTAGTTAGGAAGTGTTCAGGCTTTTTTTGCGTGTGAAGAAGAATGTGTTCCATTCCGCGTGGTATTGTGTCCTTGTAAACAAAACTGTTGACAAAAACTTTTTTGACGAACCAATGTTTATAGGTGATACGTGTGTCAAGTGATTAATTTTTTAGGGTGCCTGTGTATATAGGTTAACGAAACTTTACTTTGCAATTACAAGGGTAGTTATCCTCATACCGAGGCTGTTAATTGAGAGAAGACGAAGACATAGTGAAATTTGTCATTAGGGAATTTGTATACGTGTAATGTGTCCAAAAGTCGGGGATTGTGTGGATGGTTTTATGGATTAGCGGGGGAAGTTGTCTTGTGAACATTCCTTATCTCCTTGAAAGATTAGAACAGGATTTCTGCAACATCCTTCGCTGCATAAGAGCACGAGGTTAGTTGCGTTTCGACTTAATTGAAAAAGGTCCTTTGGATCTGACAATGAAATTAAATGAGATAATCATCTTACGGCAGCTTAGGTCCGACTTCATATTGTAGCCGTTTAAAGAAGTGAAAAGAAGCCAGTCAGATGTTACAGCAATGTTCAGTGCATCAAGGGCAAAGAACGACAATCAGCGCATGGTTGTCTTCAGATATGTACCTAGAGAGGAATCGAAGTTTGGAAACAACTTTGAGTTCATTATTGCAACCACCCAAGCAGAAGTTTAAATCGAGCTTGAGTACCGTGACAAAATAAATTACAACATCTCATTGGCTGAAGAAGGACAAATAGGAGTAACTTATGTCGACACCCGGTGAGGAGTTTGAATGCTTCTTCTTTTTTTTTCGGTACGTTTTGAATGACGTTATGGATGGAATTATGAAAAAAACAAATATTTGGCGCGACAGTTGATAGAAGGTCAGGACCATTCTCCTTGCAACCATTCATGTTGTGCTTTTTCGCACGAACGGAAGGAAGCTACAATTTAATTGCCGACTCCGGAGATAATACTCTTCTTTTGGAGTGACTTATCACTAAGCAGTCCAACGTACTAACCACGACGACAACCATCTATCCACCGGCTTGGAAGATGTGGTGTTCAATGGAAACACGTCCGTTTTACACGAAGTTCATTTATTGACTGATTAAAGAGAAAGCTTAAGAAAGGGAGAGAGATTAGGAAATACATATAGTACATGAAGCATATAGAATACTCCACAGAAGACACTACAATGTTCAAGCAAACAGAAGGAGATGATTATGTTCACACCCGTGATGAAGACACCTTCACCCACTCCAGATGCTATTTAACGGTCATCTTCATAGAAACAGATGGATGCTCTTCATCCTTCCAGTCAAATCTGGAGGGGATAGTGGTAACGAAATTTGTATCGCATAAGAGTCGTTGTAGAGTCGAGTCAGTATTTTGCGATAGGAATTCTAAGTCATTGAGGATGGTGGAGTGACCAACACCCAGGCTGTACCAGTGGTGTAGTTCTTTGATGCGTATAGCTGCGCTGGCCGCCACTTGTTTGCTGTAAATGTCTAGGGATATCAAAAAGAGCAGTATAACGAATACATAAAGCTAGTAGATTATTCATGATTGCAGGCCCCACTTGCTTCCTATTGATTTTTTGCAACAGTACAGGGATGTGCTGCTCCAGCTCATATCCAGCTAAGCTTCCTATCTAGAATGGGACCCAAATATTTCGCTTTATCTACGAGTACAAGGCTGCTAACACACATTATAGGAGTGTCCAAATGAGGAATTTTGTATTTCCTTGTGAAGAGGACTTACTCAGTTTTTGGGAACTGACTCCAAAGACACATTTTTTAGTCAAGTTTTTTGGTAACAGATCTCTTAGCGTATTGAGGTGTTTCCCTGTGACAGCTACAGCAACATCGCATTTGCGTAGGCCATTACCCTGCAGTCTTCCTCTACCAGGAGAGGAAATGTCCTGAAGACAACAGCTGCAAAAAGTGCCCTGCGTTTAAAACAATCCAATCTTTGGAAGACAGTAAGTTGGGTAAAAGTAGAAACTAACTTAAGAACTACCTCACACCATCTCCTGATTTCAACGATCATCCCCTCAAGAGACGAGTGGACCAGCGGAAAGGCTATCAACGGACGGGTCAAAAACCGAATAAGGAGTGGGCTCTGGGATCCATTCACTAGAACCCAACATAACGCGGTCAAAAAGACTTCCAAACCACGGCAGTTTGTTCAAAAGGGAAGTCCTAGCTATCACCGAGGCAGCCCGTGAACTGTCAATGAAGCTAGTCTCTAGGAAAACCATCGACATTTACATAAACAGTCAAGCCGCTATCAAAGCCATTTCATCCACAGTAGTTAAGTTAAAAACTGTGAAACGCGCAGAGCTCAAAACCCTTACGTAAAACTCTGGTGGATCCCTGGACACAAAGCTATCCACGGGAATAAAATGGCGGATGAATTAGCTAGGAAAGGCTCAGGACAGAACCTACCACTGGTCGACCCCTCAGTACTGCCCCCCTAGCTCTCGTCAAACCGAGCATTGCACTAGACTTCCAAAGACAAGCTGATGAGAGATGGAGCGCACTCTCATCATGCCGCTCCTCCAGGAAACTCTGGACAAATATCAAGAAGATAAAAACGGGGCACATTATTGCGCTGAACAGATGAAATTTAGCACTCTTCATAGGGATTATCACAAGACATAACCTAATGGCAGCCTACCTTAAAAGAAGGTGCAGAAGGTACAGACGAGTTATGCAGAGGCTGTGGGAATACAGACACGGAAGAGAAACGGGTCGCCAAACTGTTGCCTCGCCCAGCCTTAAGTTGATTTTATAATTATTTATTGGTTAGGCTCTGCGACTTGAAAGATTTATTGTGCCTGGAGCCAGTTAAACAAGAAGATCCTCTATCTTCCTAATTAACTTGAGGATATCTCCAGTCGGGGCATTACGAATGTCCTGGAATTCTTTGTGGAGAAAGCGTTTCCTGACTGTGCAGACAGCAACGCACTCATATAGTACGTGTTCCGCTGATTCGTCTTCCTCTGCTTAGAGTTGGCATTCAGATTCCTGAACTATGTTTAGTTTATGTAAGTGATATCTGAGGCTGCAGTGACCGGTGAGAAAGCCTACCAGTCTTCTGATATCGTCCCTTTTTTTGATTGAGAATATTTTTTTTGGATTTGTTCAGGTGTCGGATGGCCCTCTTAGCCTGTCTTAATCCCTGAGTGTTGTTCCAGTAGAATAAGAAGTTACGTTTTTCCCAGCTGTCTAGACTCATTCTGAACGCGGAAGTAGGGATGCCGCTTCGGGTTCGGCACCTATGTATCTTTCTGAAGAGCCTTTCGTAGCAAGTTGGTCTGCGATTTCATTGCCTTCAATGCGTCTGTGTCCTGGTATCCACCAAATTTTGACTTTAAGTTGATAGTCCTGTTTGTGAGCAACTAGATAATGAAACAAAATCGGAGTCGGAAAAACTAGACTTACTTCATGCAGTTACTTCGTTCCTTCTTAACCTCATTTCACTAAAACAAAACGATTTTATTAATTTAATTTATTTTTCAGATTACAAGTTCTTTAAAGTTCTCATGCAGTCAACTTCAACGGAACCCTTAAAAACTAAATTTAAAAATATTTCTTTAATATAATTCTCCATTATGTACACATAAAATAATAAAAAAAAAATTAAATTAAACATTTTAGATTTTTATTAATAATTTATTTCTAATGTTAATGACTTAAGTATTTTGGAAAAGAAAAAAAGGATAACCTACATGTTTATTGTTTTAAGTTTATAATTTTATAGACAAACGCAATAGTTATGGCACCAGACATACACACTAACGCTAATAGTAAAACAATATATTGGTAGTAATAAATAGAAAATAATAATAATAAAAAAATGGTTAACAATGCATAACAATATATTAAGTAAACAAATACAACTGGAACTTAAGTTCTAGATAAGAAACAATTGAGAAAACTCTCCTCTTTTGTCTCCCCTCTTCCATGTTAGTCTCATTAAAATTGAGAAGTAAACGTAGCAGCTATCAACAAAAAATAAAAAAAAATAAAAAATGAACTTGTTTCGCATACTGTTGCAGAACACGGCACATTGGTACAGTAATTATCACAAGAGTTCCAAATCCATTCTCAGGATCAACTCAAAAAAAAAAATTGCAAATGGAATGCTTATTGGACTGACCACGACCAGTGCATGCCCTAGAGACTTGTCGTTGCTTGTAGTTTTAAATATCGAGCTCCATGTTCGGGATCTGCTAAGTGTGCGATACGTTCCGAAGCCGCATAGCATGTGGTTGCTGTTGGAGTAGTTGGCCGACTGGTACTTCGTATTCGTGTGGCACCCCAGATAAGGACGAATACACTTGTGACTAAGATACCCAGACCCAATCCGGGAAGAAAACTTTTGTTGAGACTATCGACGAAGTTATATGCTCGTGTGGCATCTTGACTGGGATACTCGGAAATGGAGAACTTACGACCTCCACTAGGGGAGAGTGGGTTGTAGTCGTCATTACTGCTAATTTCATCGCTTCGTGTTGATATGCGATCAAAGTTCGAAATGTCCGATGTGTAGATCGGTCGGCGGTTAAGTAATGGTCCACGTACATCGGAATTCGAGTTGGGATTGCTCAGTTGGAGTTTTGTGATGTTTGAACAGCCGATAACTAGATCCGACTTGGGGTTGTCTTCTTGGACTAGAACAAGACAGAAGCGGTAGCTGAAATGATATTAAAGGTGAGATTCGAGTTTTTGGAAGAAAGGAAGTTTGATTACCTTTCTCCGATTTCTAGGATGGAACTCTCCGGAACTATGACGCTGACTGTGTTCTGACCGTTTATTATTTTGCTCTCACAGTGAATCTGGAAAGAAAATTCGGAAGAAGATTGTAGTGAATGAAGAGAGTGGGCAGTAAGCCCCGAGAAATCTGAAAATTTTAAGAGTCCAACTGTATTTGCATGTTCTTTTAAGAATTCAAAAAAAAATTCGTCGTGATGGCAACTCTAGACATGAGAAACATTTTCAAGTCTGGTAGGTAGAGTACCTTCGATGCATGGTGAAGAGCTACCTCAGAGATATGAAACTATAGGACGGCTCAATCCTAGGACCCGACTGGTGGAATAACTCCTACGATGGAGTGGGAGTCTTCCGAGATGACCCAAAACGTACGTGCATACTAAGTTGATTACACTAATGATATCATGGAAGTGATTCCAGCGCGGGACACTGAGGATTTCCCAAAAATACCTTAACCAATTCTGGATGCAAGATCATGGACAGAGCTTAGCAACAAAGGAGACCGAGAAAGCTCTGCTGAATGGGAGGCTACTACCTTTCAGATGCGGGTAGGCCTGGAGACAATAACCACCAGTGGTGTAGTAAGGTACTTGGGAATGAGGCTGGATTGGATACAAAGTTCACGTATTGACAGCAGATCAAGTACGCGTCCAAAAGGGGTCAAAAGATCAGATGGGAGCACCAAAGGCAAGTAGGCGCAAACTACTCCTGGCCATTACGCGAGATCTGGAATGATGCGATCTTATAGAAGACAAATGTCAGAAGTACAACGAAGATTAGCTCTTCGTCAGAACCAACCATTCTCGTAATCGCGGGACTAACCCCCATCTTAGCAGCAGAAAAAAATTAACACGAGGGGAAAGAAGAAGCTGGAGAGCAAACGGCAACGCCTGAAGCCAAGGATATCAGAATCGATGCCTTGCTGCCAAGAAAGCTGGAGCAGAGAAACTAGGGGTAGATGGACCGCACGACTGTTCAGAAAAATCGGATATAGTTCCTTACCGGACATGCGTTCTTTAAAGATCGTTACGGTAATGCGCATCGATGATGAAAACTGAAACCGAGTGGGCTCCCACATCGAGGAAGTGTAGAAGGTAAAGAGGAGAGGACATAGAAGTAATGGCAGAAGCAAATCCGGGATTGGTTCGCCTGAAGATGGAGAGTGTTTAATAAATTCTCGTAAAAATGTTCAACCAAAAGGGAGAGATGAGATCCCCGATGAAATCCCTAGGCTCAAACCTTTCCTAAGTCTGCTTTCTCCGTTCTCTACTAGACTAGAACTTCTATAGACAATGTGGTGAGTCCAAAACTACAGAAGGAGTGATTTCAAGATTCAGACAATTGAAATGGGAACTTTCCGAGAAGCTTCTTCCTCTTCCTGTAGTTTTGTACTCACCACGCTGTCTATAGAAGTTCTGGTCTGGTAGAGAAGGAAGAAAGCAGACTAATTGGCATTCTTCGCGGCAGACTACTCGTTAAGGAATTTTGGAAGCTGAGTCCCCTGTAAGTGACACATCGTTCGTCGTCAGGGATGGAAGCATTAGTTAAGTAAGTACATACTAGGAAGAATGGATTTGGTTTTCTCCTGGCATCTTTTGTAGATCATTATAGTTTCAGGAAGAGGAACTGTATTCTTAGAAGACGTAGACCTAAAGGTATGTGGATTCCAGATTTCTCGTCATGGATAATAGTTTTTTTTAGTTCGCATTTCTTTTGACAGTAAAAGTTTACTCAATCCTTTCGATAAATAACACATTGTTGCGTGAGGAGAAAAGTTTCATTCATCCTGTCCTGTCTGTGTTTAGAAAATATGGAATGGCGTGCACACTTGAAATGTTTCTTGCATTTCAACTTGGCGCACCCTCTTTTTTTTTTTTTTTTATTGCTATAAAAGCAGGGCATTGCCCAGTGGTCGGGCACATTAACTAAGTCAAGTTCTTTTGCCATGCCACGACACACCCTAGTGAGGCTTGTTATGTTGTTCAGCTATAAACGAAACAATTTATATAACATGGAATGGGTTGATAAACCAACAGGCAACTCGTCGAAGTTAGTCCGGAGACCCTTGAAGAGGAGTGAGTGGAAAATGCATGACTTGATTTAATGTAGATTGGACTTCATTTTGATAACCACCAGTGTGATGAGATTCCTGGTGATGACCTTAAGTCCCTTTCACTATTTCTTCTACGTCGCTTTTCAGGGTCCTCTTCCAGTTTGCTTTCTGTATTCTGAGTCTTCATCAGACTTTGGGGGTTCCATTTCAATGCTTGAGGGTATACTTCACTTGATTTCATTTGCTACTAGCGTTGAAGATGTCGGACACGAGTCTCTGAGGACAACTAAGCTACTTTGTTCCAAACAAATTTGAAGCCTAACTTACCGGTGACTTGTCAATTAAAATTTCATTAATGTTCTCTTCCTTGTAAACAAAGATCGCATCACACATGTAGTCGTCTTGACTGAGATTCAAGATCCATTGCAGGATGAGTCCATAATCGGCCGAGTAATGCAGTTCCAAGAGTGAAATCTAGAATAAATCAAAGTTGAGTCGACCCTAAGTCGTATAAATTCATTGCTTGCTGTACCTTCTCACTGAGATCTCTGATGTTAGTTGAGTCATTCTGTCTGGATAGTGCCTCAAGCTGTTCCAAAATGTTCGCGTTATCCTTCTCAACATTGTCCATGTCGCAGTGTAATGACTCAACTGGAACCTGTATCAATGGAGCTCCTTCCAATCGTGGTGGTGTTACACAAGTAGGGCTTATCAGATCCTGTGATGGCAACTTAGCAACTTGAAGCCACTCAGCAAATGATCGAATTGTACAATCACAGGAGAGTGGATTCTCTTGCAAGGATAGACTTTTCAACTCCTTGGCGCCATCTAAAGCGTTCTTGGCTACAATTGAAATATCATTTCCGGCCAAGCGAAGTTCATTTAAAGACGGCAGCGGAGAGATCAAGTCTGAGGTTAGAGCTCTTAGAAAGTTATGCGTAATGTCAAGGACTTTCAGACGGGTTAGGTGCTGTAAAGACGCACTGGATATAGCCACAATTCCATTGTAGCTCAGATCTAAAATTTCCAATGATCCGAGTCCAAAGAAAGCGTGGTCCTGTAAAACATCGATTTGATTGTGACGCAGAGAGAGACTGGTCAGCCGGGTGAAGTTTTGTAAAGCCTTGTTTTGAATGCTTTTGATAAGGTTCTTGTCAAAATTGAGGGTTTCGAGATTGCGTAACGCTGGTAACGTCGAGGCTGATAATGGGCCATTAATTGAGTTTGAACTGAGATCGAGTTGACTGAAAAAGAATCACAATTAGTTTGACAATGATTGGGAGAGATATTGAAGACTTACCGAAGGTTGTAGCATTGAGTGAGAGATCGCAGACTGGAAGGATAGTCTCCCAAACGGTTTCCACCCAATTTCAAAACCTCAAGCCTCTTCAAATTGATGAAAGATCTTAGAGAGATGCTGGATATTTGGTTATTGCTTAGTTCTAAGTAAATAAGGTTCTGTAAACCGGAGAGATCGGCTGTCCCAAGTGCCTTAATTTTATTATTCGATAGGTCGAGGCGTTCCAAAGAGCTCAGGGGAGTTATTGAGTTCCATGGCACGCTTAACAGAGCATTACTCGGTAGACCTGTGAAATGCAGAAATTGGCAGAAAATGTTGGATACAATTTTAACAAGACTCACCTAAAGCTTGAAGTGGAGTTTTCAGACCAAGGAAGGCTGACTTGTGGACCCGCTTGATTTCTCCCGAAGATATAACCAGTCCATGCAACGATATATTTTCAAAGATCTTTGCATCACTCAGGAAGGTAACGTTTCTCAGTGAACAATCCAAAAGTGAGATTGGATAAGGAGATGCCCTAAGGCTCTGTGCTAGGACCTGCATTTTTTTTTTTCATTAAAAACTTTCTTGTGTTGATGAGGATTTGCAAACTCACCGATAGTCCATGTAGATCACCATTACATCTTAGCGTGTGTGGTAGATCACATCCACACTCTAAACTTCTGGATCCTGTGATATTCGGACACTTCCATTCCACTGAATCTTGACCAATTGGCAGCGATACCTCCTCGACTTTTCGTTTCTTTGGTGTGCTTTTGTTGAAAAATTTCACAGAACTCTTTGGTATGGCAGAGCTCGACTCTGGCGTCATTGTCGATGTTGACGTCACAATGTCACTTCCATCTGATATGTCAAGGATTTCCGCTGTGCTATTGTCAATAACATCCTCAGTAGCTTGTATGCCAGCCAATGTAACCAGTATCATGCAACATATCGTGAGATTTCTGAAAAGAAAAAGAGATCTTGAGTTTGATTTTGATTTTTTGGGTCAAGTGATGCACACTGATGCATCCAACCATCATCACAATGACTGCGTTTACGCATTATTTGATTAGAACGGTGAACGCTATGAGTGTATCTAGTGAGTGCAATTGTTAAATTGTCCAACAATTTGCCAGTAAGAGCATACGCTCTAATCAAACAATAAGATTTATATCTTATCGCCCCCTCGTGGATCTGAGAATTACAAAGAGACGAGGCTCGATGTGAATGTGACACTGCGTGCCGGGTGGAGGGCAGCTCTTAATTTGCCGCGATTTTATTTAGGTGATTGCCGGCATTTGACCTATTTGAATCATATGATGATGGCGTCGATTAATGCGGAGACGGATAAATAAATTAATTGAATATTATATGGAGTGGCGCGTGGGAGGTGAAGACGTGACTGAGAGTGTTTCTATGAATGGATACGATTTTATTTCTTGGAAAAAAAAAGCTTCCAACATGAAATACAGCCTAAATGCAATTTTTTTTTTTAATTTCCAGATAAAGCCAAGTCTGAGTTTAGTTTTTTGGATACACTTTGAGATTTCTCAATTCGCCGATCGGAGTCGGCATTAAAAACTGTAGGTCCCTTCCATTCGTTCGAAGAATATAACACGCACAACATGAATGGTTGTGAGAAGCTATAGGCCTTGGGTCTCTATGAGCTGTCGCGCCAAGTATTTGGATGAGATTTTTTGCCAGCGGTTCTGCAATCAGGAGACCTTTGAGTGACTTAATTGGCTTTGAACAAGGCCCTATGCAAAGCAGGGCGTAATTCAATAAATTTCAGAACTTTAAGTCGCATATGGAGAAGGTTTCTCAGCGGAAATGGACGCATTCAAATCCAAACCTCTTGCAGACTCTTTGAATGTATTCCATGCGGAGGTGCTAGCGAATAGACAGGCTTGCAAGATACTTAGTTTCAGTTCCAGAACCAAAAACAACATGGGAATCTTTATTGACAGCCAGGCTGCCACCAAAGTGCTCCATTCACACACTACGTCCTCTAAATCAGGTTCAATGTCACTTTCCTTTGGATTCCCGGCCATAGCAATGTAAAGAGGAATGAGAGATCCGACGTTGCTGGCCGGATGTGACTCAGCCTTCCCTCACCAACACCGTAGCTGCAAGAATAACAGCGAAAAAGAATCTCTGTTCCACTTTCTGTGCAAATGTCCAGCCCCAACAAGGACAACGCACTAAAGCAAACTCTTCTTCGTCGATCTCCAAGAGATATCCAAGAAAAGGATCCGAGAACTTATTCTTTTTCTCAACTCTTATCAACTTCTACTTCTATCAATCTATCAAGACCCGCAAACGCATCAGTCATGGTTTTTACTTTGAATCGGTGGAGGTGTCTTCACCAGTGATTTAAACTTCAATCCCTCTCTTCACATTTCAGAACATTGTAGCGTCTTCTAGGCGGAGAATATGGGGATAAAAGGAGAACTCTCTTAGCTGAGGTGGAATATAATGCCTATTCGGGATTTTCACTGACAGTCAGGCAGCTATTAAGTCTCTAGAATCAGTCTCTTTAACATCAAAAATAGTCCTTGATTGCCGTTCTCGTGGAAATTGCAGAGCAATCCAACATACTCCTCTACTGAGTACCGGGACACAGAGACATCAAAGGAAACTTTAGTCCCGATGAACTCGCCAAGCTTGGTACTACAATATAGATTCTTCCTGATTAAAAGAATCTCCGAGTACCAATAGCTACATACAAACATAAATATACAACCTGTCAAACTAGCAGGACCACAAGCCATCGAAGAGATTGATCTCGCTGAATAGAAAAAATCTTAGAATCACTATAGGTGTCATCCCAGGATAGGCATGTCGTCCTATAGGGCATGCAGAAGCTGCAGGGACACAGAAAAGGAATAAGCAATCCTCCATCTTCTCTGTACATGTTCAGCGGTCTCTTCCTTTTTCACAATCATGGAGACCTAGCAACAAGATGACAAAAAACTCCCAAAAGTTCAACAAATAGCAGGGAAAGTCCTCCTAGCTTCTGAAGTATCACAGTGGACCTACTACTGGTCTAAGTGCGTCGGCGGTATACGCTGACTACCTCGATAACCTAGTCTAAACCGCCATCTCTACTTATCTACTTACATGTATCACAATGCTTAGTTCTTCGGTTTTACCTTTTAAAAAATCCTAGACAAGAACCTCTGGTAGCTCATAGTGTGTAACATCATTAAGAAGCCTATTATGCTCAAGTTGTACCGTCTAACAAAGCAAGGTTACCCTTATCGTCTGAAAATCTTCCATCTACAGCTGCATAGAATCTAACTCCAGACAATTTAAGTATACACCCGATTAAGTCGTCAATTAATTATTATTTTCCTGATTAATCTAAGTGCATGGCACTGCCGTATCACTTCAAAAGGGTCAAAATGCCAAAAAATACTATAACTTATTAATTAAAAATAAATAACACCATCACACCAAACGATGATTGAGGGTGGTGGAACGTAAGTAAGTACTCGCCGCGTGCCAATTTGCCGCGCATAATTCATAATTCTAGAACCAACATATGCCTTTATAGACTCTGTGTCTCAGTAACGCGCTAAGCCGAGTCTTTAAAAGGCCCACATCACTATTTTTTGCAATTAGTCTGTTGCAAAGTATCTCGCCGCAAAGAAGTCGCTGGGAGAAAAACATAAATCTAAGCGAATTGTTCGCGAGATAATCTCAATCTTAGTCAGTGTGTGTTTGTTTGTCTCGAAGTGATAATCGAAGTTAAAGTGCTTTTACTAAGTGTCAAGTCAATTATCAGTCGAGGTATGTACCTATTTATATTTATTTATTTGAAATGCAATAAGAAAATTGTTGATAAATTCAAATTTAATTGTGACTATGTACGAATATAAACCTGTCGATTGATTAAGTTCCTGGAAACAAGCCAAGAATTGATGAGATACATACGATAACCTGAATTATAAATTCTAATCTCAATCGTAAAGGGGTAGTTTTAAATTTAGAGGGGCTTTGACTAAGTTTTAAGTTCGCTTGAATATGATTTTTAGCGTCATAAGTCCTTGTCGAAGATGAAAACTCAAAACTCCAACTGCTGCCATCAGTACAAAACGAATGGAAGCTAATTTAGGCATCCATCGACAAAGTCCTATAGGGGAGGTCATTTATCCTTACTTGAAGCACGACATGTTTCGAGGCGACATGTTTCCAAGCGACATACTACCTAAATACTGGTTCAACAAAAACGTTTCAAAAGTTATCCCGTTAAGGGAGGACTAGAAGAAACAAGAACCCCAACCACTATCTTCTGACTTTGTCTGGTATACGGACGGATCAAAAATGGACACAGGAACGGGTTCCGGAATTTTTGGAGAATCTTTGAAGGTCTTCTCAGTCAGCCTTAGTAAATATCTGTCCATATTCCAATCCGTGGTTTCTGTCATCAATCAATGCGTGAGACTAAACCAAGTCTCCCACGTCTTGGGGAAAACTATTCTTAGTTTCTCAGATAGTCAAGGTGCCTTACAAGCGCTTGACATGCCTGTCATCAAATCCAAAATAGTCCTAGAAACCTACAAGATAATCCGTTCACAGGATTCCTGTCCATAACGGATTTGCGGTGAATGAAAAAGCCGACTCACTGGCAAAAGATGGCCCATCAACAACATTTATTGAACCCAAACCCTTCTGTGGGGTAAGGAAATCACTTTTCATACATAAGATATGCATAAATCGCAAAAATTCAGAGAATCAAGCTTGCTAGGAACTACTATTCCCTATAGTGTCACAAAGGAAATCATTGTTAACCTTGATACGAACAACCTTAGAGTCCTAATTGGAATTTTCAGCGGGCACTATCGCCTGAACAAATATTTACATCGCAGATTCAAGCTGTAGACTCTGCCTTGAGAGTGAATCAGTGCAGAGAATGGAATGCCTAGTCCTCTGTCAACTCAGAAAGGGAATCCTTGTCTCAATGGAACAACTTCTTGACATATTCTGAAGTGAAACAATTTACCTAGAACACATAAGCGAAGGCACAATAGGATTCTGAAGTGAAAAGGGCTATTAACAACCCTCTAGACCACACATAACATAACATGAGAAGAGGTTCACTTAGACCAAAAGTAGGTCCATAATGGTGTCACTTAGAGTGCTAGAGTTGGACCCTAGTCAACTCCCGAAACTATTTAGATTTCCTCCCGTGTTTAGATCATTTAAATCAACGGTTCTCAAATGGTGGTACGCAGAGCTCGTTTATGTGGAACGCTGAGCTGCTTAATGTCCCAAATACATTTGTCACAGTGTGGCTCAAGACTAAAAATAAAAAACACATTTCATACGATCAAACTCGAACGCAGCGTAAAATGTGAACTACCTGACTTCTTACTTTTTTCAAGCACACAGCACACTCCTTCCCACTAAATTTTTAGACCTTAAACATTTTTAAACGTTTGAGAAGCATTGATTTAAATCGTTAAAAAAGTATTTGGGCAAGATGGCTTTCCTCATAAGTGCGGGATACCTGTAGCGTAAGGTAACAAAAGATTTCTGCTCTTCCTCGTCCCTGCAGCTCCTGTAACAATTGTTGCATATAATATCCAAACACTGATCATGTCCTCCTAGAATGCAGAGCCCTGTTAGGACGTGATTTAGTTTCGAAAGCTGGTATTTTTTCAGTCGAGCAAAGTTAATTTGGTCTTTTTTTGGACTCATTGAGTGTAGAACTAACCAGGACTGTCTCTTAAATAACAACTTTCGATGGAACAACATCGAAGAATCGTAGAAAGTAGTATAGGCCACTGACCACGCTGTTAGACATTACCTTTAGCACTTATCACCGTTGCTGCAACAATACACTATTCCGATTTCTCTGTGACTGCGCCGCAACTAGCTAGAACCAAGCATCTTACACTTGGCAAAGGCTTATTCACGGAATTTTCAGAGATTTCTGACGTAAAATTTAGCATCAGGATGAATTTGAAAACTTCCCCTCCTAGTCACACCCATCAACATCGTGAGTTATGCTATCAAAAAGGTGCACAAGCGCTACTTGTGTTTCTGGTAGGCCTTAACAAACAGCCACTTCTATCTGCCTACCTAGGCCTCAAAGTACATCATTTGCCTTAACTACTATTTCTACTGATCAATGCTTGACCTTATTCCAATTGTTGGTCAACCCTACTAACGCGTTTAGATCGTTTCTACTTACAGATCCACCACCAGCATTTGTGAAATTCAACCAAAATGTCTTCAAAACATATCACCGCCATTTTAGTAATAGTCTTCCTTTCGTACCTTGGCAGTTGGCAAGTCGATGGTCGAATTTTTACCCGATGTCAGTTGGCCAAGGAGCTAGTAAGACACGACTTTCCACGCAGTTACTTGTCAAATTGTAAGTACCTAACCTAATTGACAATAAAAAACTTTATCAAACGATTGATTTCACAATCATTAGGGGTGTGCTTAGTAGAGCATGAAAGCGGTCGAAGTACTTCAAAAGTCATGCAGCAACCAAACACTAGTGTCAGTTATGGACTCTTTCAGGTGAATAACAACTAATTACTAATTGAATTCTTTATGAAATAGGAATTTCTTTATTTCCAGGTTAATAGCAAGACCTGGTGCCGAAAGGGCCGTAAAGGTGGCATTTGCAATATGAAATGTGAAGGTAAGTGGGCGGCGATCTACCACATGCACAAAACTTGATTTTCCATACGTCAACCCACGATCAATTTGATTTGCTTTGGTTTCTTTTATTTTTCGTTTTTTTTTTTTATAGATTTCCTCAACGACGACATTCTGGACGACTCTAGATGTGCTAAACAGATTTTCAATCGTCATGGTTTTCAGGCTTGGCCCGGTTGGGTAAGCAAATGTCGTGGGCGAAGTCTTCCCGACATCTCAAGATGTTAACAATCACAAAAGAGAGACGAAAAAAGTAAACAACAAAAGATTTCCATAAATTTATTATGCAGTGTGTGATGGAAATTGAAAATTTATTTTTTAAGCATAACTATAGTTTAGTTCAAATAAAAAAAAATTCTAAAATTAGAGGCGCAATATTGTAATTGATGAGACTAAATTGGAATTTACAAAACTTATACATACATTAGATAATTACTATTATTTTTTTTTTTTAAATTTATTAAACATTTTATTTAATTGAGATTTCAATGGCATCGTGATAAGATAGTACCTATCAATTTAGGACTAGGGTTACTATACAATTTATACTCTTGTCTTGTAATACAAATCTTATATAAATTATTATTCCTTTTTCGGTTTTAGTTTATAAGTTTTATTTAATATTGTTCGATGTACACAAAGTTGAGAATTTATTGAATAAATATTGTTTAAAAATTCTCTTGATCAGTTTTATCGATTCCTAAAGAAGCCTGGTCACCGTGGCTGAGTGGTTAATGCATTGGACTGCTAAGAAAGAGACACAGGTTCGATTCTGAAAAATCACAAACAGTTTTTTCGCGGCACCACCTCTTCGCAGGGATGACAAACCTGCAAGAGTAGAATCTGTTATGTAAAGCTTCTCAATTCGCCGGTCGGAGTCGGCATTTTAAAACTGTGGGTCCCTTCCATTCGTGCGAAGAATATAACACGCACAACATGAATGGCTAGGCCTTGGGTCTCTATGAGTTGTCGTGCCAAATATACATACATACAAAGAAGCCTATTGTTCCCACTGATTTCCAGAAAGGTTCACGGTCGATGAAATAAGTTGGTGTTTCGGCGGGGGCAGGGTCTTCTCCAATGCACCTGACTTAAGTATTGCCAAACGACTACCGGATCACTGTAGTGTATTTCAGGCGGAAATCGCGGCAGTCCGAGAAGCTGCGGCTTGGCTTTCGATTAATGCCGTAGATGGTAGCGCTATTATATTATATATAGATAGTCAAGCAGCGATTAAAGCCTTGGACTCACCAACAGTACGATCCAAGTTGGTATAGCAACGACGCAGGTCTCTGAATGAGATCGCTGACAGATGCGACGTCTCCCTGTGCTGGGTTCTAGGACACAAAGACGTTCCGGGCAACTGCAGTGCGGACGAACTAGCAAAGGAAGGCGCGAGTCGAATCCTCTCTAAAAATGGGGGGGAACCGCTTGTATCACTAGAATCGATAAAGTCCCACCTTGATAGTGAAGCTAGAAGAATAGCTAACAGCAGGTGGAATAATATCAATACTTGTCTTCTTCCGAAACAGATCTGGCCTAACCTGGATCTGAAAAGAACAGGAAGACTTCTGTCTAAGAGCCCTCACGGGGCATTGTCTCAGAATGGGTGTACCTTCTAACGATTTCTGTAGAAGCTGCAGAGACGAGGAGGAAGAAGAAACGACTACTCACCTCTTTTGCACATGCCCTGCTCTATCAAGGTTGAGGAGGAAAACATTAGAAGAATACTTCTTCAATGACTTTAGCGACCTAGCCAGACTCGACATTTTTAGGATTAAGAGTCTTGTATGTGGGTCTAATTGGTTCTGCACTTAGTGCGGCACAGTATAGGGTTAACACCGATACGATTACCCAGAGCTTTTACTCTCTTTATTCTATAGGGAATTCCCGCATGTGAGATTACTGAGGTCTCCAGTTTCTACACGCGGTATCACAATGGACCTTCATTCTGGCCTAAGTGGATCCCTGCTTATTGCGGACAGCCGCCCAACCTAACCTAACCTAACCTAGAGTGTTTCGCGAATTTTTGTTAGCTTCCAGAGGCTTAGCAAGCTTACAGGGGTTCGAGCCTTTATTAAACACCTTCAAGAGTATAATTTGTCATAAAAAATGTTCTCAATCCTCCCTTAGGAGTTGCGATTAAAATTGTAGATCCTTTCCATTCGTGCGAAGAATGTAATTCTTACAATGAAAACTGCTGCAAGACCAAATATTTGTATTTTCTCTAGGATCCATTGCACTTACGTCCTTTCTTTCCAAGGTTTCACGGAAACACTGATAAATCAACCCCTAAATGCCCGGTTGTACAATTTTCGTAGCAACAGGTCCACTAGTGATTTGATGGCATATCTCACCAAGAAGTGGAACGAATCTCTCCATCACTTTGGTTTTCACAAAGTTTGGTGCCAAGCTTTTTTGTCGAAAAAGCGTGCATATGACATCGATGTATCCCTTCTTCAAAGAAATAGAAGCTACTTTTTGGGCCGTTGAATTTAAGTTGTTTTGGAAAGTTCCAGGACTGCAATTCAATAAATAAATGCTGGTGTTTGCCAAGGCTCCTTGTTGCCTTTTGTCAACAATTTCTAACCCAATTCATTTCTTCGTTGATGTAAGTACCCTTAGTGTCTCATATTCGAGCCCTAACTCACGTTCCTACTATTCGGAAGTAGAAGAGGAACAGCAACGTATGTTAAAATCATTAAAGTCCAATTCTGATGTGGCTTCAATCTTTTAGACGTTCATTCGCCCAAAGCTAGACTACAACGCTCACATTTGGTCTGGTGCACTAAAAATCGTCCTGAACATTCGTTAAGACTTATTGGTGACAAGAACATTGTGAAGTCAATTGACTTGAACACCGAAGCAATGTTTCTTGTCTCTTGCTGTTTTATTGATTCTTCCGTCGTCATCCTGCACAAACGGACAAGTTTGCAGGGATGCTTGTATAGCTTGACTCTATAAATGCTGTCATACGTGCCCTTAAAATCGGTGAAAAGGTGTTAAAGCTAAGATCTACCGTGGTGTATATATTTGGTCGATGGTGAAGTTTCCTGGTTCAAAGCCATTGATCATTAAGAAGACTGATGCCTCTATAATTGGCGCAGTCAGAGTGACCCTTTTCTTGAGGATCGGGCAAACAATGCTGAGGTTTTATTCATCGGGCGTTCTTTCATCCGATCATATGTTACAGATAAGCTGGTGGATGCTCCTTAACAAGTCATCTGGCCATCAGCTTCAACTACTGACTTAAAAATTAAGCTTAGATATGGCTATTTTCACTTCGCTCCGGTTAAATGGTTCACCTTGCCTGCAACGGGATTTGGTTTGTCGTCTACAGAAATAGTTCTTCTATATCAACAGCATCGACTGCGATTTTGAGGCCTTGCAAGCTTCGTTTCGGACTCTGTAGCCTTGACAAGTTATTTTACTCAACCAACTGGGAAAAAAGCAATGGTCAACTCTACTGCATTGCATAGGCATAGCACTTGCAGTTGGGTGGTCATATGGCTTAATATGTTGACCAAACTCTGTAGTGATAATGACATTCGAAAGAAATACTGTGAATTATAAGCAATGGAAACAATACCAATAATTCTCCCTACTCCCTGGACACCACCGACAGAGCAAAAAACCGAAACACTAGTGCAGTGTGAATAGCATTATAAGGGTATTCATTACCTCTAAAGCGTTGTGATCCACATTCATAACTAATGAAGTACACACTCAATGCTAAAACCATAGAGGATTTCAATGGTAACCTATAAATTATAAACATACATCAAGACAAGGTCATTTCAAGGAATTACTAATAGTTTTATAATTAATTCGAAATTAAATTCTGACTAATTGGCACACATTATACAACCACAATTCAAAAATAAAACTAAATTCCAAGAAATAAACAGGAATCTCCCCTAAAACATGTTACGTTTGTAGCCTTCACCCGTTCTTATCAACAAAGTATATCAGTTGAACCTGAAACAAACAATAATTGCAAAAAACCAGAGATGAAATGAGATGCTTTAGAACACACTGGAGAATAATAACGTTTCCAAACGCCAATTAATAAATCTTCACTCAGCCAATCAAAGTATACATGAGTAATGACAGCAAAAAAAAAAAACCGAATAGTCTTTAGCAAATAAAACCTTTAAACACTTCCCACAGCAAGTTAGTTTACAGCCGGCGCTGATCTCGCAAAACGTGCTTCCAGCTTTTGATCCGCTGATAAGTCTCGGCCTTAAGCCATAACTATCCCGGTGGCGCAATGTAGTGCGCAATAGATTTTTCAAAGTGTTTTCAGAGTATTCCCTCTAATTCAGTGCTAAATAGTTAAAATTTGCTTCGAGAGAGACTGTGGAAGTCCTTTTGCAAAAAGGTAAAGCAAACCCTGGATTTACATAGTTTGTTGGTGTTAATTTTGTAAGTAAATCATGTTTCATGTTTCCTGACATCGTTTGTTTTGTAAACAATTCTTGTACTTAGTCTGGGTTGATTGACACAGAAAATGTTTAAATATTTATTTTGATGAGTGCCTTACAGTGCTTTAGATACGTCTTAAGGTATTTTGTGACTCACTTCCGATTCTTATCGTTAAGTTTGCATTTTTATTTAGCAACGACAAATAATATTTAGTTAGTGGACGTATTAGTGATTACAATTCTTTGTTTGCTGATAAAATTGTGAATGTTTCAAGATGATTTGTGTGAAAACCGGAAGTACACGTGCCCTGTATTTATCCTGATCTATTTCTCTTTTGATTGGCGGGAAGCATAAGTGGAAAATAACACCTGCAAAGACCAATGTATATGCATGTAACGAACAGAGTCCGAAATCGTTCTTTACAGTCCTGTTGTAAGCCATAAGGACGACCTAGTTGCAATACTAATACAAAACATCAAATATAGAGATTCTTCCTCTAGCCGTACCACACGAATGTGGAATGATCTACATATGTAGCTCTGAGTTCCCTCATCACTACAACCCACAAGCATTTAAAGCCAACGTGCATCGGTACCTCCTTCGTCTCTCCTCTAATTTTCCTAATGCCTGTGCTCTAGTTTAAGGGTAATCATAATCCCTTTAGCGCGCGCTAAGTATAAAACAGAACAAAAAAAAAAGTACGAGTAGCAACGCTGACTTTAGGGTGTAACATTTGAACCATCCCACATCTAAGGGAAGAATGCAGACCGGTGGAAAAGCATTTAGCAATTAGGGAGATTTTTCTATTTTTGCTGTTGGGGTCTTGGGACACCTAGCTGCAGTGCTCAGACACAAAAACAGGTCCTTTCTACTACCAGTCACAGGGCACTGACTAATTGGAGACCATGCGGCCAAACTAGGTATTCCATGCAACCCCCACTGCCGCAGTTGCGAGGACGAAATTGAGTAGGAAACTCTCTCCCAATTTCTCTGCAAATGTCCGGCGCTACCAAGATGACCTTAACGACACTAGCGCTGTGTGGATAGCACCATAAGTTTAGCGCTAGTGAATTATAAAAAAAATATCTCAAGTAAAGGAATACGAGATCTAGTCCGTTTTTTAAAACTCCACATGCTAGATCTAGGTACCGACTATCTCACACCCGCAATAACACACATCATCAACCAAGTCACATGAGTTGTAGCAACAAAAAAGGCACATTCTAGTGTTACTTGGGTTCATGTCGAGCCGCCACCTCAGTAGGTACAACCCTTTTACTGTGTTTTCATCGACAAGTAAGAGCTTCAGTGATCAGGAGCTTATGCAACCGACATAAGCCCCTCCGGATAAGTACAAAGGCAAGACAATCAAATAGGAAGTGTTCCACAGTGTCATCGTCCTCTCCACAAGCGTTACTGATAGTAGTGCCCCTTAAGCCTGACACGTTCAGATATTTGGCGAAGGCATAGTTTCCTCTTACAACACCAATAAGTTGTCTGCAGTCTTTTTTGATGAAAGACAACAAAATGCCGCGGACTTCTAACAGACGTCGGGAAAGAGTCATGTTCATTGGAAACCCAATCATCTATGGAAGTCCGAAACGAAGATGAGGGGAAACCCAACGAAGGCTCAGGAGGAGAAGTTCTCCTTTGAACCTTGTCTAGTAAGCTCATCGGAGCACTCATTTCCGGTTACTCCGCTAAGCAGATTCAATCTCCTTATCGAATTCAAACTAATCCTGCATTCTCGAAGGATTGAGCAAAGCCTATAGCGCAGCCTAACCATTGTTACAGACGCAGATACTCTGTGCCCTTCACTTGTTGCTCGCAATATAGTTCGCAGCCAAAAGTATTGCATAAATCTCCGCTTGTAAGACAGACTTCAACCACTTTAAAGTTCCTACCATACTTTTTCGTCAACTTAGACAAATTTCCTGACTAAAAAACACATATTCCAGCGTCTGCCATCATTTTAAGGACAAGTTCTGAAATTCCCTCGAAAGTAGCTAGAACTTTCTGTTTGAAACGGCTTGGCTTTCGTCGCTTGTGGCATGCAAATCATCTTTTCATTTCCTTTTCTCAAGACTTTTGTTCTTTATTTCAGGAAACCAAAATGAATACACGAATAACGGTGGCTTTTATAGCTCTAACTGCTTATTGTCTGACATTTTCACATGCAAAACAATTCATGAGATGTGAACTATGCAAGGAATTGATTCAGAAGTACAACTTTGACAAAACTTTTCTGTCCAATTGTAAGATGTTTAGAATCATAATGTCGTTCGAAAATGTCCTTATGATGGTGGATACGTATGTTTAATTTTTTAGGGCTCTGTATGATCGAGCATGAAAGTGGAAGAGATACATCAAAAGTGACAAGGAAACCTAATGGAAGTACAAACTATGGAATATTTCAGGTGCCAACACAATAGATTATAGAAATGAAGGTATTTTATACTGATCCCTCTTTATTTTAGATAAACAGTAAAGGCTGGTGTACACCAGGTCATAAAGGTGGAATTTGCAATGCTAAATGTGAAGGTAAGTCGGTACTTATGTATTATGTATACAATTGTTATTTTGTGTGCTTTTTTTTTAGACTTCCTTGATGACAATATTGCCGATGATGTATCCTGTGCAAAGAAAATCTATGCAAGAGAAGGTTTCCGACATTGGAACGGTTGGTTACAAAGATGTCGACAACCAGAGAACTTACTAAATCTAAGTGTTATCTGTGGAATTGATGATTGGTAGAGGAAAAATCTTATAAATAAAGATACATATATTTTTATTGAATTATAATAAATGGATATGGATAGAACTTTAGTCATGGATGCAGATCGTAATCGTGGGTAAATGGGAACGTTTTGTCTCATACTGTCGTGTATACTGATCGACTTTCTGCTTAAACGTCTTAACAGTTCAAGTATCTACACTTAGGCAGGTGTGGTCCACCTCCTATGCGAATGCCCAAGCCTCAGCAGAAACAGGAAGACAACCTTCAGAGAATATCGCTTTAAAGATCTAAGCGAATTGTCGGACAAGCCACCGAGAACCATCCTACAATTCCTCCGGAACTCGGGATTGTTCAGGGAGGCCAATTCCTGAGTCAATTGGACCTTGTAAGCGAATATTCCTAATGCGACTGATGTTCATTTGCTGAGATCGTTTGCGCGTTGAGTGAGGTTCTCGGGTTTAGGCGCATACTTCCGGCAACAGCTGCAATATTCTCCGTTGAGCGTACAGGACGAGCACGGGAATATGTTCGGTTCAGCAATCAGCAAATCAATCTCATGAACTTTCTTCGCTAATTTGCGTACACCAGCTGCAGTTGGTGCATTATTTCGAGCGAAATTTCTTTTCAAAATTCCCACTGTTTCGGCAACACAGCATCCACTTTGGAAGCAACTCTGCAATATTTCCCAACGTTGTTCAAGCGTAAATCGATTCATTTCGTACCGTGAATAATGAGTTTCTGTAAATTTTTTGAGCGCATAACAGCCGTCAGTGTCAAAATAACATAAAGATTCAAAAAGAAACCAACAGATGGCCTACCCTTTACTAAGATGAAGTTCATTCCTATATTAGAGTTTAGAGCTGAATCGTCGACGTGAATGTGCTTTATGAAACGTCGTGAGGTACAAATGCAACGAGACGCCGTTTCATGAAATGTCAATATCAGGAAACAATTGGCGATTGCACATAAATCAAGAAACTTTGCACGCTTTTAAGGAACATGACCTGGATTTCTAATTTGTTCCTGTAATGGTGATGTTCTTAACACTGTGTCTAGTATTTTATGAAAACTTTTTTATAAGGCCGATCAAAGTGAACCTATGTGGTATTTCACGCTATTTTGTCGCTTGGGATATCCAACACGAAAAGGATGTTCTCCATTCGTATTCAAACGTCTATCAGTGGCTCATTTAAAATGTACGAATAATCTATGCTACAGTATGAGGCAATGTACATGTAGTCTTACTGTAGTTAAGGTCCTTTAACGTAGAACCATTTCAATCATTAAAACTTCGCTTATAAGTCTTATCGCCTGTCACCTGTCTATCAACTAATAGCTCCTAACAACATTCGATGTACATAACTCAATAATTATACAATGGGAATTCCCAATTAAGACTTAAGTCCACTAAAAATATGATTAATTAGCAAACGATCTATAAAAATTAATATAAAACCTACATATGACTACAAATATGAAAATCTCTCATTACGATGCTTGATGCCCTTCTTATCTAGAAGTGAATTTGCAAAACAAGTGTACACAACTCATCTTGAACGCAAGAGAACATCTCACAAAACCTAGTATCAGTCTATTTAAAGCTTATCAATAAATTAGACTCTCATTGCAATTTCAATTGCTGTGCGATACATATCCATACCCACATTCTGCTCATATAATACACCTAATCCGCTCCGAAGAAGACAAGTAACAACAAAATACAAACAACAAAAAAACCCGAAGAGATTAAATGAACAAACATTGTTTTTATAATAAATAAAAGCTTAAAACGTTCCCCACTTGAATTTAGTAATCTGAGCGCCGGTATCTCCAAACGTAGTACGCCGCCACCGCGCTACCAAACGAACCGAAGCCTTATTATCGGCGCTACAAGATCACTTAGATGATCATAGACTGAAGCACAAGAGTGACCAAACTACATAAACTCTTGATTGGATTTAGTTTCAGGTTAAAGTTGGCAGTATACAATAGTTGGAGATCAACAAGAGACAACAATTTTAGTACTCAACGCCGCCGCAGACGATTTGGTGAGTTGTTCACAATACGACTTGTTACGCGAGTATTTAATGTTTTTCTCACGTTTTTTTTTTTTTTGTTTATACTTTTCGGGGAAATTTTTACCAATTTTTTACCATTTTGTGACCTTGAATTAATTATTACTTTTGTTTTTATAGTTTTTGTTGTTGTTTTCTTTTTTGTTTACCTTCTCTCTCTCTCTCTCTCTCTCTGTGTTTCTGTTGGCTTTGGGTTTGCATAAAAGCTTACCAGGGTAACGTGTTACATTCCCACATGCTAATGTCATTGTAATTTGCTTAAGTACTAGACATTTTTAAGGAAATGAATCATTTTTCTATAGGCTTATCGCAAAAAGAGTGTTTAAATTTGCATTCTTTAAATAGGAATATTTAAATGACAATTGGTATACGAACTCAATGTGACGCACTTGAAACGTCACTCAAAACGTGCTTTTTCTTCAAATTGAAGCTAAGTCTTGTCTTTGATGATCGATAAGTTAAGGTTTTTTTTTTTTATCGGCTGTGTAAACAATTGTACATGCTTGCATATATTAACAGGCTAATGCCGAAACTGAACTGAAAAGCTTCCAATCATTTGCAGATGTCAGCACATAACTCAGTAGCCAGCACCAAAGATTGCTTCAAAGAAGTCTCCAACAATCTGAGCTTTAATTTACTTAACCTTTACTTATAGAACAAAGCTCTTCTTTGGTTACAAAAGGTAAGATGTTGGCTTCAAGCACACAATACCGGACAGAAGTGCCCAGAGTCAGCACGAAGTCTACTTTAATGACAGAAGCGCCTAGAGTCAGCGCGAAGTCCACTTTAATAAGTCTATCGCTATCTTATCGGTATTTTTCCACAAGACCTTTACATTCACCAATCCTTGAGTCTCCCTAATCAGGGTGGTGTTTTTCAAGCCTAAGTCCAAGCAACCTCTATCATGCACAGGTATTGTGATTTACAAATATCGACAGTCAAGCTGCGAGCACAACGCAACACAACATAACTCTTGTCAGCATATTGTTGCACTCTGTTGGGTCCTTGTAGAATTACCCATAAAGGGACACTGCACCATTGGCAAACACTCCTATAGGCTGGGCCTCCTTTACAACGACTTCTGCAGAAGCTGCATGGAAGACGAGGAGGAGAAAACGATTCTCCACCTTCTTTGTACATGTCCGGCCCTCTCAGCACGAAGAAGAGTATACTTAGGAGCCAGCATAGGTAGCCTCCAGCGCTTCATCACAAGCTCCGGCTGGTTCTGCGGGTAGTATTTCCGGAGAAAAACAGATCCATGTGGTAACATAAAGGACCTTATCTGGTCTAAGTGAGGTTGCAACCTGCGGCCTGCCACTTCTACCTAACCTAACCTAACCTACCCATACAAGGCTCTCAAGGTTTCATATCGATGCTTTGTCAAAGCAAATCATAGATGGCAACGTCTGTCCTGCTTGTCCTCGACCCTCGGAGATCGAAAACGTTAATTCGACTTAAAAGAGACGAGCTCTCGAAACTAACTAACGTCCTCACAGTCCATTGCATCCTAGGCAGACATGCTCAACGTTTGGGTATTGTATACAAGGATTTCTGCTGAAACTGCAGCGACGAGGAAGAGGAAGGATCTATTGGTCATTTCCCTTACACGTGCCCAGGGAGGTCCTTTCCCCGTCACACTTAGGTTAATGTAGACACCTAGAGGTTGCAGCCCCCTTACTAGGAATCATAAGCCCATGTTCTATGAAACGAGCCCCAAGCGCTGATGAATCTGTGTATGTCAAACGTCAATCTGTGCCGGACGGTTTTCTAGACCCTAAAAAAGGTGTCTTCCTAGCATCTTAAATCTTATATGGCAGAGTGCTGGACAGTGGCATAGATCACCCGTGTTCAGCATGTTATGCTCGGTGATGATACCTATTAGGGAGTCATATATATATCTTTACCTTGCCAATGATTTGTTTAGAGCTCCCACCGACGACAAGACTGTTCCATATGCAGTGACCATCCAATCATGTGAAAGGCACAATGGGAATGGAATTAAGTCGGATATCTTTTAAAACAAATATTTGGGCCGACAGCTGATAGAGAACTAGGGCTTAGCTTCTCGGAACCAATAATTCTCCCCAGTCATTCTGTACCACCGTCGTCGGAGCAAAAAAGACTGAAACCTAATACCACCTGAGTTTCAAAATCACTATACCAACACTAGCGCTGTGTGAATAGCATCATAAGGGTATTTATAACCTCTTTAGCGCTAGTGAATTATAAAAAAAAAAAGTTTTGTGCGGGTTATATTTTTCCGCAACTCCAAACGGCGGATTGAGAAGCTTTTACATGACAAATTCTACCAATGACCACTAAAACACATGGGTAGTCAAATAGCAAGTCTTCAATGATGTCTAAATGCCTTCTGCCTTTTGTCCATTAAGCCGATACCATAATGTTCCGAATTTCTTTTTCCCACAGTCAATAGGCTTCTGATGGTTATGGCCATAGGCTGTGAAGAACGAATAAGTTCGCTGTTTTCACCTCTAAGTGCCTGTCAAAGCTGACTTAGAAGTTTGGAAATGATTAGTCCACCAGCAAAGTACTAGCTAGTACTCAGGTAGTACTACAGTTCAAGATGAATCTGGGCCTCAACCAATAAGCCTCTCCAGTTAGCCCGATCCTTCAGCAGTCACTGTCGCCTGAACAAGCACCTACATCGTATGATCCTTACAACAGATTCAAGCTGTAGACTCTACCTTGAGAGTGAGGAGACCTCTCTTCACATCCTTACGGAATGCTCAGCTCTCTTTCAACTCCGAAAAAGAATACTTGGCGGCGAATTCGTCTCTACAAAACAGCTTGCTGTCATCCACCCAGGTTCCCAAGTTCCTGATATCTTCTGGAGTGAAACAATTCATCTAGGAACACTAGGGAAGGCACGTTAAACGTAAGGCACGCAGTGCCAAGGGCTGATCAGCTTTCCCGAAATAATAATAATAATAGCCCAGTCCTTAGCTAATCGCCTCAAGTTACGCACTCCAAGTTGTTTAAGGTCACCTTCTACTGGTGCGCTCAACTTCAGACTAGGTCTTCCTCTATTGTGGGTTCGATTCGAAGACCTAATTGCAACTAAACCTTTTTTTTTTTTACAGAACCTAGCAATGAAAGTCTTTACACTGATAGTCCTATTCCTAGTCACCACATGTGCCATAGTCTCGCAAGCCAAACAATTTATGCGATGTGAGATGTGCCGAGAATTGATTCAAAAGTATAAATTCGACAAAACCCTCCTGTCCAACTGTAAGAGCCTTAGACTTTTTCATTTCCCCGTTTTTTTAAATTAATTTCCATTTCAGGGGTTTGTATGATTGAGCACGAGAGTGACAGAGATACATCGAAAGTTAAAAAAAAACCTAATGGCACCGCTCGTTATGGGCTGTTTCAGGTATTAATTGTTACGGCTATTAAGTGTCTTTCCTCCCCTCTAAAACAACTTAATAACTTTTAATTTATAGATTAGCAGCAGAGAATGGTGCAGGGAAGGTCGTAAAGGTGGAATTTGTAATATTAAATGTGAAGGTTTGTGTCTACACTATTTTACATGTACACTTGTAACAGTGATTTGAATTTTTTTAGATTTCATCGATGAAAATATTGCCGACGATGTTGCCTGTGTCAAAAAAGTTTTCGAACGTGACGGTTTCAAACACTGGGCCGGATGGAATCGAACTTGTCGTACACCAGTAAATTTATTAAATCTAAACGTTATCTGTAGAATCAGTGATTTCCGATAAAAGGACTTGAAGGATTTCTTAACTTTTGGTGATGGTAATACATATATGCAACTCATTCTGCAGTAATGAGCGCATGCGCAAGAGAGTATTTTAAATTGTGATGTCATTGTTATTGTAAATAAAAGTTTTATTCTTTTTTATAACTTATGTTTGAAAGAAGTTTAGGCTGAAAGTCCCTGCTTGTCCCTGGAGCAAGAAACAATCTTCAGCATGCCCCCAGACGACATGCTACCCGAATATTGCTTCAACAAAAACTTCTCCATAGTTATCCCGTCGAGAGAGGACTGGGAGATCCACAAATTCCAACCATCACCTTCTGACCTCGTTTGGTATACGGATGGATCCAAAATGGAAACAGGTACTGGTTCCGGAATCTTTGGAGAATCATCAGATGCGAACTTGGTGAATTCGCGTCCATATTCCCAGCCATCCATCATTGTGTGAGACTCAATCAGTCCTCTCAGACCTTAGGGAAAATCATATTTATCTTCTCAGACAGTCAACCGCAATGTAATCACGGACCTTGCTTGGAACAACATGATCATCCTTCACTGGATTCCTGCACATAGTGGATTTGCGGGCAATGAAAAAGCCGACTCACTGGCAAAAGACGGCGCGATAACAGAATTCATTGGACCCGAACCCTTTTGCGGGGTAAGTTAATCACTCTTCGCAAGGCACGCAAAGGGTATTTGTATGCAAGAATCTAGAGAAGTCTGGCTCAATACACCAGGGCAAGTATGTTCAAAGCTGCTATTCCATGTACCGTCACAAAGAAAATCTAATTTCATTATGAATCTCGAAAGGAACAACCTTAGAGCACTAATTGGATTCCTCAGTGAACACTGCCGTCTGAAATAAACACCTACATCGCATGAACCTTGTAACAGATTCCAGCTGAAGACTCTGCCTTGAGAGTGAAGAGACCTCTTTACACATCTGAACGGAACGCCAAGCTCTCTTCTAGGCAACCAAGTCATCCCTACGGAACAACTCGTTGCCATTCACCCAGAGAAGTTGCTTAACTTCCTGACATCCTCTGGGGTGAAACAATTCATCTGAAAACACTAGGGAAGGCACAATAGGATTCGCTGGAAGCCGCAGTGCCAAGGGCTGTGAACAACCCTCTCGATATCATAATAATAATAATAGTAATAATAATAATAGAGCTTAAAGTTGCATCCAAATTGAAGGGACTACAACTGACATTCGCTGCCAGTGTCCAGCAATATCTCAAAGCCTGGAAACGTAAACTCTTAATCTACATAGGTATTCTAAAGGCATCACAATTGAGCCTAAGTTAGAATACCTATTTATGCAATTTTGCAACATCCCCGTCCAATCCGTGATCTTTCCAATCAGTCTTGCAGGCCATATTCCCCTGATTTCTCTGCTCCAAAGTTGCACAGTGATCTATTTGGCTCCTGCTCTTGTCGTTACTTTCCCAACCTTTGCTACATTCTCCCCATCGCTAGGGGATCAATGGAGATTACTCCCATGACCAGCTGCTTGCTACCCAAAGAGCTCCTCTTCGCTCTACCGCTGCTGTTTGGTTTCCTTTGATGCTCTCAAGTTTGCCATTAGTCTGCTCTTGATCTTTGCAGCCCTTTCGGACGGATATTTGAGTTCTGTATTGAGCCTTACTCTCAAGTACTTTAATGCATCTTTGGTGGTTATTGACTCAAAGATAGTAGGGATCTGTCTTCTAGTCAGTAAAACTCTCTCCGTCTTCTTAGTTGCTAAGCTAAGTCCATGATATTGCATCCAGATCCCCTTCTTTAAGTATCTTCGGTGTCTCATGTAGTGATCACTGCCGCGGGGCGAAGATTGTTTCGGGAAGTGGAGAAGGAGTTACGGAACAGAGAATTCCGAAGAACTTATGGGCTATGACGTAAGTTAAATGCGCACATTTTGGAACATTTTATACACTAAGTAGGCTCGATCCCCACATGAAAATTAAGGCGAAATAGTAAGGTTGTAAGAGTGAGGGGGAATCGATATTGCCAGCTAGGATTTGTTGAATAAGGCGCCCATTGGTTACTCCTCGACGTTTTTCAATCAGTTTAAGACCGTCGCAATAAGATATAAGAATCTACCCATGGAAGACCATGCAAAGCAAAACGGACGAACCTTCGCAAATAAGGCATAAGTTGCACTCAGAAGATTCATAGGGAACTCACACATCGTATATGAAGTAGGTACGAGGGTTTGGTTGGAGTCATTTACGAGAACAGGTGATGGCTTGGGAGGGGATTTTTTTCAGCAGTAGACCTGTTTAAAGCTTCTTGAGGTGAAGAAGAATCTTCCTGAGATAACATACTCGTACGGAAAATGAAGATCAAAGGACCAACGTGACTGCCAGAGGGGACAGTAAAACAGTCAAAGCTCGACGATCTAAAGGTCACCGAACCAGAGTCTTCATAGAGTCCTCAATCAAATAAAGCTATTCAACGTCAAGCTTAAGCTGGGTAAACACTTTTTAACTGTTGCTACCAATTAATGCATCTCGAAACCTGATAATTGTGCGATTTGATTGTCAAACACCGGGAAAAGCCCATTAACACAAATACAAGTCGTGTGGAGGTAGTTATAGCTGTTGATGCTTTCCACTCAAGCAAGCGCACACTTATGGCTAGTAAAGTCGACAAATTATGCTAATTAAGATCATGCTTACGGCTGACAGTTGCTACACTCACTCGCGTGCAAAGTAAATAGATTTAACTGTCATGTCTACTGCAATGGTGTCGTTGCGTTTGATCGAAACGAAAACTCAACTTTGAGTGCTCGGAAAAGAAACCGGAAATCAGATATTTATTTGGAAAAAGTGTCAGAACCGATGCGAATCGGACAGCCTGACACTGGACTTATCTCTCATTTGCTACCTGTGCATGGTTTTCAATCTTGATTTGAAGTGATTTGAAGTGCGTATTGAAAAGGGAGACAAGAAAAGTCAACGTAAAATGGAATGGAGATCACATTAACCATTCAGCCGTCAGGCAGTCGAATGGATATGAGACGGAGATGCCAAAAAGTTGTTGAAATCTTTTTTTTTTTAACCTGAAAAGAGCTTGTGGCCTCCACGCATCTATGTACGCCCACGTGGTTTACATTGTATTCAAACTCCGATGTTAAGCAATTTTTTTGTGTGCATAGGCGGACGGCGACAACGTTGATATATGGTTGAGACTATGGTTGCTGGATCTGGTTTTCTACGGGAGGCGTAGAGGTTTAATGCTTGACATGTGTAGTAATGATCCACCAACAAGTTTTGAAAAAGAAACAATGCCTCACGGTATTTTATTTAAAAGAAGAATCAACTGACATCGAACTTTGGACAGATCAAAATTTGCGCATTCGCCTTTTATGCTCTAAGCAAGCTGACTTCGTGGACAAAAGGATGTGACCTAAGCTTCTCAAACTCTTCTCAAACTGCCGCAATTTCCATCTGAAACACCCTACAGTGATCCGGCAATCGTCTGGTGATCCTTATATCCGGTGCACTGGAGAAGACTGCTGTCCCTGTAGCATCTTGTCGATCTGTATCGCAGATTTCTTTTAAACCCTCTCAAGATGAGAACGTTTAAGCTAAAAGGGATTTGGAGATCCAGCCACGGTTCACGAAGAAAATGGAGGCCAAACCTCCAGTTTATTGATTAGCCAATCACGGACGGTAGAAACCTTGGTCTGGTAAACTGGAAGTAGCTTCCTTGGGCTCAGGTTCAAGCTAAGACCTTCCAAGGATCGCTGGCCTGATTAGTAAGTAAGATTCCCAAACACTTTTGGAACTCAAGGAACTCTGATCTTGTATTTAACATTCAAGTTGATGTAAGGGAAGATTTAGTCTGTTTTACCAAGAGTGACTCGTTTTAGCGTTAGCCAAACTATGAAGTTTCCCTAAGCCTTAAAGCTGCTTTGGCTGTCATTTCCTTCCCATAGATATCAATGGGAAGTAAATGGAGCATCATCAAGAGCTTTTTGACTCCCTCTTCCTCTTAGGAAATTCCACATGTGAGGTCTCTGATGCTGGCTGTCCAGTTTCTCTGCATGGTATCACAATGGGCCTTGTCTTGGCTAAGGTACGTAGGTAGAAGTGGTTGAATCTGGTGAAACCTGCCAGAGATACAAGTAGCGCGGGTGCGCCGTTTTGATACCACAATTCACGTGACCTGGATGTTGATGGGCGTAGCTAAGAGTGTGGTTTTCAAATCCATCCAGTGGAGTTTAGAAAATGAAAGATGGTGCAGAATTTTCCGAGTGTGCGCTGCCTAGTGCTGGGCAGTCACAGAAGAAGGTAAATATGGTTTCCATTTCGTGTAAATTGCCGCAACTACAGCAGTGGGGGTTGAACGGGATGCCTAACTTGGCAGCGTGTGGACCAATTGGCCAGTGGCCCGTGGTGATAGCTGTGATTCTTGCAGTCTCGATGCGGTTCCTATTAATAAGGTCATTCGTTCTGTTTTTGCTATAGGTGGGCCATATCTGTCTGGATGTGGCACAGGTTCGTAGACTTTTCCATCTAGAGTTGGCAATAGCGAGAGAGTGTTGGAAAATTGTACCCTTGATGAGTCCCATCGGGAAGCAGACTGACTCCGCAAGGGAGACATCCAGGGTAGAACCACATCTGGTTAACGTGTCGGCTCTCTCGTTCCCCTCTATGTTACTATGGCCGGGAAGCCAGAGGAGAGTGATATTAAACCGAGCGTTTGCCTGCGTTAAAGTTTCCTTACACTACTCAACTAGATTAGAGGACGAAGTAAGTGAGTGGAGCGCTTTGATGGTAGCCTGGCTATCAATAAAGATTCCTATTTGCGGTGGTAGGGCTGAGGCTAAGTATCTTGCAGGCTTCTCTAATCGCCTGAAAGACACTAGAAGAGTCTGGGAGGCGGTACGATTTGGACACGTTTAGTTCCGCGGAGAAGACACCTGCTTCAACGCCACACTCCATTTTGGAGCCGTCGGTGAAGATCGATACTTGGTAATTTGATTAGGGTAGATTGTTGTTCCATTCCAACCTATCGGGAAGTAAACCTGAATCTTTCTATTGAATTTGAGTGTGGGAGTCATGTAATCAGTTATGGTCGCGGCCAGATGCCTAGGCAGCAGGTCAAGAGCCTCTTACTATGGCCATGGGGTTTAAAGGATCACAGCCCAGATTCTCTGAGTCTGATAGCACTACACGAGATAGTGTATTTGATGTGCAAATTCAGGGGTAGAATATGGAGGAGCACATTAAGAGCTTCTGACGGGCTCGAACAGCGAGTGGTTCCAATACCAGCTGTGTATATCCCGAGAACCATCTTAGGTTTAAGTCCCCACCTTTTGCCAAAGGGGTTACTACAGGCGTAGAAAGCGACACATGCCTTCTTTATTCTGTGTTCTATGTTGAATTTCCAGTTGAGCTTGGGATCAAGTATGAAGCCAAGATACCTTGCGCTGGGTGATAGAGTGCGTGTTTGGTTGTTAAGACGTGGAAGCTTGAAAGTCGGTATTTTGTACTTTGTGGTAAAAATCGTCAGTTCAGTTTTACTCGGATTAACGCCCAGTCCACAGCTTGTGGCCCAAGCGCTTAGCTTAGTCAGAGCCTTCTCTGTGATTTCACTAATCACTGAGAGGAACATCCCTGATACTAAAATAACCACGTCGTCCGCATACGCGACTGCTTTGATTCTTGGCTTAAGTGTGTCCCTGTCAGCCACTCAACCTAACCTAAATGGAGCATTGTCTCTAGTGCAGCAGTAGGGGTTGTTCTTAAAACACCCATTATACAGATGCATAGGAAGCTCTGAATTAACAAAAAGGTACATCTGGTGCTAATTCGGTTCATGCTGAAACGCCACCGTCACCTCTACTGAAGCTCTGAATTCTTCCCAAAAGATGCGTGTTATTCTCTTTGTCCTGTGCTGTCCACAAAGCTACTACTCCTACTACATCAAGATGGTAGATCAACTCGGTAGCATTTCAACCAAGAAAGATACCAAGTGTCAGGTTCTACTACAAGGTGTTGAGGAACAGCCTGTTCCAGACTATGAGGGTCCAACTTTGAATTACTTTAGTCGATCAGTGTGTGATTTGCAATTTTAAACTAAACCTGGGCTACGCCCAAAGACCTATAGGTACTCTCCCGGTCGTCAAGCAATCTAAAAATCAAAAGAGGAAAAGCTACAAAGTTCAACTAGAGATCAAGATCTAATGTGGACTTTCACAACACCAATCATTTCCTCATAGTTGAGGTTCACATCTAAGACCACCAACCTAACCTTAACCCTAATGTTTTCTTTTCTTCGACATTCAATAATATTTTATTTGTACTCAAGATTAACACCTCATCCATTTTGAACTCATCATCTTGTGGTATCACCCCGGAGGTAGTTAATAATTTTTTTTTCATCTTTCTAGTCCCGTCTACACTCTTAAGTAGTCTTCATGACCTGCATGCTAATTGTCGGCGTACATAAAGCAGATTTTTGTTGAAATCACATTTTGTTACCACTCTTTCGGTTTTATTTCCTCAACACCACTTTTGTAGTTGGAAATCACTGGTCTCAGTAAGCCTTTTAGATCGACCTACACGAATGATTTTTGTATCTAGATTGAGTCATCAAATTTGTCGTTTCTAAAATGATTCGTGACGGTGCAACTTAATTTGTCGACGAAAATTAATTTTAATTTCGTTCTGTTTTGTGGTCAATGGCGTTGAGGGTGTATACTCATATATGGAGCGTCCAGTGAAGTCTACGCTCAGACTTCTTTATGTCAAATCAATATGCCGGACCGGAAATTAAATTCAGTCGATAAATAATGCGTGACATAATTTTTGTTTCCAAATTTGTCAAGCGATAGAACTACTGATACTGTTGGAATAATTATTTTGAAACACAGAAACTTATTTGTCACGACTTTAGCAACTTTAGTGACTTTGGGAGGTGTTCAAAAAGTGTTATTGAGTGTAGGTTTATGCTAATATAACAACAAGGCTTTCCGGTGTAATGAAATTACACGTTGAAATTCTTAATAACTTCAAGGAAATTGACATTGATCGGTAAAGAAGAAGGAGACCTTTCTAGATCTGTTCGGATACTTTACGATAAGGAACTGTCAAATGTCTAAGAATGTAAAGGGAAACTCGTCGAGCATTGATCGGTAAAGAAAAAGGAGACCTTTCTAGGTCTATTCGGATACTTTTTCGATTAGGCACTGTCAAATGTTTAAGAATATAAAGGGGTACTCGTCGAGCATTGATCGGTAAAGAAGAAGGAGACCTTTCTAGGTCTATTCGAATACTTTTTCGATGAGGAACTGTCAAATGTCTAAGAATTTACAGGGAAACTCGTCGAGCATTGATCGGTAAAGAAGAAGGAGACCTTTCTAGATCTGTTCGGATACTTTTTCGATGAGGAACTGTCAAATGTCTAAGAATGTAAAGGGAAACTCGTCGAGCATTGATCGGTAAAGAAGAAGGAGACCTTTCTAGGTGTATTCGAATACTTTTTCGATTAGGAACTGTCAAATGTCTAAGAATATACAGGGAAACTCGTCGAGCATTGATCGGTAAAGAAGAAGGAGACCTTTCTAGGTGTATTCGAATACTTTTTCGATTAGGAACTGTCAAATGTCTAAGAATTTAAAGGGAAACTCGTCGAGCATGGTGAGTAATTTTGACAGTTTTGATCAAAAAACTGCTTACCGTCAAAATTCACGAACTTAGAGCGTAGAGTCTAGTCAAGTGTTGAAAGTAGGTCCGACTAACTCTAATTTTCATGATTTTAGTCAGGATAACTGCTTAGAGATCAGAGGCTGTTGCGACATTAGATTAGATTAGATTAGAGTTTGAGGTGGTCCTTAGTCCCTTATCACTGCGGCCGCAAGTGGGCCTATTGTGATATCCTCTTCTTTAGAGCTCCTCCATGATGCCGGAGTGCGCGATGAAACCAGCGATATATTTAGGTGAGCTGGTGGTGATGTGTTCGAGGCAGTTACAGTGACATAGTATGTGTTTTGCTGATTCTTCGTCCGCGTTGCAGATCGTACACGTGTTATCTTGTGCTATTCCCATAGTCATGAGATGTTTTTTTAACCCGGCAGTGTCCGGTTAGAAAGTCTGTGACGATTCGAATCTGACTTCTTGTTAGTTGAAGAAGTTGTTTCGTTCTATTTTGGGAAGAGGTTGGTATAAAAGCTTTAGCTTGTCTGTTACCTTCCGTTTCTATCCAGTAATGTTGTGCTTTGTCTTTTAACCAATTGTTAATACAGCCTTTAGCTGTGCTTGTTGGGAGGCCGCAAAATGGTCTTGGCATCATAAAGGTTGACGCAGAACTTCTTCTGGCTAGTTCATCTGCCTTTTCATTATCTTCATATCCGCTATGGCCCGGTACCCAAATGAGATAAACTCTGTTTGTGCTAGCCAATCTATGAGTAATTGGAGGCAGTCACAAACAAGTTTGCGGGACTGTATGTCGCGACATACTTGTAGATCTGGAAGAGGACATGGCATACAGAAGGATATCGACATTTTCACCCGTTCCTAGCGTGTCATTATTGAAGCTTTTATGGCGATTAAGGAACAATCCAAACTTGGTCTTATGATGAATGAGGAGAAGACCAAAAAACCAATCCGTCCACCATCGTCTATGACAGAACTAGACAATCGACATCAAAAATGTTCAGAAGCTCATCTACCTTGAGGCGAATATAAACTCTAAACTCTCACCCTGGTGGAGATTTGATGAAGGATAATCTTAGGCAACCGTTGCTACATCGGTTTGTCTTCTAATTCGAAGGACCACTAGTGCTAAAGGGGGTTATGAATACCCTTATAATGCTATTAACACAGCGCTAGTGTTGGTGTAGTGATTTTGAAACTCAGGTGGCGGTGGAGGTTGGCGTCCAGAATGACTGGGGAGAATTATTGATACTGTTGCCATTGCTTATAATTCACAGTATTTCTTTCGAAGATCCCGATCTTATTAGTACAATCAACACTTTCAAGCCATATGACCACCCTACTGCCAGTGTTATGCCTATGCAATAGAGTTGACTCTACAAAACTCTGATCTTGCCAGTTTTACTTTATGAAGCTGAATGCTGGACGGCAAGTAAGACTGTGGAGCAGATCTTGAGATCCTTCGAAGGAAAAATTCGATGGTTCTGTCTAGGAGGATGGCGAATGGGGGAGAAGATACAAACGCGGACTCTATGAGCTTTGTAGAGATGTAGAGGTAGTCCGGAAAGTAAAAATTCGTCGACTGCGGAGCGAGTTCATTCCCAGCCATGTGGTTCACGAAGAAAAGTGAGACCGCAGCTGCAGTTTGAAAATCAAGCAGTCAAGTGGACGCTAGAAACCTTGGTCAAGCAAACTGGAGGCAGCGTGCCCGGGACTATAACAGATGGAAGGCAGCTTTAGTTATTGCTCTGACCCTCCAAGTGTCACTGATTGTGCAGATGCCTCCATTTAGCCTCCATTGGTGTGTAAAAAGCATTTAACTGAGCCTTGGGGGTTTTTTTTGGAGGCTACTTGTTGGCTGATGTTAAAGAGCACATCCACCCATGGAAGGAGTAAAGCTGCAAGTTCCTTAGGGACATCTATCCCTCTCTTCTTCAAAGCGCTAGTTTCTTCAGATTCAGATTAGATAGCTTCACAATGATCTCACAAAAGCCAATTTTATTGGCATAGTTTGAGAGAAATCCCACATCATTTGTACTCCTACTTTTGCATTCTTGTCTAGAAACGCCTGTGTATGACTTCATTTCAATTTTTCTCACTCTCTAGTGATATCATGCTGAGTATCTAGATTTTCGTATTTCCGCTATAAACTGTCGGTGGTGCTAGATAGAAGACGCACAAAATTTCATCTTCATCTCTCCAGTTAAAATATTCAATTTCAATTCAAAAGCAAAAGGAAACCATTTAACACCTACGTGCATTGTTCTGTTGCATCCCATAGACCGACGATGATGGCATTGTGTGTCCCAAACGCAGTCCCTTCTCTTGGTTGATTCATTCGAAATGCAAAGATTTCTCTAGTGTTGTTGTGCGCCAGACCAAATTGAAATTGATGCAAGAGAAGATCTTCTTCCTCTGTGTGTGCCTGCAGTTGTATTGTATCCCGCAGCGGCGGCGTTGGATTGTGATATATGAAAGTTCATATTGTCTGCTCTAGATGTGGTTTTAGTATCTTCTTTTTAGAAAGTAGCCATCATTTTGGAATCTTCTTTTATTCAAAAAAAATAACAATGTGTTCACAGGTGACTGCGACTGGTTTGTAGGGCAATAAACTGCCCACATTAGTATGGTCGATGCGCCGCGCCGCGCCAGTCTTCTCTAACATAGTTGTAACGTTTTGTATGGATTCTTTTGGTGTGAGATATATTTAATGTGGGTGGGCATCTCTCTCTCTTCAAGATCCATAATAAATTGTCCAGAGAATGTACGTTTTATTGGTTAAGGAAGCATTAACACACCTTTTTATTAATTTGTTATTTCGAAAAGTGGGGCTTTTCTGTTTTGTTGAGCTAATGGATGCTACATGTGTATATCGATTGAGTAGAATAGTTTATGGTGAGTTAACTTGCATGTAACTCTTGACATTTTAATAGCTAAGACTTTAGGAGAGATCTATGTCGGATACATACATTTTAAGTTGGGTTTTTCGAAGAATAAGCTGATCTTTGGGACGTTATGGCATAAAATGTTGTTAAGTCTCGTCTTTGATGGTGAATAATGGATTTAATAGCTTTGATAAGCCTTCTACTTCCGTCTAGTGATTTTGAAGCTAAGTTTTGTGATTTTGATGGTCCCAAATCGGTTTCGATTGAATGCCACACAGGGCTATGTTCTGACTGGTGGAGCGTATCGTTTCAGAAATAAGTAATATTTAGGTCTTGAGGCTTGTCAAACTCGGCTTTTTCCAACATTTAGTCAAGCCAACTAAATTGTGTTGCCTTAGCATATATGTACACTTCATAGAATAGCTCTCTAGAATATACGGATAAGGCTCTAAAAAGCCTCCTACCTATCTCCCTGATGGAGGAAGACCCTCCACTGCACTGCGATCTAAAAGATCTTTTGTACTCCAAGCTAAGTTCTCCGACAACTAGAGAAGACTCGAGCAAGACTGAGGTCATTAGGGAATTTCAGACGTATGATTTCGACTAAATGGTTGCTGGGGAGTGTTTCTGTCTGCTTCGAGCTATAGCGGGACATTCGCATATGATATGATCCGCGGTTTCTTGATCTTTGAAGCAGAGCCCGTGCGGCTTATACTCAGCTAGTTGATATGATATTTTAGAGAGCACTGTCCAAGAGTTTGGCATTTCACTTGCTTAGTGCGTGGTGAAGTCTGATATCAAGGACACCATCCTCGGAGCAAAGACTGAAACCTAATACTTACTGAGTTTCAAAACCACTACCGCTATATGAATATCATCAAAGAGGCATTCATAACCCCTCGAGCGCTAGTGAATTTTAAAAAACAAAATTTATTTGAGGAAGTTACAGTTAGTGCATTTTATGCGGCTTTCTCACCGGTCACTGCAGCCTTAGGTATCACTTACAATAAACTAAATAAATTCCAGGAATCTGGATGCCGACTCTGCTTAGAGGAAGACGAATCAGCGGAACACGTACTATGTGAGTGCATGGCTGCCTGCAGAGTTAAGAAACGCTTTCTGCACAAAGAATTCCTTACACCGGAGGACGTAGTTTGTAATGCCTCGACTGGAGATATCCTCAACTTCATTAGGAAGATGGAGAATCTTCTTGTCTAACTGGCTCCAGGCACAATAGATCTTTCAGGTCGTAGTGGAGGAATACCGCGACTCAGGTGGATGGCGCACGCAAGTAGAAGGGGACCTCAACCAACTGTGTTACTATTGTGCATTCATGGATCCATCGAGGGAAAAGTCGCTCAGAAGTTGTTGACAAAGTTGACAAAAGCTCTTGTCGGCAACGTCCCTTGGTTGATCTATCGGCGGTGTGATTTCGCTTACCATTCTGATAATTTCACGCCTTCGAAGTAGCCTAGGGTTCTCAGTCCGACAGTCGATGTAGCAACTAGTTTCTTCGCTTCTAGATGTATTGATGGAATGTTCAGTATCGCCTCTATGGCTGTAGTTGGTTAGTGTTTTGTCTAATATCAAACCAAGGTATTTGATCTATCCATGAGTTGTAGCTGTACGCCTCTTAGACGTGAATGTCACTTAATTTGAGTTTTCTGGTGAAAGGACCACCTCTGTTTTATTCGCTTCTAATGACGTAAATTAAAGTTTAATCATGCGGATTACAAGCGAAGAAATGAAGCTCAAGTCAAAACGATTTTGTCTGCAGCGGGCTGTAGTACCGTCGTTTGTAAAAGACCCCCTTGAGTTTCGAGACTAAGTCTTAAGGTTCCAAAGTTTCTGGGTCGATTCCCATTTGAAAGTCATAAGTTAATGTACTTGTGTTTCAACGAAAGTGAGAACCTAACGTATATTTATTGCCTTCATTGTCCAGAATTCTTGGACTTCATGTGGATTGTACCGACATATTTCGAAGTACTTTTCGATTTTCTACTAACAAAATGCATTTATAGACAGATACAGATTTGAAGAAGCTAGGAAAGTAGCATATTCTCGAGTAAATTAAAGCAAAACTATTGCATTGACAACAGGATTCAAACTTCTTGCTTGAAGGACGACACCAATTAAATTCTAAACAATGCTTAGCTCTTTTGAAAGAAATGTCATGCATCAACTATCCCGGAACGCTTTTCGTGTAAAATGAAAGTGAAATAGTTTATACCAAAACCAACTGGTAAGTGACATCGCTAAAATCTCCATTTGCATAGATTTTATCGTGTGCCGCCATTAAAATTCTGACATTTCAGTGTGAACAAATTGATGTTGACAATAGATAAAATGCTAAATAGTTTTGTTTTTTTCTATTGTCAACACTGAATACCGATTCCAATTCTTGAAGTCCTTCACTTCTAGTTCAAAGTGACCAAAGTGAATATTTCATTCGACGTTAACAGCCTACAAGTCTTAATTAAATTTTGACATATCTGTCAGACAAAATGCCAATTTGTAACAACTTTCAAACTTTAAATCAAGTTTTTTTGCTCAGCTTATTATGTTCTAATTAAAAACGATTGTTCAAAAGAAAAAACTGTTAAGCCACCAAAAATTAATAGCTATACGAACAAATTTAAACAAATTAATCAATTAATTTATCCAAATTAAAACACGAGAAGCATATTTTGTGGTTCTTAAATTTATGCGTCCAGTTTTAACACTTTATTGTCGCATTAAATTTCGAATATTCATTTCGGTCAGAAAAAAAACCAAAAACCCCTATAAAACTGCGTGATCCAATGTGACTTAAATGATTCGAATGAATTATGCATTTCCACCTAGATGGAGCCATGCAAATCGCAAACCCAAGAATCGGCATTAACATTCAATTAGGCTCGAATCTATATGCGGTAGGTATGGTTTGCCGGGCACGTAGTCGTGTATGGAAAGAAAACGCCAGCGAAGCGTACAAATAGATAGGCGAAGGCGTGACGCTTGTAAAAATAAAAATAAAATCATTTCGACTGATGATAGTGGTTTCCGCAGGAGATGCGCCAGTAAGCAGAACTTGTGTTGTATTTCAAAGATTTGGTTGGATTGTCGTGTTGTTATGATAATAACACGTGTGTTACATAAGTTTTATGACAACGTTAGCTTTGTTTCTTTGAAACAAGTGGCCTTTGAAGTGGACTTATGTAATTGAAATTTCGTTAATGAAGTTCAAGTCAATTAACTTGATTTTGATCAAATTTTGTGGATCCAATTTGTTACATTTGACACTTTAATCGACCAAAAGAGCCTTTTTAAAGTTAAAGTGAAGCACAGTGAAGCTTAGTGTTGCAGACAATAATTAATACAGCAGTTTTTGGTATGTAGGCAGGTAGAAGTGGTCAAAACTGGTGAACCTACCAGAGACACCACATCTCACGTGACCTGGATATTGATGGGCGTAGCTGAGAGTGTAGTTTTCAGATCCACCCTGTGGAATTAAGAAAGTTGATAATCTTGCAGAATTTTATGTGAGAAATCTCAGATAGTTCCTTGAAAAAGGGTTTTGCCTGGCTCTGGCAAGTGCCGGGTAGTCACAGAGAAAGTCGAATAACGTTTCCTTTTCTTGTGAATTGTCGCAACTACGGCAGTGGGGATTGAACGGGATGCCTAACTTGGCAGCGTGTGGACCAATTGAACAGCAGTTCCAGAGACGTATAAGAAGGTAATCAGCTTATACCACCGACGCACTCAGTTTGTGATACCTCTGGATCTAGGAGGAAGTCCTCCACCTACTCGTTGAACCAGTGGGACCTTTTAACAAAGCGAACTAGGTTTTTGGATTCTTGTCGTGTTAGTTCATCAAGATTGTCAAAAAAGGAAGCCGACGAGGTGGTGCCTCTATAACTGCTTTTCTAGAGACGAACTATACAGATTCCAGTGTTGGCACCCCTGTCAAACTCGTTCGTCTGTGCAGAATGACTTTGATTTAGAATGCTCGCTGTTCCATCAAGGTCCGTTACGACCTCATCGAGACCTGTAATGTCAAAAAAAATTTTGACGCGCTGTCAAGCAACCTCTTCAACATCATTCTTGAACGAATTGTTTGAAACTCTCAAGCTAACAGCAGAGGTACAATCTTTCACAAGTCTGTGAAGCAACATATTCCTGTCACCGATGTTGTCGCGATTATTAAAACAAAAGCGGTTAACAAGAGTAAAACTAAGTATTTGCTGTCAACAAGAAGTGACAATTCCGACTAATCGAACAGAATGTCATAGTAAACAACTATAACTTCGAGGTAGTAAGGGACTTTATCTACCTTGGTCCGGTTATCACTTCAAAAATCTACTTTTCATCCAAAATCAAACAAAGAGCAACTCTTCCCAGTCGCTTTTTGTTTTTGGACTGAGAAAGTAATTGACTAGTAAGGCCCTATCCCGAAGAAATAGGTTAGGTTGTAGGGGTGGCTGAACTTAAGTACAGCCTCACTCGAATCTCAACGGATCCATTGTGTTCGAAGAACTAAGGAGCCATACTTGACGACGGATGAAGATACCCTTGGTCGCTTCGAGCTAGTCACAAAAGTAGGCATTGGTCGTTTGAGATGGCTAGGACATGTAGACCGAAGTCTTCGAAGCTTCCCAGTGGAGGAGGATCTCGCTTCAGATGGCACCCACAAGTAGAAGGCGGCCTCAACTAACTTGGAGTGCGTAACTAGAGGCGGTTAAGTAAACAGCGGGCTAACTGGAGAGGCTTATTGGTTGAAGCTCTGGTTCACCCCACACATTGACGCCAACTAATGCAGTTCGCTGAATGCTGTATGCAGCAAGATGGCGGTTTGGAAAGGACAGCTTATTGGTTGACACTCTGGTTCACCCCACACTGTGACGCCAACTAATGCAGTTCACTGAATGCTGTTTGCTGCAAGATGTCGGTTTGGAAAGGACAGTCAAACTTTTTGAAGTGGTGGAAATGAAAACTCTATTTTATAGCATATCTTCGGGAGCTGAAACGGTTGTTGTATTCAATCAATAATTCTACCACAACTAGAAAACGGCGGAAGTATCTACTAATTGAAAAGAAACCTCCTTTTGCCGAAGTACATCTCGTCGAAACCCACTTCATCCAATCAAATCACAGAAAAGTCCGCCATCACCCTCTGACATTCGGTCCCAAACTATTCTTGTTAGGATAACTCCTCAAAAACTTTTGAATAAAACATTTTTTTTGCAAAATTGCCAACAGACCGCCCTCAGAATTGTTTTGTTTTTTTTTTTTGCAAAAGATTTCCATTTTTTATGCAAATTTCTTCCAAAAACATCTTCCACAACCATCAACCCACACTCTCATCTAGGTCCGTTTGCAAGTCTCATTTTTACATTGTCGCTGACAAAAAAGACAAAATTTCATAAAACAAAATCTGAATATCTATGGCAAAGAGGTGAAAATGATATTTTAATAAACGCACAACACACGCAATCGCTAAAAGATACAGATACTAGTCGTACACAACGTGTGGGTTAAAATCGAGGGCGGAACGGAAATGTGGTAATGCATTTCGAAATTTAAAACTCAAGTGGGTGTTGGAAATGGAATAGAGATCATCTACGGATAGACAACCGCCAAGTAATAAAATATTTATGACAATATTATTAGAAAGTCCATAAAAAAATTGAAAAAAAAAAATGTTTCAAACTGTTAAATGTTTTGTTAAACAGAACAAACGTAGTGATTTAATTTTTATCGGAATTTTTCGTTGTTGTTAATGAAAGCTAATTCATTTTGAAGCTAGATTTTGGTGTAGGTTTAGATTCTAATTGAACCCATTTCGAATTTTATAGAGAACCCTCCACGACACATACATTTATTAAAAGACAGAGATGCCAATTAAGGAAGGACTCGTAAAGTCCAAACACACTCTCTGCTCCACCAATCAACGACATAAATCTGCGTTTGTGTCAGTTCACCAGAAATGGAAATCCATTGGGCAAAAGAGTAATGACACCCTCGCACAAGAGATATTCAAAAAACGTGTTATCGCTTTTTTCGGAGGTAACCCCGCGCCTTCTGTTGGTTAATGCACAATGGAATCGTCATCACAGAATCAGAGATCTGCGGTTCTCTCTTTTGGTTTGGAGCTGTTTATGTCAAATTAAAATTTATATCCAAAAGGTGCCAATAAATGTCGCGAATTCAGTGCGATTGGTGTGTGTATCTTCGTTTTTTTTTGTGGTTCAGTTCCAAAGAGTGAACAAGTTTGGCCACTTTTCACACAAAAAATTCGCACGAAAATAAGGAAACTCTGGAGTATGGTGACTGCAGATACAGACAGAGGTACATAGCATGATCATCGCGATCGTTAAATCGATAAACAGCAGCAGAGCAGGAACTTATTGACTTGGCAATGGATGTGTGTGTGTGTGTGACGGAAATCCACTTCTGACACTTGGAAGTCAAACATTTTTCAGAAAATTGACTCGCAAAGTGCTTGGAACTAGAGTGGAAATACTTTGAATTGATAGTTGATAGGTAATTGATTTCGAAAACAGACACTTGGAAACTCGTTTTTATTTACTAAATCTAAGTAGTTCAATGTAATCCCTAGGTTAGCTAAGGTCTTACAATAATTGGATCCACTGTGAAGATGCCTACTGCATTTGCCACAACTTGTTCGGTTAGGAAATCGAGAGGTGTGAGGTTCAAGATGGTCTCTAGCGTAGCAGATAGAGTTAATCTCAAAGCCCCAGTTATGTAGAGACAGGCTCTACTTTGAACCTTGGTCATAATGTTAAGGTATGGGCTTCTCTCGAGAGATATTGCCCTATAAAGAAGTTGCTCCAAAAGAAGTAAGCCAGTAGCTAACTTTTGGCGTATAACTTCTTGTCAAAACTGACAGCAAGGAATTCGACATCATTGGATTGGAGTTAGTCTTGTGGCGTAGAGTTTTGGAGGGTTGGTTGCAGGGTTTTTATATTTTGAAGAGAAGAGACCTAGATTAGATATGAATTTGAGGTGGTCCTTAGTCCCTTATCACTGCGGCCGCAAGTGGGACTATTGTGATATCCTCTTCTTTAGTGCTTCTCCATGATGCCGGAGTGCGCGATAAAACCGGCGATGTCTTTGGGTGAGCTGGTGGTTATATCTTCCGCCACGAGGTAGTGTTTACCTAACAAACGAAGAGACCTAGCTAAGGCCTAGTGTTTTTTTATGGTTCTACTTTAAGTCCAGATTTGTCGATCCACCTAGTTAAAATAGAGAGAGCATTCTTGAAACAGCAATCGCAACGTCATTTGCATGTGGTTGCCCACAGTGTAGGCATTCCTTTTGAGGCTCACAAGAAGATCGTTCAAAGGTGTGTTTCAAAGGCAAGGTAAGAGGATCCCTTAGAAGATTAGAGAAACCAAATACAAAGATTGAGCAACCAAGGTGATCTTCGTAAAAAAAAAAACACCAAATCAAGACTAAGGAGATTAACTATGAGGCTACTCAACTTGTCTGCTCTTCCAGATTCATTCTAATCCAACAACAGAAGCGATTTCTTAACCCTCCGAACCTCCTTACCATGATAATTATGTACCCCCCCACCAAGTATAAGAACAATTATTTACATATCAAGAAGCCATTACCACTTATTTTCATAATGAAACCTAATTACATCCATATGCTACCATCCAGCACCGTGGCGAAGCGAACCCCAGTATTATCCTCTCTTTCTTAGCGAATCTCCACCAAAACACACAATTAGCGTATTTACTCACCTGCGCCAACATGCCATCTTCCGTCATGCATCCGCTTACAGTATCCAATTACCTTCACTCTGATGACAGTCACAAAACAAAATCCAATTTTGAAACAATGAATGAAATGGTCATCCTCTTTGCCGCCGACTCCATTCTCTGGTCTGGTGTGTTCCCAAAAACCTTTAATTTCAATTCACCCTCTCACTGTGTGTGTATGTATGGATTTCCTGGATTACGCACGCGTGACCAATTCTATTTGTTGGATGTACCTATTCGTACCTCTACCGCTGCTGATGGTTAATGCTCTGCTACACCGGTGATGTTTGGCAAAGGCCCCCAGCTTTATTTACTTCCGTTGAAACAAGTTCCAAATGACAAAAGACGACCAAACGGAACGATAGCGACAAAGGCGGCGGCAACGACAACAACGAACGAGAATAAACCATCAGGGATGGGATACTGAATTCATTCAAACAAAGCGACCCACTCATCTGAGTCGCGTCAACCGCGCACTCAAATCCATTTACATACGGGTTGGCTGTGCAGGTCTGTGTGTTCTGTTAGCTGTACCACGTAACGTACCTACATACGGACTCATGGAACAATGCAACAAGGTAGATGCGATGCATTAATGTTCCGACAAGTCTTTGTTCTCTTCACGTTGCTAAAAATCGGTTTAAGGCATTTGCCGGAACTTCAATACAAAAGCGACTTGTACGTGCACCCCTACCGCTGCCATGTCTAATCTTTTACCGCTTAAAACTCTCACGAACTCTCTAATTAGTTGAATTTTGTGAATGAAATGCCACTCGAGTAGACAAAATTCCATTGAATACTCTTATAATCTTCCACATCTTTGAATTGAGCACGATTTCGGAGGTGAAAATGTATCTGTGACCTCCGGCGGCGGGTAACTGTTTGCTGCAGTTGTGCACTCAAATTGTGCAATATTATCAAACACTGGTGTGTATCCAGTAGAATTGCAATTGGAACTCCCATGTTGCCACCGAACAACACTTGAACATTTTACCCAACCAAACACATGTGCATACACGTAAGTTAATAAATATTTGAGTTACTGCTGGAGATCTTGAGAACATGGTGTCAGGCGTCATAGAATTTCCCAGCGTTTGCTAACACTCCAAGCATCAGCAATTGAGGCATTTAGTCTCTGCTACAAGACCAAAAACAAGACCAAGACCAAGACTAAGACGAAGACGAAGACGAAGACGAAGGCCCCTTTCGTATGTGATGATAGTGCTTCTGGCTCCAAAGTGTGCAATTAATTCAAATTTATGAAAAGAATTCCTTGAGTTGTCCATAAAATGTGGGAGCTGGCAACAGAGAAAAGGGTTGCCATGTGAACTTTAATTTAGTTTTGTTTAACCTTCTACCAGCGAATGAGAAAACTTCTCTTAAATGTTGCAAAAGCAAACATGATAGCGGTCACTGGAGAATGGACAAGTCTACAACTCGTATTTCACCCAAGGCCTGCCAAACAGTCACCGCAGAATTCCTAAATAAATGACGAATTAGAAAGTACACCCTAAATATCTGACTAAACGTGGGCAGACAGTCTTGCTAACAGAAATTACATTCACTCTAGGCATACCAGCACCGTCTGCAAAATGGACGATGAAAATTGCATGGGTTAATCTTGAAAGCAGTCCCAAAAGCATCCTCAAGTCATTTCCCATCAAGTTTGACAGAAACTAAGTTCTTCTTCTCTTCATTGGTGGGTCTACTAATCTTTTTGCCTAGACCACCAGAGTTATGGAAAGCCTTGAGTTCTACCCAGTTGGTAGTTACTTCTGCTCTAACAAGCTTAGTCTTTCCCAAAACATGTACCAATTTAGACATTGTCAAGCAAGTTAGAAAGGTCGGCCTGTATAGGTATCAGTGGAGCACTCAGAGCCACCCCCACGGCGGCTCTAGACGAACTGTTCCATTTGCTTCCTCTAGATATTCACAGTAAACAAGTGGAAGCCAGCGCAGCCATACGCATCAAAGAACTTCACCATTGGACACTCCACCATTCTAACGATTTAGAACTTCTTCCGCAAAGAACCGACTACACCCTTCAACGACTCCTATTTGATAAAAACTTCGTTACCAGGACGATTCTAAGCTACAACAAAAGGGATCAATCTGCTTCTACACAGATGGCTCTAAAACAGAATGGGGAGTGGGCGGGGGTGTATTCTCTAAGGATGTGAATGTAAACATATCTTTCCGTTTGCCTGACCATTGCAGTGTCTTCCAAGCCGAGATAATGGCAATCAATGAAGACCTATCGTGGCTGAGGTATAATGTACTATCCACTCGGGATATCAACATTTTTACTGATAGTCAGGCAGCGATAAAATCCCTGGAATCTGTCGCCTTCAAATCAAAAATAGCCCTAAATTGTCGGTTGTCCCTTAGCAAGATGGCTGAGCAATTCAAAATTCACCGGGGCACAGAGACATTCCAGGCAACTGCATGGCTGATGAACTCGCCAGAGAGGGCACACCTCTACCAATTCTTCCAGAAAAGGGGAATTTAAGCATGCCTCCCGCCACCTGCAAACTGCTTCTTAATAGAAACGCGACCAAAATCGCCAATAATAGATGGACAGCAAGTAGCACCTGTCTTATCACCAAGCTGGATCTCAAACGTTCCCCCTGTCTCATCAGACGGAAAAGATTGCTAATAAGCACCCTAGTCGGCGTCATAATGGGGCACTGCACAACTGGCAAACACACCTATAGGCTGGGCCTCATTTACAACGACTTCTGCAGAAGCTGCATGGACAAAAAGGAAGATGAAACGACTCTTCACCTTCTTTGTACATATCCGGTCCTCTCAGCTCGAAGAAGAGTATACTTAGGAGCCAGCTTCTTTCACAACCTAAGTGAACTGGCTGACATAAACATAGGTAGTCTCCAGCCCTCCATAACAAGCTCTGGCTGGTTCTGCGGGTAATATTTCTGGTGAAGTACAGATCCATGTGGTAACACAAAGGACCTTATCTGGTCTAAGTAAGGTTGCAACCTGCGGCTTGCCACTCCTACCTAACCTAACTTAACCTAGAAAGGTGATGTTTAAAAATGCACTACAATCACCTGAACTCTTTGTTTCATCCAACCCTGTCATAGAAAAGGCAACGACGCTTAGGAATGGTGATTGAGAAACAAATAAGACATGTTCTACCTTTGATAAAAAAAAAAAACTATTAGAGAGGGTGAACCAAGACACAATCCAATCTTAACACTTCGAAGTGGATATACCTCAGACTATCCTAAAGTCGTAGCGCACGATTGATCACTTCAGCTTTAAGCTGTGAGGTGAATTTAACTCATTTAACACGAGGCATAGGATGTTTACAACTTCTCTTCGGAGTTCTTCAGCGGAGTTCATGCTCTCATTAGCTGATTCTTATAGATCATCTCAACACATATTGAGTGAGAATATTCCACTGCTACAATTCGTGAGCTGAACTTTTCTTCATGACTTAGGATTAGATCTTGTCTTGCTATAACTCTTCGCCCATTTCAAATCCGTCCAACAAAAAACACAGGACATCCAGATGGTACGACGACAACTATTAAGAAGCGATCGCAAGATCAGAAGTGAAAATAGCTGTCACTTTTCAAGTTCTACAATCATACAACAGTTGTGACTCCACATTGGAGTGCAAAACACTTGAAGCTTAGTTTTAGAGTGAAGACAGCGTACCGAACGTAGCTTTTTCTTTCCTATCCTGCGAGTTTAATGACGTTGGTAACAGGGATAACGCTTCCTGTTCAGAAATGTTCTGAAAGTTGGAGAATTTTTGTCTTCTCTTCAAGCCCGAAACAATCCTACGCCTTGGCCCTCTATGAGCTGTTGCGCCCAATTTTTGTATATTTTGGATCTGAAAAGTCTAAAAAAGTTTGATCTCACTTAGCAGAAACAATAGGTGTCATCACCAGACACTGACATTTAGGTTAGCATGCAACAAGACATGTCCTCGTTTCTAATGATTTCCGTATGAGTTGTTGCGGAGGAGGAGGAAGATATCCTTCACCACCTTTGGTACTTACCACTATCGGCATTCTTGATCTTTTTCCACCGCTTAGACGAAAACTTTGCTCTGGCAACCCTACATTGAAAGTCGTTCAAAATGCCATACATAATTTCGGTGACCATTTATATAGCAGAAACCACAAAACGATAAGAATCTATCTGCAGGCGCACCACCAAGCCCATCTGACATCTGAAACCAACTTCTACAAACAGACACCGGACTTCAATGACAACAAAACCACGATGGCACAACGACACACCACAACTATCCGCTGGCGTTTCATGTGCACACTGTGGAGATCAATAAAAGCGATCGGGTCAGTTCGGTCCCGGAATGGAATTGCAGTTGTTAACTCTGGCTTTGTCAAACCGACTGCAATTGAGCTTAATGACACAATTACTTCGTGTGCAATTGAATTGTATCGCTCAGACATTGGGGAAAATTAGCCGATAATTTTGATGTATCTAATGGATTCAGGTTTTTCTTTCATCAGATTGATGATTGAAGTGGGCTTTGGGTTGATTAATTACATGGATGAGCTTTCATGCCCATTCCGGGGCGTCTCGGTGCACATAAATTGGTGTGTTGATGGGCTAAGTAAACATAAATCAAATACTCTTGGTTCCATAAATGGAATACAGTGCTTATGTTCGAAGGTTTATGGTTTTTTTTCATCAATAATTGTATCTGAATTAGATTTATAAACAAGATTTGTTCAATAAGAATGCAGGAGTTGTAAAGTTTCGGAATGATTTACGCGTTATGTTGAAATACTTTTCTCACGGTTTCATTTCTGGGAGTGAGGTATCCTAGGAGTTGATCTAGTTTCTTATTTAAGGATTCAAGGATAGATCCATTGGCAAAGGGAATCTAGACACGTACATATTTCCTCATAAGCTGCAGAGTTGTTTTGACTTCCTGTCACCCGTGAATATTTGATTATCAAAAATGGAGGCTCAGTTAATGAGCAGGGCTTTAGAAATGCGTTCATAGAAGAGCTGTGATTCTCTGAGCAGCCTTCGCCACATCCAAAGAAACTGTGATTAGAGTGAGAAATTCCTTCTTTTATCTCGAACCTAGTGAAATTTTTAGTAGTTCCTCCGGAGCCTAGGTTAACAAAACACTTAACTTGCAAACGAAGTGAAACGATACCAAGTCGAAAAGAATTATTTGCCCAAGTTGCGTTGGAGCCGAGAGGACTGGGAAGCGCCGCTTTGACATCCAAAGAGGGTTGCTTTTACATCAATGGTTGTGATTGAATTTTCCTTTGTTTTCATTTCACATTAGGCATTCTCTGAACACGCTTTCGATTAGAATAGATTGTTTTAATATTTCACTTGACATTTGATTGTGGAACGCAAGTTCTGGATCTTTTACGGAGACTGGAAGGTTTACCAAATGGAATAAGACATTAACTCAAGGTTATGTTGATAAGATGACAAGCAGAAGTATACGTGAGTCTGTATGTAGGACGAACTAGTCTAATTCAAGCATGGGAATGGGATGAAATCCAAGACAACGCTATCTAGGCCTAACCTTCGTTCAGAAGGCACATCTTGAAAAGAGTCCGAAGCAAGTCGCCTAAGGTGCATGTTAAAGCTTTTTTTTTCAGAAAAATTTACTTTAGTGTATTTTAACGGTCTTTCCACATTGAAAGATCGGCAATGGAAGCAGAAATTGGTAGAATTGATAGTCCTTCCCGCCCTACCAACATCCATATTTCAAGCTGAGGTGTTTGCAATTGAACTTTGTGATAGAGAATGCATTCAAACAGACTTGCACTTGACGTTGTTACAGTGCCTAAAGCTTTAATGACACGAAACTGTATGCTTCTCCTGGGTATTCTCAAGTCTCTGTGTGTAACAAACTAAGAACTGTTTTCCTCCCAATCCAAGGGGGTTGTGGCTCATTGTGCCTACTGAATGTTTTACAGACACAGAGGATATCTACTGCAGTAGAACGATGTAAGTAAATATGTAGACCTGAAGCTCTATTTATCCCTTCAAAGCTTGGGTGGACAGACGTTTATTTCCTCAGCTTCTGATGTCGCCCCCCAAAAAACTGTATTGAAAAGATTCACAGAACGATGCTTTTGTAAAACACACAAATGGAAACACAGAGTTAGTCCTACCTGATCTATGCATACAAAGCTTGTTCTTTTGTAATCAAAATAGAAACCAAATATGACAAAACTTGAAGTAATGGAGATCTAGTCCTAGCTCTGCCTGTCTGTGGTTCCATTTGGATAGACCAAAGCAAAATTACAACAACTCTTCCCATGGCCGTGACGCTTTTCAAGTCGAAAGTTTGATAAACTTTGCCAGGTAGTGTAGAAAAGAAGGCCATCAACTGACCCTACCGTTGCATGCAATACAAACTGTCAGTGGCTTGACTTTTGTCCATAAAAAACCAAAATAATTTGTCATTTAATTTTTGCCAAAATATTTTCGATTTAAAAAAAAAAACCAAATCCAGTGTTTGCTCCACGAGAAATCGAAAATCCAGTTTACACCAAATGACGTCCATAAAGATGTCCATGCATTTGCATTAAGGTATCCGCCCACTTGTCAACCGTTAACACAATAAATTAAATTTATTTAAAACCTGAAAGTGGAAAAATTTCAAATCAAATGATGAATGAAACTGGTAAACATTCACTTTCCCTCCCCACCGCTCCAAAGTAACCAAAAAAATCTAACCATGCATCACCTTGTTGCGCCGGATAAGCCAATAATTTCGGACTTGTTTTTCGAAATTTTATGAATGAAAGAAAAAACCCCACCAAAACATGAGGTAAATCTCTTATATAGAAACAATTAACACAAACTTAAACATAAATGGAACAACAATTCCAATGCGGGCATGGACAGTGGCATAGGCACGGGCTCTAGCACCCGAATTGAGGTGGGCACTCGTCAGCATCGAACCATATATGTTAAGTGCGTTCCTTATGCATATAACTATAACTAACCTAGCCGCACACAAGGCCCACACATCTCTCTCATCCACATTGCGGAGGCGTGCATTCGTGTTGCCAGACAGTGCCCAATGTGCACCTTTATTCAAATTCAAACAAATTAAAGAGCGCGAGCGCTATTAAATTACCGGAGACTTTCGAATCCAACAAATATGTTTTAAATTAATAAAACGAATCTCGAAGAGATACGAGTCTACACTCTAGAACCGGCTCTATTAATCAAAACCTACACAAAAAAATATAAAAATTTGGTTTATTTTTTCTTTAGTTGGCAGTTCTGTTCTGCAGCAAGAAAAAAAATTGACAGATAAAGTGTGACGCAGCTCTGGCAGACAAGGGAGAATTTAAGGCCGTCTTTTGTCGCATATTGCTAAGTCTGTGGTTTCTAAAATAAAAGCCTGAGTCTTATTATCATGCAGAATTATTCACAAATTCCTTCTTTTTTTTATAAAAAATATATGACCAAATTTGGAATCTTGATACACACGGGGGGGAACAAAATAAACGTCAAAATATGCAAATGCAAGTTCTTTGTGGTAGGAAAAAACAAACAGAGGAAGAAACGCAAAGAACAAACAAAAATAAAAAACAGAAAAGACGACGCGATAAAAACAGTGAAACGGAACGAAGTGTGGTTGCAAAAAAACACCTACGCATGGGCGCCTAAATGGATGGAGTCTATCCTGTCCCCTGTGTGTTTTGTGCGATTCAACAACCTTTTAAAGACACATCCACTATAGATGACAGTTGATTTGTGTGATCATTTCTTTAGAAAAAGTATCTTGTGATCTTTAAATACCGGAACTAGCGCGAAAAGGTTCTAGCTCCTCAAATTGAAAACGATAGGCAAATAAAATTTTGAACATATTTTTGCATAATTGATGATTTTTTTTTTTTACATTTCTACATTCGACATCTTGATGGGGATTGATTTGTAAGAATTATACACTTGGAAAGAGCTTCTTTATAAATTTATTTTTTTATTTTTATTGCTACTACTATGTTTAACAATATTTCTACGACTTTATTAATTTTTATTATCAATCATAAATTTTGGATTCAATTTTAAAAGTGTAATCGTATCATCAGCATTGAAAGTGAATTTCCGGTAGCCAGGAAATGGCGGACAATGTCATGGTGACATTTGTGTTAACAACTGAGGTTAGTTTGAAGGGTATGGAATTTGACCAATGTCTTAGATAACTGCTTGTTTTAGACCTACTTTCAGCCTTGTAGTACATTTGTCACTACAGTATTATTCCAGACCATCATCATTACCGCCGTGGTCGCCTTGGCGGTGGTAAGTCCGTTGCACCGCTGAGCGAGACGACACAGGTTCGAGCCTCAAAACTACCAATTGTTTTTTCGCGGCACCACCTCTTCGCAGGCATGACAAACCTGTAAGAGTATAATCTGTCATAAGGTTTCTCAATCAATTGGCAATAAAACTCTAGGTCCCTTCCATTCATGCGAAAAAGTATAGCACACACAACATGAATTGTTGTGAGAAGCTAGACCCTGACTCTCTATAAGCTGTCGCGCTAAAATATGTATCATAGTTACCCAAAATCTCTTGGTAAGTCATGGTTCTTTATTTTCAAGACCTGATTCGTTCGTTAGTATTGAGGTGGAAGGGGCGAAGATGGGTTTACTTGCCCGTAAGTATGAGGCAAAATAAATTTTATGCTGTCAACAAAAAAGGACCCCCAACACGAACTGAACGTCACTCACGACAGAAATAAGTTTGCCGCAGTTAAGGGGTTTGTCTACCTAGGCTTCACTATAAACTCAGCCAATGACACCAGTGTTGAGATCAAACGAAGAATAACTCTTACCAATCGCTGTTTCCTTAGGTTAAGTAGGCAATTGAGTAGCAATTCAAGTAATTCCAGGTTAGGTTAGGTTGAAGGAGTGGCTGCACTTAAGTACCGCTTCACTCGGATCTCAATGGATCCATTGTGTTCCCCGGTGAGGTGTGGGGCACCTAAAATATATGAACAGATATTAATATCATTTGGCCTCCCTGAACCATCCCGAGTTCCGAAGGAATTGTAGGATGACTCTCGGTGGCTTGTCTGACAATTCGCCCAGATCACTAAAGAAGTATTCTCCGAGGGTTGTCTTCCTGTTTCTGCTAAGGCTTGGGCATTCGCATAAAAGGTGGAATGTGTCCTCTTCCGCGTCTATGTCGCTAAATTCTCTGCATAGATCTGTTGTTATCAAACGCATTCTTTTTAGGTGGGCCGCTAGCATGTTATGACCTGTCATGATACCTGTGAGATGTGATAGATGACTTCTATTGACTGCGATGATTTCCTTTATTTTCCTCTTGTTAAGTTCTGACAAGATCATTCTTGAGGTGCGGCATGTTGTAAGTGAAGTCTATCTCTCGTTTGCGAGATTTCGGAATATCGCTGTGTTGCTGGACTTTTTAAGTAATTCTATATAAGATCTTAATCATCCCAGACCTGCTCTATTGCGCAGAGGCATGGACTTTGTCAAAAATGCATAAAGTGTTTCGAGAGAAAAGTCCCCTGCATAGATGGTGAATGAAGGAAAAGAGACAACAACCAACTGTATGGGCTGTAAAGCGACATCGACCTTATCAGAAGAGTCCAAGTATGTATAACGACTAAGATAGCTGGGACATGAACATAAACACTTCGGCCTGGAGAATCTTAGAATCGACCCCGGAAGGAAGACGATGAGATTCATTATCTGTGCTATGAGTCTTAGGGTCGCCCGCAAGTGGAAAGAGACCTCGACCAATTTGGCTTGTTAAACTGAAGGCAGCTAACTAACGATCGAGTTGGCTGGAGACTCTTGTTGGTTGAGGCCAAGGCTAGACTCTGGTGATAGCCTGTCAATTCAAGTATCGAGTTGGTAGGCCCAGGTCCACTCCGAACAATCGCGCTATCCTAAGTAAGTTAGAACTTTTTTGTTATTTCTTTAAGAAGGGCTATTCTCGGAATCACTTTCGTAATGTTGACCCATTTTTGTCAAAGTCTATACACATAAGAAATGCGTGTAGCAAATTCTAAGGAAAGACTGTGATCTGGACTTAATGACGCTCTAGAATTAAATCTAAATTTTAAACCTGACTAACAGGTATACGAATATTTCTCCCAAAAAAAAAACTAAAATACCCTCTTCATAAATGTTGCTCTAGTAGAAACCAAAAATAGGTTATGATCGTTCTTGTTACCTTAGTGCTCATCTTTAGACGCCCACACCTCAAACTGTGTTTCTAAAAATACTTTCTTTAGGCACAAACTTATTCTACTTTATCTGCAAAAACATAAATTCGATAACAGAATCTTAATAACCAATTAAGTAACAGCACCCGATCGATTTGTAGATCTACCATAGCTTACTAGTTTCCTAAGGCATGTACGCAATCTCGAACTCTGAATAATAATCTCATTCTGAACACCAGTTGATTGCAATTAAAGTTCATGAGGCTTGTAATTCAAGTGTGAATACAACACTAACCATGTTATACAGTACAGATACGGATTAAAATTGTAAGCAATCAATCTATGAGTATCTATCTATCAAAGTTTTTTTTTTTTTCTGGTGTCTGTCTTTCAACGTCAGAAACTAAATCTATGTTAGACGGAACAAGAGATAATCTTTATTTTTAAAGAAAACCAGTTTCGTTTTAAGAGCAAGAAGGCATTTTTTGTTTTTAAAAATTTATTCGCGTAAAATTTGAGATTCAAATTTTTTAAGTGAGTGGGTGTCATTCGAAATTCATGTATAAAGTTAAAAAATCAAATCCTATTAATTAAAACTGAACGACTGAGTGTCAATAAAATGAAGAAAAGGAAATTCGTTAAATTATTTATTAGTTTATTGGTATTGAATTGGAATTTGATTTTTTACGGGTTTGATTCGTTGATTTTAACATCTGCATTATAAAAACTGAGATTTCAATCGAGTTTGAGATAAAATTTTGATGTTTAAGCTGAATGCGGTAGGTAGGTAGATGACGTTGAAAAGAGAGTTTTACAGAGATGCATGTGGAAGATCTATTGATCTCTTTTCTAATGCAAGCTTAAACCTGTAGTTTTCTTTGAAAGCCAAGGTTTCCATCTCCACGATAGTGGGTTGTTCCAGTGACAGCGAATGTCAACTGTCAACACAATTTCGACATTTTGATATTTGATTTGATCGCCTTGGCTTAGTGCATTGGATTACTAAGCGAGAGGACACAGGTTCGAACCTCAGCAAATCCAAACGAATAATTTATTATGAAAAAACTTCTTAATCCGCAATTAAAACTACTATACATCCCTTCCATTTGTGCGAAAAGTATAACACGAACAACATTAATGGCTGTTAGAAGCTAGTCCCTGTTCCTCTATGAACTGTTGCGTCAAGGTCAGTTTGACTCGCATTAACACCAAGTACACATCTTGTGGCCCAAGCGCTAAGCTTAGTCAATGTCCTTCTTGTATTTTCACTAGGGAGGTGGGTAGAAGTGGCGGTTCAACATGAACTCAAGTAACACTAGGGCAAACCTTTTTGCTACCACAACTCATGTGACCTGGTTGATGATGTGTGTCGTTGAGAAGGTGATATAGTCGGTGCCCAGATCCAGCCCGTGGAGTTAAAAAAACGGATTAGATCTCGTGTCCCTTTTTCCAAGATGTCGTTAAGATTGTCGAATAATGGTTGGTTTAGTGCACGCAGTCTGGTTTTTGCTAGTGCCGGACATTTATAGAGGAAATGGGAGAGAGTTTCCTTCTCATTTGCGTTCCCGTAACTGCGACAATGGGAGGTGGTATGGGATACCTAGTTTGGCCAATGCCCTGTGATTTTCGCCGTAATTCTAGCAATATCTGGGCGGATTCTGTTTAATAGGTCTTTTGTTTTACTCTTATCGTTGGTCGGCAAAATATTCCTTGATATGGCGCAGTTGGTTAACCCTCTCCATTGGAGACTGGCCTTCTGCAGGAAGTGTGAGTGGATTTGTCCTTTAACCACTCTTAGCGGGATGTGTAACCACTCTTGCCGCGAGTGAACCCTGCCTGGCCAGTTCATCTGCACGCTCGTTTCCTTTTATATCACTGAACCCTGGAACCCAGAGCAGTGTGACCCTGAAGCGTTCGCCCAAGCGGGCAAGCTCGTTCCGGTACAACTTCACCAGGTTGGAGGATATGGTGGCCGAGTCAATAGCTTGGCTATCCATGAGGATAGAAATGTTTTGTTTGTGCGTTGTGTCACGCCCGAGTTACCTCTCGAATTGCCAGTAGTTCCGCCTAAAAAACGCTAGCAAAATCCGGCAAGCGGTATGATAATGATATTGTTAGTGATTCCGATTAAACGCCGGCACCCACACTACAGTTCACCGTCCTTGTAAATGGCCGTACCGCTGCAAAAGATGCAGCACAGTAAATGCATTCGTTGAAGGAAACATCTCTGATACTACAATAACCTCGTTCGCATACATTATCACTTTGTGCTTCTCACAGCTTCTCTTCAACTTCTCAAACTCAACCCCGCAGTTGAATAGTAAATATTACTTCAATTTATAGCTTTCTCATAGCCTCCTATCGCCCGAGCATATGCTTATTTAAAATTCGTCGCCAAAGCTCTTATCTCACGAATCGTGAATCTTTAAAAGTTTCAAACTTAAAATTCAGGGCCACATTTTACCTCTACAGATGTCACAACTAACAAATAAGCAATAAAAACTAGACTTAAGCATCAAGCAACTTTTATTTTATTCATTTTAGGTCAGCTAGTGCTAGATCGCGACATTCGACAAATAGTGATTCTTGACTTCAGAGGTGATAAATTAAATTTAAAACAAACAGCTCCAAAAAAAAAGAAAAAAAAGACGGCTTAACACGCTTGACGTAATCATTGCTAACTTAAATATCTTAGCATCTGCCCACATAGAGATACAAGATTAACTAAAAAAAAAACCAGAAGATTCATGAGATGATCTTTTCCATCAAACTCCAAAGCTTAGATCAATAAAATTTCGATTAAATTCACACCTATCATTCAAATTCGATTAGCAAATAAAATACACTTACATATATATAATGTAGGGATACAAAATAATATAATAACGTCTAATCATTTATGCTAAATAGTGCTTCGATATCTGATTTCTTGAATCTTTTTTGCAATAAATTGTGTAGCCCCAACACCACATGTGTTGTAGCTCCCCCGCACAGAAACAAAATATCTAATTTTATTGATGAAGACAGTATGTAGCTACTAGCTACATCAAACTACCAATGACGAAGGTTTTTTGCTTAAATTAAATTCAAAAAGAGGAGAACTCATCAAACTTACCTCATTCTTAGATATTTCATTGATAAATCCATTGTCGGTGTCACTTTCAGGCTTGAATTGCCTTCAAAATTCCATTCAAGTTTGTTAATTGGATGAAGGAGTATCTTTTTGTACCTTCTTGCTTCCTATTGTAGTCGAAGGAATGTTTCCACTTGTAGTTGGTTCGGTATCAGCGTGCGAAACACAAATAAATACCAATTACACCTGTTTGCACTATAGACCCACACACACACGGAGGTAGGTACACACAAGAAAACAAAAGTATCTCACGGATACTTAAGTTTTAAACAAAACTTCTTATCAAACTCGGAACCGATCCTTTATTTCACAATTTATCACCGGAAACATGGAATTTTTTTTTTTCTTTTTTTTTTCGATTCGTTAAGATACTTTTCCTTTAGGATACGTCTACCTTTAGTTGCATCTTTTCTTTGTTTTGGGGATTATTTTTTTCTTTTTAAGTCTGATATTTATGACAACCTGTTCGACAGTTCCCTGATCAATATTCAACTCAGTTGTATGTGAGACTATGGTTTTTATTGGAAAAGATACAAATATGACTTCATTAAGATACTTCTGTTGGTCAGACAGACAGACAGACAGTAATAAAAATAAAAATAAATGTAAACATCAACAATATCCACTTGTAATCGGTACACAGACAGTTGCAGCAGTATTGATTTGTTTATTTTAATTAAACAGAGGCAACCGGCTCTGTACTTTGAGAGAACTGACTACGAGACGACTGTGATGACACTGTGATGACTCGAGATGACGAAACCGTGCGTCTTTGTCGTAAGAACCGAGATGAATCTTCAAAACAACACCGACCAAGTCCTCAAATGAACTGAAAAAAATTCACGAAATTCGATCGAAAACCGATTGGATTGGAAGACACTCAGCGAGTAGCTCTTCACTGTAAGCCCACGAATTTGTATCTAAAACGATCGTAGCTGTTGGATCGTTGAACAACCATGTTCCGTGGGATGATGGTTGGGTTGTTTGATACCCACACACGGTTTCTTCTCTTTTTTGTTGTTGTTGGATGGTTTTTATTTTTTCTTTTTTTGTGAACGAATATTGTGGTCTTACCTTTTATGAGCCGGTGTGCTGGTGCTAGCTGGTTTAAGGTGCGCACACTAGATCGATGTGGTGGTAGTTTCATTCAGGTGAACGCCAGCACGCTTCGCTACACACCAGGTATATCGTGGTGTGTAGTGTTCTTGTAGGCCTATATGCCCGGTATGGTTAAAGGGGTCTGCAGGTACGAAATAGGAAATTCTGGTCGACTGCAACTGTTTGATGGTGTATGTGTCGTAGGTTTGTGTGACTGCAGTTATTGTATCACATCCGTTGGATGCAAGACGAACGCATTCTATTAAAATTATGTTTTGAATACGAGCGGTCTGAGGGTACCTTTTTTTTTAAACACAAGGCCGTATTGCTACGGACTCAAAAATAAACATTTTATACGATAACGTCAACTACTAAGCGAGAAGACACAAGTTCTAGCTACAGCAAAGATTTTTCATGGCATCATCTCTTCGCAGGCATGTCATTTCAATCCAACGTTCATAGTCGGCAATAAAAATGTATATCAAGCCCTGCGTTACTATGATCAACCCACAGAGCCTCCGCTAACTTCCTCTTCCTATTTCTGACGAGTAAACCGCCTTTCTGTGTAATAGAGTATGTCGACGCCTTAATGATTTCTCATCTTCTTTTTTTTTTGTCGGTGCAGTTTCTATTGAATTAGTAAAAGGGGCTCCATTGTTTCTGGGAACAGGAAGCTTGTGCCTCTTCTCTGCTTGAGCAGTTCTTTTGGCCATTAAAGCCTTTCCCTGTTTCAGTGCCTCAAATGTTTTCATTTCAGGCTTTCTTCCTATGTCTATCGTGTCGACATGAACGACAACAACAAGGATCAAATCCGCCCATGGATCTTCACTCACCACCATAAAGAAAGACCTAGAATCGTTTACACTTTATGAATTCATCATTTCGTTGGCTACCAATACAATCCAGCGTTGGGTAAGCGATGGTACCACGATGATATCAAATCTTTCTGCAACCACACACTGCACTCTTCTATACACTCCAAGTCCAAATAAAACGATTCGTGGAACTGGTGTTGGTCGCACCAGTTTACCGATCTCATTCATAATTTTTCCGTTTGTTTATCTTTCCACTAGGGTGCGGTGTGCGGTGATGTCGTGCTTCGTTAGCCAACCTCCAGTGTACACCGACACAGCTTGGGTGGCTATTAAGCAACCTTGTTTGGGGGTGTCTCCATAGGTGTTTGACTTTTGCTTCATTTTATGAATCAACGAACCAAAATTCAATAAATTCGTTTGACAAATGTCTAGACAATTAGCAGATGAGTTGAACCATACGAGGGCTAAGGGGTCAACTCTGAGTAGCATCTTCGTGGGATTGAAAGTGAATGGTGTTGTTAACAGTTTACCTTCATTTTATTGATGTTTATCATTACACTTGGGGTGTCAATTTGTAAAGAGATTTATAACTTTTATGATGGCTTCGAGGAAGGCCCGAATAAACACTTAAATAATGTTTATTCAAATTCGACGTGGAAGTTTACAGGGCGTTATAGATTGCTACCGTAAAGATCTTCTGTATTTCCTTTGAACTTTCCAAAGTACATATAGACTAGGTTTTGTTCTACAAATCTTGTAGAAATTACAGGTCGTGATTTCCCTAGATCTTCTTGGTGTGAATGTACTCACTGACATTGAGCTAAATAACTTTAACCTCTGCCTAAAAGATCTTTGAACCAATTGGAGATTCTGATGAAGCTTAAAAGATTTCCGATGTCTGATATGGTTTTCTCCTCTTCTTCGTCCATATAGCTCGAACAAAAATCGTTTGAATATACGTTAAGTCTTGTTGCATGCTTGTCTATAAGACAGTGCTCAGTTCTAACAAATATAAACCTCCTCTTAAACAATCCTGGTACAGAACGCTTGAAGATGAAGCAAAATTCTCTGATAACGATCTGGATAAAAATGAAAAGAATCAAGAATTGCAGAAAGCTGTCTAGGTGCGTTAAGCCTGGTAGACTTCAGTACTCTTGACGTATCTTGCAGTGGCTAAACAGTGGCAGAGCATCCATGACTTCCTCAAAGGAAAAGTTGCTAGAAAGTTATTGACTATCAGCCGTATGATGATTTCTCCCTGTGGTATGCCCGTTTGTATTGTCCTTGATCTTCTTATGTCTATCAGAGATGTCCTTATAGTGTGGTTCTCCAACATGCATGCGTTCACTGACTTTATAAACGGTTCACTGCAGAACTTGAAAGCAGTTAAACGTCGGTATGAAACGTAGACAATCTACATAAACTCTGGAGACTTTGTCGCGACTTTTTATAGAACCCGATCAAATGCCTCTTAATGCGTTCCTCAAATTTGGCGAGAAAACACTCTTAAACTCGTAACTTATTTTGATTACATTTATTTTATTGAGTTTACTTATGGAGCTTAATTGTGAACGGTGCTTTAATATCAAGCACCACTTAAGCTAACACCATCTGTTGAATTCTCTCCTTGTGACGAGTTGTCCGGTGGTATAAGATTTGCAGGAACATTCAGTGTCTTTCCCGGGCAAGCTGCTTCATACTGATGTTTGAGACTCTCCAATTCGTAGACGCACGTTGACAATGCAGTTCTCAACTCGCACAGAAGAACCATATCCGAACGCAATTCGTTGAAACTATTGCATATCTCCTCGGTAGGTGGTGGTGCGGAATCTGAAAGAAAAGAAAAGGTCAATCCTTGATCCAGAAGAAGAATTCAGTGTGTACTAACCAACTTTAAACTCTTGAATGGCCTGTTCCAATGCCTTGACCTTTCGCTGACCAATGTTTGCGGGTAATTTCATCTTTTGCGAACGAAGTGAGACCCCAGAACCACGCAAATCTGCAAATTTGATGCCACTTCCACCGATTTCAATTGCCTGCAAGAAAATTATGTCATGAGAGACCTACAAGAGAAGACAATACAATGCAGAGCATACATTTACGACTGAATCCACCTTTGATGGTCTCGGTTGATGATGGATTTTCTTCTTGTAGAGCTTCTTCTCGTGTTTTCTTGTTGCTTGAGCATTCAATGCTGCTTCGCCCTGCTGGAAAGAAAACAAAATTACGTCAAAGGAATGAAATTTTATGGAAAATTAACAAATTTATACCTGATCAGCCTGGGAGATTAGTTTCTGTAGGTCTTGTGTCTTACGCTCTCTCTCCTTCTTTCGCGCTTCGATCTTCTTCAGCTCATTTAGTAGCATTTGCTCCTCCTCCACCTGTTTGGTGGTGCGTTCAAACAGTTTCTTAAGCTGTTCCTTTCTTTTACGCTCATGATCGGCATCAAATACGTAAGATTTCTTTTCGGTATTGGTCCCTTTCGCCTAGAATTGACTTATTAATCGATTTGCGTGACACAGATATTCTTCTTACCTTGGCCAACAGTCCGATAACCTCATAATATCGTTCCTTCAAATCTTCCACTGTCTTCATTCCATAGCTTACATGATCCCAGCGATCTGCCATGATGATGAATCGCAAATCAAACCTGATTTTGGGACAAAACCTCATTAAATTGTAAGGCAATGTGGCGAACCCAATATAACCAACCTTTTGGCCAAATCAAACAAATGATCCGTCTGTGCTTTGTTCCACTTGTTCGGTTGTGATCTCAAGTGTGTATTGTATTCACTTAAAGTATAAACTGGAATTTGAAGTTGCTTATTGAACTTTGCGAAGGGATATTCCCGGGCATCATCTGAAACTCGTTTCCAATGATGAAATACAGCTCCATCGGATCTTGCCGGATTACTAAATGGCGCCCATTCCCATTTACGTACTTTTTTCATTCCCAATCGGGCCTTGGCCTGCTTATAACCAGATCCAATACCAAGAGCTATAAAATTTGATTAAGTTTCAAGGTTCCTTCGACAAAATCAATAACTTTACCAGTATCCGTGGGCAACAGTGGTGGTGCATCCTTGTTATCATTATAAAGCAATGCGAATACTTCTCGATGCATTCCCTCGGGACGTTTGCTGGTTTTTACTCTAGAAAATAAGTACATTTTTATAAAATTGTATGATAAACTTGGTAAAAATTGGAAATTTTTACTTTTCAAAGTTCCTCTTCTTGGTGGCGAGGAATGATTCCCGAGTTACCTCGGGAGTATTCGCTCGATCGATGTCCAGAATATCACGAACATCGGACGTCATTTTTAAATGATTCTGATAGCACTAATATTCTGTTTAAATGCACGTTTATTGTTGAATTGAAAACAAACAATCGATGTGAAAAATTATACACAAATGCCGATTTTAAGAAGTATTTGATGACAACTGCTGTCAGAGTGACAGTTTGTTGAGAGTCGACTTCGACGGTAGTTGTTTTTTCGGCAGTGATACCAAACTTGTTTTCATTTATTTTTTTTTTATAATTTTCATGAACAGGGTGAGTAATTTAAATCATTTAGACTTGGAAGTCTTATTTTTTACTTTAATGCAAATAACAGGCTGTACGTAAGCTCTTATGTCACGTGTGTGTGCTCTTCTACGGTTAATCAGTCATTCCTGGCTTGTGGTCATACTCCTTTTCTTTAAGAGCGCCGTGACTTACTGGTTAGTGCGTTGGACTGCTAAGCAAGCGGACAAACGTTCGAGGCTCAGAAAAACAACCAAAAGTTTAACGTTACACTAGATGTAGCCTAGATGTAGTCTGTCTTGGAAAAACTTCTCAATCCGCTGTTCAGAGTTGGCAAAAGTCAATACTTTTAATCCCTTTGATCTTTGTGTTCAAAGACGTATATAACAGCATTCATTGCACCAAGGTGTATAGCGCGATGGACGAATTTGGCATTTCGAGAAAACTGATGCAGTTGTGTCACGCCTTGCAGCTTGAGTATAAAACCTCCGAATTATTCCAAACATTCCCGGATCTCGACAAGGAGACGCGCTGTCGTGCGATATGCTGGAGCAGGTAGTGCGATAGTCCGGCATAAACACAGAAGGCACTCTATTATCAAATCTATCCAGCTGCTGAGGTAGGCAAACAATATTGACATCATCGCTCATCCACAGCGTGCCATTTGTTAAGGCTTTTACGGCGATATGGTCCAAGAGTTGGTCTTGATGAATGAGAAAAAGACCAAAAACCGATCCGGCGAACACCGTCTAGGACAGCATGACAATTGAAGGTAGTGAAGGAGTTCATCTACCTCGGGTCATACATAGACTAGACAAATGACACCCTGGTGGAGATTCGCAAAGGATAACATTAGGCAACCGTTCCTACTTCGGTTTGTCCAATTAGCTAGGACCAGTTACCGAAGAGATGGAAGATGTTTCCTTCTTCGCCCCGGCAGGTTTGTTTATCTTTCACATGCAGATAAGCGTCCCCGTAGATACATTCCACAAAAACAACTCAATTTACGATTGTTTTTGTTTTTCCCCTTCTATTGGTTTTCGAAATTCGAACTAAACAAATTTTTAGACTTAAGTTTTCTAACAACTTGTACCGGCGAATGTATCAACAAAACAAAATTTAACCAAAAACAAGTTACCTTTCTTCTTTGCTCCCATAGCAAAAGATGTTTATAAACAAATCTTTCCCTTTCCAAACTTGTTTGGAACGAAAGATTTCAACAAAAGCAAATAGACGAGAATCAACTGCGCAACTATACACAAAAGTCAGCTGTTTTCGAAATAAACATAAAGAAACGTCAAAAATATCATAAAACAAAACACGTGTTGACCACATTTCACATATTTCTGTGAATTCTCCAGCGGATAAGTTGTGTCAAATAACTCTCAGTTCCGTGGAAATAATTTATTTTTACATTTTCCTTTCATTTAATTTGATTATGCTATTGAATTCATATCTGCAAGATGGAAATAAGTTTAAATAAATTCAAGAAATCCGTAAACAATTTACAAAGTCTTGTGAAAGTCGATGATAAAGTACTGCAGGAGTTTTTGAGGTTATCGGTAAGTTGAGCGCATGAATGGATATGAATATCGCAGCACGTGTTTAATGGGAACTTGTTATATTCTAGAATCCGAGTGCAGAAGATGTTGGGAAACTATTGAATTATTTAGGAAGTCAACTATTGGATCCCAAGTACACGGAGAATGTTGTGGTAGCATTTCAAGAGCACATTTTACTGATTGTCACGTTGACAATTGGCAGCGATGATGATGCTGCAAAAGACTATGAGCGTTATCAGAGGAAATGCATAGCTCTGTCTAAGTTAATACATATCTCACCAGATATATTGCGGTAAGTTGATGGGCGTAGATTTCCACGTTTTCACTGAAAACCGTACAGTCTGAATGCCAGCCAAACTCTGGGTTTACAGACCTCTGTGAAGACTGTTTCTCAATGTAAAACATATTTCTTATTCCAGCTATGCAACTAAATACTTCACCAGCAAACCATCACCATTTATCCGTCCAAATGAAGACACCAGCGTTCAAAAGAAAGCCAAGCTTGCAAAATCCTCTTCTGTAACTGATCTAGAAATTGTTAAATGTTGCTACCGTTTGCTATCATGTGATCCTGTATTCTTTAAGGATCTCTGGAATTGGTCTCAGTTTGTATCATCTTATTTGAATCAAGGAAGTGATATTCAACAGATATACTGTAACCATTCGATTGCTCTAATCTCACATATGACACCCAATCAGTTGAAAGAATTGAATGCAAAAATTAGTGATGAGGTGATATTATCCTTTCATGAGGAACAACACTTGGTTCCTTACATACCACCCACCATAGACGATGAAACTACCAAACAAGATTCCGTAATAAATTTACCTTTTACAAGTGAAGTTGTGATAAATGTCGAGGGTGTCCTCCTTTCGATATTTAACAATGAAAATACACGATTCTATAAAGAGACTGATGGAAATTATGATTCGATTGTGAGAGTAGACTCGACGAAAGTCAACTTAAGGAGCATAGCACTGGGAATATCTTCTGGCAAAGCAGTGTGCTTGTCCGGACCGGTGGGGTGTGGTAAAACTACACTAGTGGAATATCTAGCAAGGAAAACGGGGAGGATTTGTCCAAAACAGTTAGAGATGGAGAATTTCTCGAGTAATAAGGAGAATCAACACTCGAAAAATAAAGGAAAGAATGGGAGTAACAAAAAGGAGCAACGTAGCGGAGACAAAAGAAAAAGTGTTGTAGAGGAACAAAATTTGAATGGTCTCGATGAGAAATTTGACATTAGAAATGGGTTTCTCCGGATACAATTGGGAGATCAAACTGACAGCAAGATGCTGCTTGGTCAGTACAGGTGTACAGATGTTCCGGGTGAATTTATCTGGTTGCCAGGAGTTTTGACACAGGTATACTCACTCTGTCCCTTAAATGTTTGTCGCCACACTAAATGAAACACTTTCTTCTTTCTAGGCTGTGATGAATGGTTATTGGCTGCTCTTGGAAGACTTGGATTCAGCAACTCAAGACACATTTACGATTCTCAATAATTTGCTTGAAAATAATTTCTTAAGCGTACCGGGCTTCAGAGACTGCGTTAAAATCGAGCCCGGCTTTCAATTGTTTGTCACAATCAGGTGAGTAAATATCATCCAAACGTGTGGCCTATAAATTTCCATTGCAACCTTACAGAACAAACAAAGGGTCCAACGCCTCGGGAAAATGTCTATATTCGCTGCTAGAAAAATACTTATACACGATAAACATTCTACCGCTGTCACGTAATGAACTTTGCCACGTCGTCAGCACGAATTTTCCAAAACTAAAGACAGTGGCCAATCGAATTGTAGACGTTTTTCTTACATTCTCCAGTGGTGATCACACAGTAGCTGACAATCTACGCACTCAAGAGACTGACGATAGAGGTGATACCACGGAAAAATATGTTGCATTACCATTTGAAGCAGTTTCATTAAGCAGTATACCGAATTCTGGGAGACTGGTGTCCACGAGAGATTTGATCAAGTTGTGTGCCCGTTCCAACCCTATGTTTTCAGTGACGAGCACTGAGTGCGCCTATTTTGTATTCCAAAATGCCGTCGATGTGTTCTGTTCCTACTTGCCGGAGGGAAAGCCGAAGACCCGTCTTATTACGAGTATCGGTGCCAAGCTGGGCATTATCCAATCAAGATGTACATTTTTCTCCGAAGAGTATAAGCCCGACGTACAAGTGGACAGTGAGCGGATTAAAGTTGGACGCGCTGAGTTAGTCTCAAAGGTATGCGGTTTCTTGAAACCACAATCGCAGGACGATGATGACTTTTTGAGGCCGGTGAAGAAGCAAAAGTTGGCTAAAAACGTGGAGAAGTCAGTAATGCCACAGAGAAAAGAGAAAGGTGCTACGTTTTCATTCACTCGAATGGCTTCTTGCCTCTTGGAACGCATTGCAGTTTGCGTTGGACAGGATGAGCCAGTGCTGCTGGTCGGTGAAACTGGCGTTGGAAAGACATCATCTGTGCAATATTTGGCCGAGCGAACTATGCACAAGCTCGTCGTAGTGAATATGAATAATCAGTCGGATGTGTCTGACTTGGTTGGTGGTTTCAAGCCGGTGGATCTGAATTATGTTGTGGCGCCTCTGAGATCCGAATTTGAGCATCTGTTCCGAAAAACATTCAATGGCAGCAAGAACGAGACATTCCTCAACAAATTCAGTATTTGTTACAATCAGGGAAATTTTGAAGTGCTGATCAAGCTTATGATCACCGTCGTTAGCTCTGTCTTCCGTCGGTCACAAAACGGAGAGTTTAAGTTCGAGGAGGATCTGCCCAAGTGGAAGCAATTGCAAGTGAAACTACACAAACTGGACTCGCAACTGTCAAAGTCGATAAATATTTCGTTTGCCTTTATTCCTGGGTCGCTTGTTAACTGTATCAAAAATGGCGACTGGGTTCTCTTGGATGAGATTAACTTGGCGTCTGCAGAGACTCTGGAATGTTTGTCTACCATTCTAGAACCCGACGGTTCGGTGGTTCTTCTGGAAAAAGGCGACTTTACGCCTGTTAAACGTCACCCTGATTTTAGAATCTTTGCCTGCATGAATCCCAACACGGATATTGGCAAGAAGGACCTCCCAGTTGGCATACGGAATCGATTTACTGAGTTCTTCGTCGATGAACTGACTACAGATGGAGATTTGTCGTTGCTTGTAAGTGATTATCTGAGCAGCACCGGAATTGAGAAAAGAAGGGTCACCAACATCGTAAAGTTGTACAAGAAATTGAAAATCCTCTCAAGACTGGAGCTTAATGATGGTCTTGGCAATCGCCCGGTGTTTTCCTTACGTACGTTGTGCCGTTCGTTGAAAATCTGTGCCAAGAATCTTTGCGGTTCTATCGAGAGGAATCTCTATGAGAGCTTCTGTATGAGTTTCTTGACCCAGTTGGATCCTCAATCACATAATATCGTATTGGAACTCATTAAAGCATCGATGCTTAGCAACGCTAAAGCAGTCCTTTCCCAAGGTATTCCACGACCAGGAGAAGACTACTTGAATTTCGAAGGATACTGGATTCAAAGAGGACCGAAGGAGGTGCAGGAGTGCAGTAACTACATTCTGACAAAAAGTGTTGGGGAGAATTTGAAGGATCTAGCTAGAATCATATCGATTGGGAAATTACCGATCTTGCTTCAAGGACCAACAAGCGCTGGCAAGACCAGCTTGATTGAATACGTTGCAAAGAAGAGTGGAAATCACTGTTTGAGGATCAACAATCACGAACACACCGATCTGCAGGAGTATATTGGCACATACACATCCGATGTAAACGGGAAGTTATCGTTTAAGGAAGGCGTTCTAGTACAGGCGATGAGAAACGGATTTTGGATAATTCTCGATGAATTAAACTTGGCTTCGACAGATATTTTGGAGGCTCTGAATCGAGTGTTAGACGACAATAGGGAACTGTTCATTCCAGAAACACAGACTGTGGTAAAAGCTCATCCGAATTTCATGCTGTTTGCCACACAGAATCCACCGGGTTTGTATGGCGGCAGGAAGACTCTGTCAAGAGCGTTTAAGAATCGTTTCATCGAACTGCATTTCTCTGAGATTCCTCGGAATGAATTGGAAGTGATTCTAGAGAAACGTTGTCTTATTCCACAGTCGTATGCGAAGAAAATGGTTCAATGCATGTGGGATCTGCAAAAGAATCGGAAGACCACAACGAAGAACATGTTTACATTGCGTGATCTGTTTCGATGGGGAAATCGGTACACGTTCGCTGACAAAAAACTCTTGGAAGACTTGAAGTATGACTGGAATCAGCATTTGATTGAGGAAGGCTACCTAGTTCTGTCGGCGAAGGTTCGTTCCGCTATTGAGATTGAAATCATCGAAGAGACGCTATACAGAAATTTCAGAAAGAGAATAAACTTGGATAATCTGTTCGGATTGACGGCATCGCCAGTTACCAAGGACATCATAGATGCGATAAGGAGTTATACGCAACGAAATGACATTGTGTGGACGAGGAATATGACACGCATGGCTGTGTTGACCGCAAAAGCATTGCAATTCGACGAGCCTGTATTGTTGGTTGGACCAACGGGCTGTGGAAAGACAACTGTGTGCCAGATCTTGGCCAGTATTAGGGATGTCACGCTAAGAATTCTCAATTGTCATATGCACACAGAAGGAGCAGATTTTCTGGGCGGTCTCAGGCCTTATAGATCAAATTGCGAAGCAAATGATAGCCAGAAACTCTTTGAATGGGCCGACGGTCCTTTAATCATATCGATGGTGGAAGGCAGTTACTTCATGGCGGATGAAATCTCCTTAGCGGAGGACTCAGTGCTGGAAAGGCTGAATTGCATTTTGGAACCAGAAAGAACAGTCCTATTGGCTGAAAAGGGAGGCGTTAGTAGTAATGTCGATGCTGAATCGTTAGCGGCTATGTCAAAGGAGTTTGTGGTTAAGGCCACCGATGGTTTTCAGTTTCTGGCTACTATGAATCCTGGTGGAGATTTCGGTAAAAAGGAATTGTCCCCTGCTCTGCGAAATCGGTTCACAGAGATCTGGTGTAAACCGTCCGATTCCCGAGAGGATTTAGTAAATATTGCCACAAATTGCATGGCACAGAGCATGTCCAGTGCGGGTGCAGATCATACTAGGAGAATCGCTGAATTTCTGGTTGATGTGGTGTTCTTCATTCGTGACAATGTAGAGAAGTTCAAGTTTTCCATTCGTGATATATTGGCGTGGTCTAACTACCTTGTTGTGAACTCGAAACTGGATTTTCCCGAAGCCGCGGTATTTGGTTTGGAGACAATTTTCTTGGATTCCCTTGAGATGCTGCCACACGAATCATTGGAAAAGGTGGAACAACTAAAGTCGAACATAATTCACTTTGCAATCGCACAAGCCAAGCTGACAGTCGGTGTGGATGTCAATGAAGAATACATCGTTGAGAAGCGTGGAACTGTGATTGAATCCAACGAGGAATCATTTGGTATAAAACCATTTTTCATTGCCACGAATCCTCAGCGAACGGAAACTGCCAATGAGAATTTTCTGTTCGACGCCCCGACAACGAAGAAAAACCTCTTTCGTCTTCTGTCTGCGTTGAGTTTAAACAAACCTGTATTGCTTGAGGGACCGCCCGGAGTAGGCAAAACATCGACTGTAGAAAGTTTAGCTCATGCCATTGGCTATAGTGTCGTTCGGATAAACCTTTGTGAGCACACTGATTTGGCAGATCTCTTTGGAACGGATCTTCCTGCGGAGGACAACATTGATGACCCAGAATCAAAGAATACGGTGGGATCTTTCGTTTGGCGTGATGGTCCACTTTTAGCAGCTTTAAAGTCGGAGAACACTTGGATATTGCTTGACGAGCTAAATCTTGCTCCGCAGAGCGTGTTAGAAGGCCTAAATGCCATCCTCGACCATCGAGGAGAAGTGTACATTCCTGAGTTAAACAAAACCTTCATCCTTAGCAGGAAGACTCGTATTTTTGCATGTCAGAATCCCCTGCGTCAGGGAGGCGGTCGCAAAGGTCTACCACAATCCTTCCTGAATCGATTTAACAAGGTATACCTGAGAAAACTCACAACAGACGATCTGCTGTTCGTGGTGAATGGAAAATATTCGAAATATTTCGAGGAATTCGGTGTTTACTTCAAGGGATTCTTGAACAAATCAGAGCGTTTCAATTTATTCGATTTACTGCATCAAAAAGACAGCTTAACTGTCTGTCCAGAAACTCATCCAGTGTCGATTGAGTTCGATTTGTCACGTCGCTTAGTGAAATTCTCTGAAAAATTGGACAAAGGAATCGCAGACATGGAATTCGGTTACAAGGGTGGTCCATTTGAGATCAATCTTCGTGATATTCTAAGATGGTGTGATTTGCTAATAAGTCCTAAAACTGGTTTTGTTCCAAAGAAAGCACAATTCCAAAGGCAGGACAACAAGATAAAACAACTTGTGAGTGGATTCGAGAAGTTCTTACTGATTCTTTATGAACGAATGAAACTGGTGTACTATCAAAGGATGAGGTCGGAGCATGATAAGCTGTTTATTCGGAATGCATTTAGTGAAGTTTTCAATTGTGATGCTGAGAAACTGAATGCAGTATCTGAGGATGTTGCTCTGTACTGGACCGATACAAAGATTTATCTTAATGATATTGTCCTCGAGCGGGAGTCATCGGCTTCAGCTTCAGTTTTAAGACCATTAAAGAGTAAACAGGCATCACCTCTGTTGCTATCTTCTCAAAGGGAGCTCTTAAAGAATCTGGTCGAATGTGTGTATATGGAGAAACCGGTGTTGTTATGTGGACCTACTGATTCGGGGAAAACAAAACTGATCGATGTGCTGTGTACACTGTCAAATGAAGTTTGCAACATGGACACTATCGACGATTCAGTCACTGGAAGTTTTCAACAGGTGAGTGCGAAGATTATTATTATATCGGCAAGTACTCTATACTAGGGGCTACGGTTCTTGCAATATCTGGTCTTGATCTCAAGCAGATACTCAAATCTTTCCCACAGATTTTTGAAGACACTATGTTTCTATTTTCTCTTTCAGATTGATCTTAATCGTCATCTGGAGGAAATATCGCAAAACGTTGAAACGATTTTCATCAGCGAGGTACAAAAGCTCATCCTGGAAGTCAAACTAACATCAGAAACACTGACAATTGATAAGTTGGAGGATCTGTTTGACGCCTGGAGTAAATACTCTGATTTGAACAAAATTAAAATCGGTAAGATTGTCACTCATTGTGGTGTCACTTCATAGTTATCATTGTGCATTTCTTTTCCAGATCTTCACAATCCTTCGGAAATGTCTGATGAATTAATAAACTTTCGCGATCGCATTCAGCACATAAGTACAGTCATTGATAAACTCCTTTCGGTGAATTCAGTTTCTGTTGAAGTTAAGTTGGATCTGAAACAACTGCATAAAGTTCTTACAGCCCTTACGAACCTGGTTCGTAATTATGAATCTTTGAACACTGGTGGTAGCTTTGAATGGGTTGATTCGAAAATCGTAAAGTCCTTAAAGACCGGCCAATACATCAGTTTGGAACATGTGAATCTATGCTCGTCGGCTGTATTGGATCGCTTGAATCCAGTCTTTGAACCAAGTGGGAAACTGTTGATTTCCGAGAAAGGTGTAACGGTCAACGATGAAGCTGAAATCGTCGAGAAGCACAAAAATTTCCGTGCATTCCTTACAATCGATCCAAAGAATGGAGAATTGTCACGAGCAATGCGAAATCGGTGTGTGGAGATCGCTCTGGCCAAAGACAACTATACCAAGGATGATCTTCGAGTGATTGTTTATGAGAATGGAATTCGAGATATCAATGCTATTAACACGATCTTAAGGATTCACGAACGCATTCGTAATGTGACGGAGATTAATAATTTCAATTTGTCCCACTTGACACAGTTTGCCTTCTTGGTTGACTCATACAAGAGAATCGGGTACGGAGATGAGAAGGCGATCTATGTCAGTGGCATGGAAGTCTATGTATACGCATCGAATGTGGATCTAATGGGTTATGGACTAGCCTACTATCAGAATCAGTTGAGAGAGATCATCCTTGAGGAATCGAAGCGATTGAATGAAACAGTTGGCTTGGAAGTTGATTTGAAGAATATTGTGCTCAATGGGGAGGATTTGAATACAGTGACGTTGGTGAAAATGCAAGCCGAACCATTCAGAATGATGCTTAGGGGAGAAGAAAACTCACTAAGTCACCTGTTCAGCGGTTTTGAAGAACTTCAATTTGAAACTAGTCTCGAGCTGATCAAAGCTTGCATGTACATGTTGTACGAAACCAGCTCCGTAGAGGACTGCACCCTTCGGCACTTATACTTGAAAGATGTTCTGCTCAAGACAAGCTCCTTAGACCAATCCACTTCAAAGGAATTAGAAAGGCTTAACGATCAATTTCATGCCAAAATTCAGCACTGCACATTGAACTTCGAGGATAGTCTCGCTAGTCTTCCTTGGAATACAAAATTATTCCCTCGCATCAGGGACTACGCTATGCAGCTCAATCCTGATTGTGACCAACAGGGTTTTGCTCCTAGTGCATTGTTGCTTTCACAGCTGTTCATCGCTGAGGTGGAGGTCGAAGGAGTCACCAAACTAAACCAGATCAGTGCACTAACATACTCGCAAGCAGTTCAAGGAAAAATGATCAACGATAAGCTGAACAACGTGTTCCTAAACAATTTGTCGTCGTTTGTAAAGAGCCAGAGACACATTCTGAATGCATCGTTGGAATATTCAAGCTTCAACCTAACCACATACGTGCAGGTTATCACCGCTTTCCTGTGGCTCAATCGAATTTTGAAAGTCTCTAAAGGCAAATTGTTCATTGACAAAGCTGTGAATACGAACTTGATGGACAAACTTCTGCTGCACTTCAAGTGGCTTGATAAAAATCTACTCAAACTACTTGAAAAGTTGCTGCCAAACTACAAGCAATTGAATGCCGAGTTCGAGGCAAGCCTTCAGAAAATAACAAATCATGCACTTAGTGTGAATCACCCCTTGAATCTGATTAGAAAGGTTTATGTCAAGCAAATCACACAGTTCCAGCCATACTACAGCGCTGACCAAGTTCAACGTTTGGTGATGAGAAACAAATTTGACACAAGTCTTGCCATAGTGCCTGTGTATGGGACCTTTACTAATGAGCTGATCACGAAGAAATTACTAGCACAAAAGTCTGATGCTGCCAGAAAGCTGAAAGCGGTTCTTTTGAAGGAAAAATCATTTGATCTGCATTGTAACCGCTTGCCAGGAGGTGCGTCGACTGTAGGTATCCCTCAGTTACTTGTGAAAGCAATGAATGACTTTGTAATTGAGTTTGGAGACTCTCCACATGAAGAGCACGATGATTTGAATCTGAAGGAGTGTGAGGAGTCCCTTACATCGATTGCCACCCTTCTCAATGTCAATTCGGAAACAATTCAGCTCCCAAATCAAGTTGAATTCGAAATGTTACCACTCCGTGAGTACTTTGTTGCAAAGTTTATTTCCCAGATCGTGGGTAACCAGTCAAGGAACACCGAATTAAATGAAATCTTTGTGGAGAGCATACCCTCCCTGAGTTGCACGTCTCTTGAACTGCTGCAATTGGTCCAAAGCAAGAAATACAAACTATTTGAAAGCTTATACAGAGAGATCTTGCGGTATATAGCGACCATCGAGACAGACAGCGAGTTTGAACGTTTGTTTAAGTATCTCTCTGTCAACTTTAAAATCTTTTCGACATTCTCACGCCTGGTGTCCAAAGATGCTCATTCATTTCTACTGAATAATTTGGCATCTCGCAGTGATGCTTGCCTCAGTCTTGGGAAGAAAGACGAAGAGATCGCCTCAACGTATACCTACAACGGCCCACCACTCAGCGAAAGTATTTTAAAAATACTCTTCCAGTATGACGGCAGTTTTAAAGCTATCCCACTCAACGACCTAAACATTTGGAAGAGATCACTCTCAGACATGCGTCAAATAATTTGGAACAATAGTCCGCTAATGTCCAAGAAATTTGATTTATCTCAGTCACTTCTGGAAGATAGCCTAATGAAGGCCAAAAAGCTTGCCCTCGAAGTCGATTATGTCTGCCGATTGTGCCAGAACATGGAGAATGAGAACTTCTCCGACTACAATGATAATTTCCAGAAACTCGTCTCCAAACTAAAATCCCAGTGTATAAAGGCACAAACTGAAATAAATACACAAATCCATCCAATGCTGATGACACACAACAACTTCTACAACGCGTCCTTAATAAACGCCCTCATCGGTGCAATAGAGCTGTGTCTCCTTACATTCACCCCACTTATTGATCCAGTAGAGAAAAACCGACTCAAAAAAGAATACATTGTGGAGGACATCAATTGCCTGACGACTCTCCGAACAGCCTATGATTTCATGAAAATCATCATGAAGTACAAGAATTTCGGAGAAGAAATTTGCAACGAATTGGAGTCAAGACTTCATGAATTAGCTGACAGAAAGGCAAAGTTCTCACAAAAGGTAGCTTTACGACCAAGTGAATGCCTCTACAGCAGTCTGGTGCAAGATATAACTCACTTTTTGAAGACAAATTGTGAGCCAAGTTCCTTGAACAATCTTCTCCAGTTGGCCGATGATAGTTGGCAGGATTGTGTTGATTTTAAACCAACTCCTGATGAATCTAAATTATTGAAACTCTGTGAGACATACAAGAAGCTTGACTTGTGGATTTCGAATTCACAGCGATTCATCAATCACACATTGAAAAAGTACACAGGGCATTATCAGGATTTCTTGCAACCAATTGAGTGTTCAGTTGGTATGATTCGATTTGGATTTGAAGGATTGAAAGTGTCGTTGAAACAGTTGGAGAGTTCGATTGTGACTAATTCCAGTGCAATACTGTGTAACGTGAATGAGAATGGAAAGCTTGCTGATTTGTTAACGAATATAGTTGAGTTTCCCAGTGCACATAGTTTGCAGGCGTTTAATGTAAAGAGTTCGAGGGATATTCATGAAAATCGATCGACTATATTCACTGTTTTGGATAAGGTGGAAGGCAGCGAATTTGACTACTTTAGGTGAGTACTTTTATTTACCATATGGCTATCTTTACTTCCTCTAGATCATGTCCAGCTTGAATGGTTGTTTGATTCTCTTATTAATTTTTTTTTTGTTCTTTACTTCACAGACTTCTTAAAGCAAAGATTTTAGAACTAAAAAATCGTATTACAATCTCATCGGATATCAACGAAGAAACCTTTAACGAACTTGACTTTGCATTTAATATATGCAATCAAATCTGGCAAAATGAAGAGGAACGCAAACGAAAACAAAAGGCTGAAGATGAAAGTCTTTATATCACAAAGTAAGAGCAACAAGTCCTATCTTAAAACCCAACGAAACGTCATGAACTTTTCTTCTTCTTTTTTTTTTTAAGAACAAAATGTGAAACCGAGGACGAAGAACTTCAAGAATTGCATGAAATTGAAGAGAACTTTCCAACAAATGTTCAAGAAGATTTTGGAGAATTCATTGTGGAGGATTCTTTAGAGAAAGTTATGAAATTATCTACCGAGAAGAAAATCACAAAGAATACTGCCCTTGTGATACGTGACGAGGATTATGCCTTCTTAGCTGAGAACTTTATAACTGTTATGAAGCAGTTTTCAAAGTAAATTTTCCAATTGAGCCATTTTAACATTTTAATTTGAAATTTAAAACTTTTCAGAGTTTACTACTACAATCTGGAAAATGGAAATGGAGACAAATCATCTGTGGACTTCATTGCCCCGTTTAAGGATCGGGTAAAAGTTTTTGTGAGACTATTCTCAAAGTATAAAGGTGCTCTCAACGAATGGTTAGACAAACGTATTTACAACACGTTCGCCTTTGCTATTGGACTTCAGCAAGAGATGCTGAATGAGGTTTCATTTGGTGGTAATTAAAAGATGCTTTGAATTGTAATTGGAGACTTTGTTCATGTTCATGAATGTGTTTCTAGGTAAAAATGCAAAGGCTTATAACTTCTACAAAGATTCCAACATACCGGAAATAATTGCATGTACAGATGTCCTAGGAAGAATTGAAAGTCGTGTTACAAATCAATTGGAATTGTATCCGGAACATGCCAGTTTAATTGATGTAAGTAGCATGAGTTGTTTTGTTAGGTATCGCTGGGTTTGAGTTGAACACTTTTGTTAAGATGACATGCACATTCCAATAACAATTTCTTTTCAGATCATTCGTGTTATCAAGAAAATTCGTTGTCTTCCTTCGACATCACCAGTAGTGCGATTCAACACAGGTTTCCAAATTCTACGACAAAAAGTCGCTCAGTGGAACGAAGTAGCACATAAAAACAATCACCTTCGCGACTTAGAAGTTGAAGTTGCTGAATTTGTTCAAAAATGGACAAAACTTGAATTGCAATTCTGGAGAACATGCCTTTCCCAAACCCATGAACGGTGAGTTTAGCCATAGCCTCTATAAAAACACACACGTTTCTTATGTTTTCTTTCATTAATTTTCAGAGTGCAATCGACCGCATACAAATACTGGTTCTTCATCTACAATCTGTTTCAAGAGTACATTCAGGATCATGAAATCGATACTTCGTACACGGACATGAAGTTCACAGAAAAACGCTTTGCAGAGGGTGAAACGATGGACACGGCAGAGGAAAAAACATCGAAAATCTCTCCCAACGACATTATTCGAATTCTAAGACAATTTGTAGAGTCTGCAAACTATGGTGACTTCCAAGTTCGCATGGATTTATTGAAGTCCTTTGAACTATATCTGCATTACATTCAAATCGGTGAGGAAGAGAAGAGGGTAAGTCTGATTGCTGGTCTGCATAACTTACAGATCTACTTCAGTCAGTTTACGGAGGAGATTGAGGAGACCAAGAAATCAATTCGCGCGCCTATTGAGAAAAAGCTGAAGGAATTTGTTAAGATCGAGTCGTACAACAAGGATTTGTCTTACTTTAGCATGCGCAGCAATGTGGCCAGAGTTCATAGGAATCTGAATAAATTCTTGAAAGATTACCGAAACCAATTGACGCAGAAAATTACTCCCGTCTTTCAACCAAAAGACGCCACTGTGAAGGATTACAACTTTGAGAACGACAAGGGAAGGGATCTGCGGTATGATACAAAGATCAAGTACTACATGGTTGATGTCAAGACGTTTGTGGCGCCACATAAGCTGAAAGAGAAATTTGAAGGAAGTGTGGAGATTGACGGTGATGAGACAAGTCTACTCCATCGAGTTGGAAAGCTGTTTTTAACTTCGAGAAATGTTGTCAAGGAAACAATTACTAATGCGACTTTTCCAAGTCTGATTAATGGACTTGATGAGCTGCTGAGCAATCAGATTGACACTTGTGACTATCTGAGGAACTTACAGGTTGATAGATCTCAGGAACGCCCTAAGCAAGTGCTTGAGGCCAAGCACATTCTCCAACAAAAGCGCAAAGCTTTGTCGGATCTTTTTAAAACCCTGGCGAATCTTGGTCTCAGCTACAAATCAGGCCTCCTCGAGCTATCTCTGCGTTCTGAATTTGAAAATTACTCGCTTCCTCCGTTCTGTGTAAAGACCATGTTAGGTGGTGGCTTCAAGGATAAAAAAATTCACCACAACATCATCCAATTGAATGAGAATTTGGGTAAATACTATGCAAAGTGTGTCTTCAAGCTGAAACTTCTTCAAAATATCATGCTAACGCCGCTTAGTGAACTGGGACCCCCAAACATTGATCGTATCAAAGGATTTGCCGTGGAAACCTTCCTCCTGGTGCAGAATCAGAGAACATTGCTGAGTAACTCCACGCGACATGTGCATGATCTGAGGAATGTAATCTGCAATTTGAAGTTGTTGACCGAACTTAACAGTTTAGAAGCAAATTATTTACATTTCTCCAAGTGGAGAGATGAATTTGTAGTGATTAGGCAAAGTCTCTGCAGAGTTCGTTTGGTAATGGAACAGTTTGCATTGCTTATGAAATGTGTCCCCGTAAAGGAATCGATGGAGAATACTCTGTTGAGTAATACGAACGCAGTGTTTATCCAGGATCAGGAGAGATTCTCTGCCATCACTGAGCGGTGCAGTAAACTTCTAGGTCAAGTGAAAGCTATTCACAGTGACATGGCGAAGAACGATCTAGAGTTTTTGAGTAAGGATAAGATGAACAACTTCCACGCGGTATATTCAGATGTTCACTTCCAAATTGAAGCTATTCGGCAACTATTCTCTGTGTCTACTGATGAGTACCTCCCTGCTGCGAAGAGTCTCTCTGATCTACTCAATCATATGGAAGAAGTAACCGAGTCTCTCAAGCATGAACAGCGAGAAGCCGAACAGATAGCCGGCTTTGAAAACATCGACATCGAGCTGGAGAACATTGTACACTCGATTCTGATTTCCATGCAGAAGTTGTTCAAAAAGTATCCCAAACCAGTGGCGGCCGGCGATACCAGCAAAGAGAACAAGAAAACAGGCGATGATGAGCAAATCCAAGAAAATCATCTCAAGGTCAAGCTATACCAGGAACTGTTAGCCGATTGGGAGATTTTAAATCTCTCCCATGTTACCGGAAAGATGTCCAACATCCTCTTATCCATTAAACACTCCAAGTCTGACAAGAAAGGCTACATTCAAAGAATCACCTCAGTTCTGCCTATTTTGGAACAGTACAACTTGGTTGCGAATTACTATCTCTTCCAACAGTTGGGCGCCCATAAAGTCTCTGCTAAGATGCTCTCCATCATGTTGACATTATTCGTGGAGCTTAGTACAAAGGGATTCTGTGTTCCAGCAGATCTGATGCAGGATGAGGAGGGAGAGGCCAAGAAAAATGAGCAAAAGCAAGGAGAAGGATTCGGTTTGGAGGATGGCACTGGTGAGAAAGACGCCTCAGATAAGATAGAATCTGAAGATCAATTGGATGATGCAAAACGTCCAGAAGATCGAAAGGATGAAGACAAAAAGAATGATGATTGCAAGGAGGAGAAGGGTATTGAGATGAGTGATGATTTTGAGGGAAAAATGCAGGACATTGAGAAGCCCGACGAAGAAGATGACAGTGGAGAATCGGAGGATGAAGAAGATTTGAACAAGGAAATGGGGGATACGGAGAAGGGAGCAGATAAATTGGATGACCAGATTTGGGGATCAGATGAAGAACAGGAGCAGTCTGAGGATGAAAATGAAATGGAGGAAGAGGATGAGGGTAAGGGTTCAAAGGATGAGTCAGATGCACACAACGATTTGGACAGCAAGAACGAGTCAAAGAAGGGAGAAGATGAACACGACAAGGATGGCTTGGATGCAACAGATGATCCAGCTCAAGACAAAGAGAAAAAGAAGCAAGAGAAGGATATCGACAATATGAAAGAACCCGAATTGGACGAGGAGCAGGTGAATCCATATCACAATCAATTGGAGGATCCACCAGAAGCTGAGGAAATGGATTTGGGAGGAAATTTCAATATGGACGATGAAAAGGATGCAGACGATCAGCAGCAAGAGGATAATCCATTCGACATTGACACAATGAAGGATCAAATGCAACCACCAGAACAAGAGAAAGACGCCGAACAAGATGAAGAGGGAGATGAACAAGATGGAGAAAATAAAAACGATGTGGATTCATCAGATTCTGAGTCGGAGCCAGAAGCTGGAACAGAAGAACTGAAGAAGGACGAAGACGGTGGTGATGAAAATCCGGCGGAGGAGCCAGAAAAAGAAGAAGGTGAGGCGGAAACTAAAACGCGTGGCGATTTAGACGAAGAGGAGCAGAAACAGGAGGATGAAAAGAAAGAAAGCGAGGAAAGCAAAGCTGAAGAACAACAGAGTGAAGAAGTGGAAGAGTCTAAGGATAAACCCAGCAAGGAGGAGAATGTTCAGTCGGTTCCAGAGCCAGAGAATAAAGGATCAACAGACCAGGTGCAAAATGAGGATATCGAGAAGGATGTCAATCAAGAACAAAAACTCGACGAACAAGACACCGGAGAAGATAAGGACGGTGTTGGACAGGCGGAAAATGAAACCTCTGATCAAGGCCACCAGGGCATAGCCGAAACAAAGGAAACTGAGGCGAAGGCGGACCAACCAAAAGAGAAACAAAAACCAGAAGAAAAACGCAAACAGGGCCGCACAAACGAAGAGAGGAGCCTCGGTGAAGCCGAACAGAATAAACTGAGACAACTGAAAACAATTGACAAGCTCAAGGAGCAGAAGGAAACATCTGAGGACAACGACAATCAAGAGAAGGAAGCAGAAAGTGACGAGTTCCAACATGTCAAGGAACCTAAAAATAGTGATAAGACAACTTTGGACAACGCAACGGAAGAGCAATCAAAACAAATCAAACATCTTGAGGATGAAAAGGAGAACGAAGAGGCAAAAGAAAACAGTGATGAACTGATGGACGTGGACGAGACACCAAACATAGAAGAAATGGAAGAGAACGCACCAGAAGTCAGCGCAGAAAAATTGGACCAGAAGTCCGACAAACCATCAAAATCAGAGAAAAATAAAGAACAATCCGAGACAATGGAGAACGTGGAGGTTGAAGGCGACATTGTAGAAACCCTTACAGTGCCAAGGGGTGATGACACTACTGCACATTGCGTGTAAGTTTTCATTTCTTTAAACTGTAAACCTTTGTCTGATTTGATTTTATGTTTTTGTAGAAAGGAAATCCTTATGGACACTAGTGCTTCTCAAGAGTTGACTGCAGCCGAGACTTTAGAACTTCGAAAAATGTACCAAAACCAGCTGATATCAGGAAAAGGGGTAAGCATTCAAATAATATATGTATTTGTTATCTCGTACTTAAATGAAAGCCTTTCTCTTAGAATCTTCCCCAGCACGAGGACTACGAATCGTGGCAAACAATTTCCAACAAAATGCTTCCCAACGCTCGTGAACTGTGCGAACAACTTCGTCTTATTCTCGAGCCAACAAAGTGCACCCGTCTGAAAGGTGATTACCGCACTGGACGTCGTATAAATATGAAGAAAATCATTCCCTACATTGCTTCACAATTCCGTAAAGATAAAATTTGGATGCGAAGAACTAAGCCAGCCCAACGTGACTACAAAATTACAATTGCCATCGATGATTCCAAATCGATGGATCATAACAATTCCAAGGAATTAACTTTGGAAGCAATTTCACTTGTTTCACAGGCACTTACACTCCTGGAGAGTGGTCGTCTTAGTATCGTTTCATTTGGAGAAGCACCGAAAATTATTCTCAATCATACGGAACAGTTTGATGGTCCAAAATTGGTTAGTTCATTGGATTTCTCTCAGGAGAAGACGAACATCGCAGAACTTTTAGATTTTATAAGAACAGTGAACTCCGAAGAAGGCTCCTTGGGCTCCGATAATGGAATGTTTGAGAATTTACTTCTAGTGCTCAGCGATGGACGGAATATTTTCAGCGAAGGAAATGTTAAAGTAAGTAGTATAGGGTAGTTCGCTGTGATTATTGATCTCTGTTTCATTCTCCAATGGAGTTTAACTAACCCTACTGATTTTGATTCATTCTTTCCAGGTCCGAAACGCCATAAAACTAGCACGACTGCAAAGAATGTTCCTCGTTTATATCATCATAGACAATCCAGAAAACAAGGTAAACCATCTCCTTCAATCTGCGATAATCAATTGGAATTTACGTCAATTCTTTCTTTTCAGAATTCAATTCTTGACATTCAATCGGTGGAGATGCTTCCCGACCAAAAAATAAGTATTAAATCATACCTTGACGACTTCCCATTCCCGTACTACGTGATCGTACGTGATCTTGGTCAATTGCCACTAGTGCTTAGCGAAGCCATGCGACAGTGGTTTGAGTTAGTCAACAGCGAACAGTGATTTTGAGAATGTAAAATGAATTTTGTATATAAATACCTCTTAAGCTTATGTATAGGATAAATGAAAGATAATTATTTGAATTTTGATTTTCAAGACAATGGAACTTTATTTTGTTTAAACTCTTAAGTCTTGTTAGTAAAGTAAGTTTACTAATTTCTTCTGTAAGCCGTCTATACCCAGAGAAATAAATACAAATATTTGTTTGCTTGGTAACAAGAAAAGCGTTTATATCTTATTTATACAACATTTACACTAGGATGTCCTTGCATATTTCAAAAACGATGAATCCTGCGAGGAAAATGCTCATAATCAAAATTTCAGATTTTAGCATGACCTATCAGATGAGAACCAAAAATATTGGAGACGTCGTAAAACAAGAGGAAGTTCTAAAATTTTCCAAAATGACTCACTCGTAGGGTTCTTTCCTGACTATATTTTCATTACGGTTTATCGCACGTTGAAATTTCTCATGAGCAAAAATGTAGAGCAAGCAATGTCATTGAAGATGAGTACTCACTTTTGTCCGTACTATGAAAGTGAAAGAAATTATGGATATTTTTCGAATTTTTAACGTTCACAAAACACTGCAGTTTTTGTTCAAGTCCAGAAATGACAATTTTAAACCCCAAATTTCGAAAAATTCGACTCATCCTGGCTTTCAATGCAAATATCTCGGAAACGGTAAGTGCTGGACAAAAAGTGAAAAGGACACAATTGAAGAATGGAAGATTGTCTACAGATTGCGAGTCTTCGTTTTGGGAAAAGTCGAAAAGTTTCCCGAATTTTCATAGTTTAACACGTGTGAGATCTACAAAGGATATCACCGTCAATATCTCTGTAACGGATTATCCTATAGAGAAAAAATCCAATTAGCACAATTGGATTTGAGGTCCTAATCAGAATGGCTTCGACCATTTTGTCGAAACTCCAAAAATTGCATCCAATTTCTGCGATTTAGTTGTAAATCAGGCCAACAAATTTCGTCCTTGAATATCTCGAAAACGGCGAGTCCTGCGAGGAAAGTGCTCATAATCGAAATTCTAGATTTTAGTGTGAGCTACCAGATGAGAGCCAAAAATGTTGAAGAAGTCGTAAAATGGGAGGAAGTTCTATGATTTCCTGAAATTAATCATTCGTCGAGTCCTTTTCCTGGTTGTATTTCCATAACGGTTAACCGCACATCGAAATTTCTCATGGGCAAAAATGTAGAGCAAGAAATGTCCTTTAAGATGAGTACTCACTTTTTTCCGTGCTATGAAAATGAAGGAAATTTTGGACATTTTTCGATTTTGAAATCTTCCCAAACTATTTGGCTGTTTTTGTCTAAGTCCAAAAATGACGATGAATTTCGAGAAGATCAACTAATCTTGGCCTTCAATCTAAATATCTCGGAAACGGTAAGTCCTAGGCAAAAAGTTGAAAGGACATAATTGAAGAGCAGAAGATCGTCTACAGGATGCGAACGGGAAAAGAGCGGATTTTCATAATTTCGCCTGTTAAAATGTGAAGCAAATGAAATTAAAGTTTTTGAATTTTTGGTTTTCAAGTCAATGGAACTTTATTTTGTTTAAATTCTAAGTCTTTGTGTGTACTGTATGTTAGTAAAGTAAGCTTACTAATTTCTCCTGTTAGCCGTATACACATACAAAAATATATATTTTTTTTTGTTCATTCTAAAAGTGTTTTTATATCTTATTTATACAACATTCACCCTTGGCTGTCCTCTCCTGCAAATCATCATCTACGAGCATAGCTCTACATTTAGATCAAATGGAAAGCCTTTGGAATTAAGACTCTGTCGAAATAATTGGGTGTGTTGCCATGCAACATCTCCCTTTCCTCCAGACAGTATAGCCGTTATCACAAGATCTGTGGAACCGATTACTTCTTTGCTACCTTCAGCTGTTCGGACTAGGATATCAATAACACCATCACCAAATGTTTTCTTATCGAAATGTAGGGTAAAGTCCTTCACTTTTAGATTAGCTTTTGAGAAATCAAACTTCCATACTACTTCTGCTGATTCACTACCCTCTGGAAGGAAAAACCAAAAAATAAAATGTTAAGGAAAAGGTTTAATTAAATGTTTACCTTGTCTAGCTAAGTATACCATCTTCCAATCTCTTTCGACTTTTCGTAAAATATTCTTTGAGGAAAATTGGGCACTTTGCCAGGTTTTGTAAGTGTCGATTATCGTCGTATTTGATCTATCTGAATGGGGAGGCAAACATACATTCAGAGAGTTCTGTGGAATGAAGAAATTACAAACCTTTAATGTATCTTTCATAGGTATCGGTGACGCAGGAATATCGCAGATTTAGCTGTTTCTCTTTTGTTTCGATGTCATTCGGTTCAAATACAAAAATCTGTAAAGATATGAATTAAGATGTTCGTTATGCAGTTGGTCTGATGGGGTTAACTGGAAAGGATTGTTGGTTGACCCCAACACATCCCAAGTGTTGTAGTAAATTTACAACGCCTATGGCCAGAGTCGAATGAAAAATTTTGTGCTTGTCATACTTACATTGTTAAATGTAGTCTCTCCACGTGACTGCCTCCATGCCAAGCTTCCAGAGCTCCTTCCTTTCAATTCACCATCCGTTGGAGTTCTGAAACAAACAAAAAAAAAATCCATTCTATTAGAAAGGAGTATAGATCAAAAGTACTGTATACTACCTTTCAACTGTCATTTGGATCAACTCTAGCATATCTCTCTGACTGAGATATTTTCTTCGTTCCTCGGATATGTCAGCTTGACGTTTATATCTTAGAGTGACCAACGTATTGATGAGATCCTTCTCAGTACAGCGTTTGCGTTGTTTCATCACCTGTGAAACGATTAATAAATTATGTTTTGTGGTTTCTTTGGATCACAGAATTGTCTAAGTACCTGTTGATGGTTATTTGTGTATCGCCATGTAACATCTTGAATGTCATCTCTAGAATACGCAATAACGTAATCAATTTCTCGTTTCCAACCATGCTGATACATTAGGGGCGAGTCGACAACATTCTCCGATGGATCCACATGTAGCCATCGCAGTTGACTCTCTGAATACACCTATTAATTACACATTTTACAACAACTTCAACAATAAGAACACCTGTTGTCTACATTAACTTACTTCCGTCCAAACATGATCAAAGAACGAATACACCAATCTTGCATCATAGTCCAAACAGCGACATATAAATGTAAAGCAAGTTGCATATTCTCCACATCGACCACGTCGAGTGGCCAATAGATGGGATATATCGTTGTATCGATAGAATTTCGTCTCCTGGCCGCAACAAATACCAACTTCTACTCGAACACCGTCCTCGACTTGAGTGCGCCGCAATTTCATCTCTTCGCTGCCACATACTTTACACGGTAAATTATTAACCCATTCGAATAGTTCCGTGTTAAACCAATTGACAAGTTCAGCCAATAGAAGGTCACGAATGCATGGTTCTTTTTCGGAGCATGCTCCCGATGAGAGTTCCTCCTGAATTGTTGTTAATTTGTCCGATGCTCGTTGTGTAAGCTCTTCAATGGGAACAATTTCACGTCCAGCTGCCAATAGTTTTTCATCCTCAAATTGAAGAACTGAATCTGAACAATTCTCCAGCAATTGAAGGAATTTGTTTTGTATGTGCTGTGGAAGGAAATTGAAGGAGAAATTTAGTAAAAAGCTTAGTGCACAAGTCTCAGTCGCAAAATGGGAGGTAATGCTACATTGTCTTTCTTGGGATCAGTTTCCAGTTTTGAACAGAAAGATAGACAACAAACTACAGCAAATACTACCGCAGAGTTGTTTTATCAAGTCATAAAGAAGAGCAATCTAATGAAGAGCGTAAATTGTAGAGGTAAGTACATGCTTTGGCATGGCAATTGTTAAAATATTAGTTACGGTAATTCTGAAAGGAATTACGAAACGTTTAGATCCAACTTTCGATGTCAAAAAGTCAGACTTTTGCTTAGGATCCTCCTGTATTGGCCACACAAAAAAACATGGCAGATCTTTTTAGGGCAACGCTATACCTCCTTTAAATCCAATTTGTGATAGCTTTCGGTCGTTTCGACATTATTCTATCAATTTCAAGGAAATGGTCGTTGAAGCAAGAGGTGTTTCCTTTGAACAATAGATCAACTGAGCTTATGGAAAGCTCTATGAATTGCTGTCAGTTGTGCTTGGAGAACGCGGCCGAAATTCGGTGATCTAAACGGCTTTGACGACTTCAAATCATCCAAGAAAACCGCCCAGTCTACTAGTCCATGAGTATAGGGATATTTTTAAGCTCGGCTTTCCTTCTTCGCTATTCCATTCCTTTCTGGAAGTATTGCATAGAGTTATCATTTGGCTGAAATGTAATCGGGGCGAACTGGTCTTTTGGAGTCAAGTTCGGCCCCTAGTAGGGCACAATAGTCTAGCCACTAGATTTTTCTTGGCATCAATGCAAAATACAAAACAAATATTTGGCGCAACAGCTCATAGAATGCCAAAGCTTAACTTCTCGCTATCATCGATGTTGTGCGTTTCATATTTTTTGCATGCATATTGCCGACTCCGAACGGCGGATTGAGAAGCTTTACCGTGACAGATTATACTCCTGCAGGTATGTCATGCCTGCGAACAGGTGGTTCCGCAACGCTTGAGCTAGCGTCCTCTCTAACGCACTAATAACTAAGCCACGGAGTATTACCGTGCTGTAGAGAAAACTAGGAAGCTAACAGGAAGACTTTTACTGATCCATAGTGAGGTAAAGATTCTGTCTATGGCTTCAGTGAAATGAAAATTCCATGTAAGCTAATCTACATCCATGAAATCCATTTGTGTTTAATAATTCAACAGTTTCACCAAGGAGCATGGGGTTTTTTCAGTCTCCAGACGATGACGGCGTTCCTCTGCAAAGCTTAACAAAAAAAAACTGATACTCCAAATCAATATAACAATTATGTAGGTACAACGAATGAGTGATGACGCAATGAATATTTTAATATTTACTTTTCTCCAGCTCTTCAAATTTTCGATGGTGAGTCCATTAGTAAATGTCAATTCCTTCAGCGCTAATGGGTTCTACTTGAGGAAACGTGAAATTTCTTTGGAATTTAATTCTGGGAAAACGAATTAAGTTACCATTTGCCACTTCCCAGAATATTGTCGCATGGGATGTTATAATTTACATGAATAAAGGATATAAATGACGTGTTTAAGGGCAAAGCTTATACATAATAATACTTAAATGTGCAACTTTATGTTTCTGAATTTCGATGGGAAACAAATTTAAACGAAACAACACGTGCGCTATTTATACCTTACAACCGTTTGCGCCTGAGGTGAATGTTAATTAAAATCATTCCGCCTATCGATTGAAGTACGGGATGGGGTTGAAAGGGTTGACTCATGAAACCGGAAGCTTGTTGGATTTGTTTTATTTTTAATTGACTATCAATTCTGATTGGAAAGATACAATAAATGATAAATCAAAAGGAGATTGTCTTTTTTTTGTCAATTTTTTGCAACCACGTTGAGGAATATTTAAATTAAAGAGTTTCCTGAAATAGTCATCGCTCTGATTTAATGGATGAGACGTGACTATACTGGTTATAGAAGACAAACAAGTGATTGCAGTTAAAAGGAATTGAAAAACTGGAGCAGCGAAAGTAATACGAAATATGATAGGTTCTTGACCTCAATATTTAAAAAGGGACTTGAAGGTCTTCCGATAAACAAACAGTATTTTGCATGTTCGAACTTTCGGAGCAGTAGATGATGAACTTGATCCATTGCTTCGTAGCGGCTGATGATATTTCGAACGCCCCAGAAGCATAGAAATAGTCTGAAAAAGTTTTACGTAGAAAGGCTGCAATTTGATGGGACGAAAGTTGCCCGGAAGCTCTACGAGCAGAAGATAACAGAGGAGCATTGGCTTTGTGCTTTATGAATAGAAATCTGCTAGGACAAAATTCGGAAATACTTCGCAAGTTGAAGTTCTCTCTTGTGACGTTCTGTTTAAGTTGTCGACGATGGAAGTCCATTATTGTTGAACGAATTTTCTTCATTTTGTCATCGTTAACCCTTTAGACTCATATTTGCCGCTTCTGTCTCAAAATCTAGAAATGCACTGCAAGAACGCAAGTTCTGTTCATTCGCCACTGCTATTTTGCAAATAGGGACGAGCTTGACAAAACCGTCAAAACTACACTGTATGTGGTGTTAAGAAGAACTTTATAGTTGGAAGAGTTCAGAGAGTCTCCTGCTACTTCGTCCACTCCTAATTCAAACGTCCAAATTGATGTTCTACAAAACACTGATCTTATTAGTCTCGTTTTATGGGGCTAAATGCTGAGCGATAAGTAAGACAGTGGAGCAGATCATGGGATCATTCGAAAGAAAAATTCTACGTCACTTATTTGATTCTGCTTGCGAGGAAGGCAAACAGAGGAGAAGATACAACCATGAACTCTACGAGCTGTATAAAAATGTGGATGAAGTCCAGCCAGTTGATTCACAAAGAGAGAGGGACCGAACCTCCAGTTTAAAGATCAAGCTATCGTGGACGTTAGAAATCTTGGTCTAGTAAACTGGAAGCAGCGCGCTGGAACCGTGAAGTGAAGTATGAAAGGCGGCGTTAGTTCAGGCTCTGATCCGCCAAGGACATGTTTAATTTGCCATTGGAAACTGCACAATCTGCCATTTAGATTCAACAATAAGACAGTATGTGGATTCCATTTCATACAAAAAACAAATTGTTGTAGGAATCTAGACCTCTACAAGTTGCCGCACCCAGAAACTCATCCTGAAATAATAGTTTGGAGAGAGACGACCGAAGAAGTCTATTCCCATCGTTGACCTCTAATGTTTTGAAATGACACATCAAGAGATGTAAAAACCTTCAAATGCGTTAACCAATTAAAAATAAAAAAACTGTGCTAACAAACTCTGATTAATTTAACAAAATCCCATTCCCTCCATTCTATATCTCTTCATCCTCCAAAGCTATGGGCTATCTTCCGATCTGTGATATCTTTAATTTATTCCCTCTGTCGGAGATTCATAATTTCGGATTCTCTTTCTACTTTTTGCCAAGCGCCTGCACTTCACATCAAGCCATATGCTAATTTAAAGAACCAATGCCCGATCACACACACACACACAACCATCGCCTCTAATATGGTTATCATATGGGAATATATTAAATTCTCGGCATTTCCACTTTTCTTCTCCGTGCCTTCTACAAATAGAACGAATCACAACTAGCCAGATAGAGACGTACATTAATTTCAATGACAAGAAAATAAAATTAAGTAAACGCCGAGTGACACTATACGAGTACGTATACGTAACACTGAGGTAACTAGGTGTCTCAGAGGCCTCTCAGTATCACTTCATCATGAATAAGCGATTCCATGTCGCATTCCCATTCAAACTGATACCAAGTAATGTAGCACTGCAAATGAGCTAACTCCCCATATACTATGTACATGAATTACATTATTATTCCAACGCAGTTGACTCACACTGCGGTTCTAATGTTTTTTTTTCTTTTTTAGTTTTTTTTTTTGGTTCACAAAAGTGTGTTCCCAGAGGGGGGCGAGAAGAAAAAAAAATTAAAATTAGATTTTTGACTTGAAAAATACCATTTAACACCCACACAGAGCAGCAGACATGCCCCATGGTTTTGTGGTGCGTTTTTGTAAAATTGCTGCACCAACCCACGACTGGGAGTGGAAGAACAACACCTAACATACACTGCACAATGAAATGTGGAACACATACCTCACCACCACTGGTGTAATCATCAAAGTTCAACATTTTTCGTTGTTTTGACTTGAAGCCTCATATTTTCACGGCACTACTGTCTGGTCGCTGATAAAACTGATAATTTTTGTTATTTACGCCGCGTCGTCACTTTGAATAGCAAACACATAGCGCGAGCGAGAGAGTGAAAAATATAAGAAAACTTTCGACACAAAACTTAAATAAAAGTCTTTGTCTTGGGAAAATACTTAAACTCTGACAACGACAACGACCACGACGACAACGACAACGACAACGACGACAGGTAGGTACAAATAAATCGATAAGCGTTTCCCAATCTCCCCAATCTGTCTAACAGTAGCAGAGGAACTGAAACTGATATCAACTGCAAGCACTTTGATTGACTTTTATTCTACAATTTGAAATGGAACTCTCGAATGAGCCGCTCCAATGCTCCAGCACATATGATACAACGTAGTATACCAATGCACAGATGTGATGGGAGGGGTAGTTCACCCGGTAGAGTAGTAACACTCTCGTTCTCTCTTGTGCATATTGTTTCGAATATTTCAAGGCCAAGGGTGTGACGAGAAGGTCAACCTCCTTCTCAATGAAAAGAGATACATATGTATGTGTACAGTGATTCACAGAGATTTCTAGAAATAAACTGAAGGGAGGTATAAACGCATGAAATAACACTCTAGAGTCTAGACGGAAACTTTAGTAATATTGGCGGTATGGGAAGGATAATGGGACTAAAACAAAACGCAAGCAATATGTTTTCTAAAAACGGAACGATGTGCACAATGCGTTCAATCAGACCAAACGATGCTTCTTCGTTAGAAATTTTTCCTTTTCAATTTGCAAAAACAAGTTTTAGAATTTAAGACGAAATTAGAAGAAAAGAAACAGTTGAAAGCTCACCATGCCTTAGAAGAAATTAGAATATAGCAACAGAAAGACGGAGAAGACTCATTCTAATCCCAGTTAACGTTCATCTTCGTATTGCAGCCAACGACTAGTTTCTTTGCTGTGCGCAATGCTTATAAGACTGAAACTTTAGAATTTTAATGATTCCTAGTTGTTCGCGCAAGCTATTTCTTCATTTAATTTCTCAAAATCATCAGGTTTCCAGATCTTGACAGTGATTTTGACGCGGAAGTTCTGACAGTTTTAGGTTTTTCGCGGCACCACCTCTTTCTTGGCAAGCAACGACAAACCTTTAAGAGTATATTCTTTCATGAAGAAGCTTCTCATTAAGCCGATCGGAGCCGGCAATTAAACTGTAGGCCTCTTCCATTCGTGCAAAAAATATAACACGTACAACATGAATGTTTGCAAGAAGTTAAGCCCTGGCTCTCCATAAGCTGTCGCGCCAAGTATTTGTATTTGCAACTGCCAGAACTCTAGTTCAAGATAGACAAAAAGTGATCTCTCAACCTGGTAAGACATAATGTAGTCAGAATAAACTACGAGGTATCTCATGTATCTTAACATTACGGAGACGCCCGAGTGGAGACTCGATGTAATACACAATGACTACAGCAGAAGTTGCGGGGACGAAGACAAAATCACGCTGTAGTTAACAAAAGACTAAGGACTCTTGGCAAATTTTTCTTTTCGCAGGAAACCCATCAACCTACCAATCTACCTGAACTTAAAAGTAATGATTCCGCAAGTTAAGCAATAGATCCTTCCGCAAAATATACTAATGCATGGTTATCTTTATGTAATGAAATTTCCACCTGTTCATGATCCAAAAGTAACGATTAATATGACTTAAATTGAATCAACAACACGTGTACACGTCATGTTATCAACAATTCCACGATAGCCATGTGCTGGCATGTATTGTTACCTCGGATTAACTCGACCAAAAGCTCTACAGACCTTCCTACCCAAATCAAGAAGGAATTTCAAAGTTTTTCAATCAGATCACTGGAAGAAACTAAGCAAACTAAAGCTACCTCTCTCTATGGACTGAAACAAGGATATGTACTTTTTCCACCAAAAAGGTTTGTAGTTACAGTGAATTCGCAAGACCAGTACTTTTTATTGGTTTCAATTTCAATGGAAATCATGGCGACAATCATGATTAAATAAATAATTAAGATATTTAACAATACCGGTTCGCTTCGCAATACCACATGACCTTATTCTACTATTCCATATTTAATGCTTTGTTTTTAATTATTTAAGTTAATCACTGTATAAGTGTTATAACGTCGAAAGAACTGCGCATACATCGACCAAAGGAAACTATATAGACAAACTGGAAGTGAAAGACTTACCACAACTCGGGGAAAAGCTATCCTCTGCCGATACGGCACTGATGGTGGAATAAATAACCTCCGATTACCCGTAACAGTTGCAGGCGAACCACCAGCTATTAGCTTCTTTTGCTCATCTATAATTCATAGGATAAGGATAAAATTAGAAATGACGTAGTCTCAGGTCTTTGTTTCGTCGGCATTTTAATGTTTACTTACTTCCGCGCATCATTGCAGCGCTTGTGGATGGTATAGCCTCAATGAAATTCTCCACGCGACGCTGAATCACCTCGCGATATTGTTTGATATTTTCTAAAACAGTATTATCTGGTAGAACGTATTCACTTTGGGTTCTAATAAATCCAATTTCACGCAACAAATCTGTAACACCAGCTAATGATAGCAGCTTTTCGCGAATAATGCGATTCTCGAGACGAATTGCCCGATACTTGGGGTTATGAGGCTCACGAATTACGTTGTCGAGCAGTATGAGCAGAATACGAACGGCCTCCAAATATGATTCTCGAGAATTTCGCTCGATTGCCATCAGTGAATTAGAGTTAATTGATTCCATTGTTCTAATGGTTTCACAGATGCGTTTGTGTGCGCGAATTTGTGTTGTTTTTATGAGTTTTTTTTTTTTTTATTTTTTTTTTATAAACAACTGGGATTTGAAATAAAAAAGCAAAATGATTCACTTATCGGCGACGACGAACAGACGTAGCCACCAACAACGTTTTGCGATTGGAAATGTGTACTTTGTATTTTAATTTCGAAGTTTGACAGTCAGCTGTTTTGTGAATCCTACTATTGATTTTAGTGGCATCTAGCGGGGGTGTTTATGACGTGGGGAAAAACAGAAATGTCTGCTTAGAAGTATGCAACATTCAGAGGACGTAAACGTTTCCAACAGTGTCGATGAAAAGAAACGCACAGCACTTGTCCATATATGTAAACATTTCTACTATTAAACAATTGCTGTCTTCCAGAATGTCTGTTGAACTGAATGTTTTAAAAATAGTAATCGTCACTCTTCTCTTAGTAGATAGGCTTCAACGATAAAAACTTGCTTCAACTCTAGAAGGCTAACATTATTCTCTCTACTCTGTTAAAGCTAACTAGGAGTAAAATGCGCTACCTGGTAATTAATGCAAAAATCTCAAGCTTGTACGAGTATTTACCTGGAGGCAGTAACTAATCCCTTTTCTTGGGAATGAGTATAGAGCGTTCTTGGTACAATCCTGTCTACTTATAATGGCCTTAAGTTAGAATTGTCACCAGGTCGATATCGTACATTTCGTGTGATTAATCATTAAATCTGTGTCTCCTAAGCCCGTCAACGCCAACAGGAAGAAAGATATCGGCACACCCTTTGATAGAGTCTATGTTTCGGAGTTATTGAGTAGAACTGGGATGAATAAGTTCTTGTACAGTCTCCTTCGTTTTTTGGGATAAAGCCTTACTACTCAATTGCCTTAACAGTCCAAAGAAACATTGATTGGCAAGAGTTGTTCTTCGTTTGATTTCGGATGAGATATCATTTTCAGAAGTGATAGCAAAGCCATGGTAGACGAGTTTGACAGCGATGCTAAAACTAAACATTGTTCTGTTTCTACATGCTGTCATACGCGGCCTTAAAATCAATAAAAATGTGGTGTGTATCGATTTGGAATCTCTGGATTTTCTCTCAGATCAGCGGTAGTGTGAAAATTGTTGTGCGGTGTTAGAATTTCCTTGCCTAAAACCACACTGATATGAATCGATTGGGTCGTTGACGAATGGTTCCAGGCGTTCAATCAACACGGCTGATAAGATCTGGTAGGCGATATTAAAAAGAATGAAGATGGCCTAGTACAGAGGGTCTTCTTTCTTGAGTATATATTTGAATTGATTTTACCTTCTATCTCCAAGACATCTCACCTGCTCAACCAACTGCTGCATTATTGCGTGTAGATGCATCATACCGTCGCTGACATAAACACTTGTCACAATTTTTGTTTGTTTGTTTCTTTATTATTAATGAAAATTGTTTTCTAAAATGTTACATCATATAGGCAAAAATATATATATGTATGTATGTTTATGTATAGTATATTATATTGATTTAAAAACAAAAATAAAAAATTCAAAGTCACATTTCACATTTAAGTTTTGTTTCTGTTTCTTTTTTTATTATTTTTACATACATTTAGAGGCAAAAATTTGAAACTTAACGATCGTCTAAGTAAAACAAATAAATGACCAATTAAAAAATGTGCATAATCACGATTAAATACCCATATAAGTATATAAATATATATTAAAGGCATATTCAAAGTGGACTGGATGCTTCTAATGGTTCACGAACATATTACATTGTTAGTTCTCTTTTTTTTTGTTTTGTTTTAGTACACAATATCAAGGAGGCAAGTATCAGGTTGTAACATAAGTATTGTAGGTTTTTTTTTTGCCATAACCAGCACAAAACCAATTTAATGCTGAGACTGCTATTGAAAATAGTATTTGGGATGTATTGCTCATTCAGTCTGCAAATTTCCTTGTGTAAGCATTTTTTACTGAATTTTGAAGTGGATGTATCGGAAGAGCACATTTGGCATATTTTATTGTTTTTGTTCCGGAAAAACCAGAATGGAAGTGAAGCCACAAAAGAAATTCAAAATGTGCTTAGAGAGTGTCTTCAGCAAATTCAAATGTTGGCGTTAGTTTGCAAAGTTTAGAAATGACAATTTTGACCCCGTTTAGGTAAACCAGAAGAGCTAGACGATGAGCTACTAAAGTCCACCGTCAAAAGAAGTCTGTTACGGTAAGGGAACTCACAAAAGAACTCAGCCGAAACCTTACAAAGAAAGATGGGAAAAGTCGTAAATATCGTAAATTAATTTTCAGCAAAAAATAGACACTTGCACTGCTCTTCTGTTCCGTCAGTTGATAAATGGTTACTTTACAAGAACATTAATCGTCGGCACCCATGGCTAAGTCCAGAAGACAGACCAAAAGAACATCCCAGAGATGGACTTCACCCGCTTAAGGTGTTACTGTGTTGTATGGTGGAATGCTGAGGGAATAATCCACTTTGAGTTGTTGTCTTACAGCCATACTATCAACGCAGAAATCTAATGTCAAAAGCTGTGCAGATTTAAGTCGGCCCTAAATCAGAAACTCCCATACCTGACTAATCGAAGGGGTGTTTTATTCCATCAGAATAACGCTCGCCCTCATACATCTAGGACCACCTGCACACAGTTACAAGAGTTCGATTGTGAACAAATTTTGCATCCGCCTTATTATTTTCCAGATTTAGCATCGATTAGATTTCTACTTGTTCCGATGTCTGCAAAACTTCTTTGATTAAACAAATTTTAGATCTTAGAACGGTGTCCGGGTTATTTTCTTCATCAAAGCCGAACAATACATTAAGAAGTTGCCTGAGAGGTGGGTAGGAGTGAAGGAAATTATTTACCATTCAAAAAAAGCGCAATACTTATGTTAAAAGCCTGATAATAAATGATGTTATATTTCAATAGAAGAAAACAAAATGAACTGATGAAAAATGCCACAAGTGTAGACACATAAAACAAACAAATTTAAATTTTCAATTACGAGCTTAAATGCTAACACAGATTTCTAAGTTTCCCTTTTAATGTCACAGAATAGAATAGAATATTAGAATAAGAACGTCATCGTCTTCCTCTCTAATCGTTGCTGAATTTGTTGATTGTTGTTTAGCTCTTTACTTGTTCTCTCTTTATTTACATTTTTTGTTTTCGTTTTTTTTTTTAAGCAATCTTTGTTTTGCCAACATTTTTTGTTTATGTTTTTTTTTAAGCTACATAATTACACACATATTTCAAGAACTAACATTTATTTTGTTTAAGATGGTAATACATATAGTTTTTGGTTCTCCTTTCTTTCTCAAAAATAAAAACATTACTTATATTATATTTGCCAAAGAAAATGAAGCAATAGAAAGGAAAAGTTATATTTTTTCTTTTTTAAATAAAAAAAAATAAAATAAACGATAAATATTACATTCAATCGCTGTTTATCGCTTGGAATATTTCTTGTTCTTGTTCATGTATTTAATGGAAAGGAATTTGTTGTTGATCGAGGATGATTGGTGCTGATTCGTGTTTTATTTTTATTTTTTCTGTTGTTGTTGTTCTTGTTCTTTTGTTTGATTGTAGGTTTATTGTTTTCCTTGTAAATCTGTAGGTGAGTTCAATCCCGATGATGTGTTATTGTCGTGTAAGGCATCGTTGAAACTTGCAACCGAACCCGATCGTGAGGTTGTTACTTTTGTCTAAATAAACAGGACGTGGATTTGTTATAAATAATAAAATGTGTTTTGTTATTAATAAAAATAAACAAAATTGTTTGTGGTTTTTTTTTACATGAAATTGGTGAAAAAATTAAATTTTGATTGATGTCGCTGCCAGATTGATTTTTTCAATTTTTATTTTTTTATCTTTGTGAGTATGGGTTAGACTTACTTTGACATTGCCATAGGCAGAGCCAACACGCTCTTCGATGGAACGCATCGATTCGGAATTCTTCATTTGGGATAGTTTTGAGGAAATTCCACTTGTGATATCACCAAAGATCGAGGTGGTCTTCTCGGCTGTTGTTTTAAATACCGATTCTGTGCGTTGATAGCTGGAAGTTGATTTAGGAAAGAAAAGAAAGGGAAATATTGTGATTAGAGAATTGGGTTTTTCTTTTGAAAGCAGAGAACACCTAGGACACCATTGAGTTAGTAGTATACATCCATGGACATCTGCGGTAGTGTAATGGGTGTTTACACGACATTTACAGCACTCTAGAGACTAAAAGCAACAGATTACATAACAAAATGTATAAGCAATGAAACGTTATTTTCACGAACACCCAGGTTTGTAAGTTGGCCTTTTGTTAATGAGATAGTTTGTGATACGAGTTTGATCTTTTTACAACATGTGGGATGCATAAACCATATAACAATTTTCGCTTAGCGGTGAAAACATGTCCACCTTGACATGGTGGCAGTAGAAGTTTTGCTAATTCCTTATATTTCGGGGCCAACGCAATTGGGCAAGTCAATACTTCTGTATGCGGCCTTAATATGTGCATCAGCGATAAGCCATAATTAGAAGGACGAACTCAGCACACAGAATTCTGTCAGCGGACGTGAGGCTAATTCCAAATATTGGAGGACCAAAGCAAATGAGCAAGTCAATACTTCTGTATGCGGCCCTAATATGGGCATCAGCGACGAGCCATAAATAGAAAGCTGAACTCGGCGAATAGAATTCTGTCAGCGAATACGATAGGTATAGTTTCAGGCCGAAAGCCTGTCGATCTAGAAGCGAAGAAAACCGCTACACTACGCGAAAACGAACATGACAAGCAACCATTGAACCTATTAAATCAGAATGGCAACATAGCTGGAACATCACAAAAGCGAACTCGGTAAACCCTTTAACACACATTGCCGACGTAATTATGACTGATATGAGCAGGAAATCATACATCACTTCCTATGCGTAAGTAACCAGAGCCACACTTCAGACACTAGCCAATCTTTTCTTCAATGACCTAGGTTAGGTTAGGTTGTAGTGGCTATCTCGAATGGCAACCACACTAAGACCAGATAAGATCCTTTGTGCTACCGCATGGATCTGTACTTCACCAGAATACTACCCGTAGAATCAGCCGGGGCTATGAAGCGTTGGAGACTGCCTATGCTGATGTCGGCCAGTTCGTTTAGGCTGTGCAGGAAGGTGGCTCTTAGGTGTGCTATTTTTCAAGCAGGGAGAGGGCCGGGCATGTGCTGAGTAGGTGGAGAATTGTCTCCTTCTCTTCCTCGTCCAAACAGATTTTGCAGAAGTTATTGTAGAGGAGACCCAGCCTATTGGCGTGCTTGCCGATGGTGCAGTGTCCCGTAATGACACCTACTATAGTGCTTATGAGCAGTCAATGACCTAACAGAAATCTAAACAAAAACCAATTGCAGAATTAATCTGTTTTCTGAAGTCCACCACTGGTTCGATTTGAGAATTTGTAACACCCTCTACAAAGTTACACACCTTCAACAACCAAACGACGCTACTGCGTTAATTGGGTTCTTGGCCTGGTAGCGTTGAACCATCGTCCCTACCTAAACAAAATTAGTGAAAAAAGTTTAGCTTCTGTATGATAATGCGGCGCAGGTTGACAGCGAAAGTGCGGGTTTCAGGAAATCAACTATTCACACGGTCCTGACGTTTTGATCGAATCATGGAATACAATCAAAAACAAGAATCAAAAGTTCGAAGGAACGAACAGCCTTCAGGCTAATCCTTACAACAGTAGATATGTACATGATACAAATGAATACTTTTAAGTTATAATTTGAATGTTCTCCCTTAACCGTTAGTACAGAGTTAGATTGAAAGTCCTGAATAGTGTTATTCCCCACATTAGTACATAAACCATATTATTTCTTGATCTGAATTCAAATCCTTTGTTAACATGTTTTGGTTAATCAAAAATAAGTAGATTAGGACGACAATAGTTTAAGTGTTAAGACTCTTGTTAGTGAAACATTGTTTTTGTGAGTAAGTGTGCTCATATAAAACGCCACTAATTCCACACAATACTCTGGAGTTTTGCTTTTAATTACTTACAGTGGTGCATCATGTACAGCTTTAGCAATATTCTCCACATTTTTCTCAACTGATTGGTAACTTAAAAACGTATAATAAATTAAATCACTTATTTTGTTTAAACTATAATAAAGTTGTTGTAAATTGTTGGTGCATGAGTATCATTTACTATTAAATTTATAACAATTAATAGATAGCTATATGTAAATAAGTCCAATCACCAAAGTATATCAGAAGTTATAAGTGTAATACTTACACAGAACTTTCCTTAACAGATTTAAGTCCTTGATTTACGTCATCGGTGAGCTCCTTCCACACGGTTATACCTAGTTTACGTTTAAGATCTGATGCGAGTCTGGTCTTTGAAGCTAGCACTGTTCGAAGTGTATTGATTTCTTCTTCAACTTGCGCGAGTTCCTAACGGAAAAAAAGAAAGAAACCCATGTATATTCTTCTTCGATGGGGGAAATGATTTAGAATACTCACTTGACTCCATTGGGCTCTTTGCTTTTCCTGTTCTTCAACTGTTAGAGCTGCAAACTCCGCGGCAATATCTGCTGATGCAACAGATGCTGGAGATGCTGGCTCTGACATCTTTTGTGAATTATCTAGAAAATAAAAACGAATAGTAAATATTTATCTACAAAAGCATAAAAAAAAAAAAAAAAAGCGCTAATTGCGAAATGCAAAGGAGAAAGACCTTTCGGACGACAGCAGCAAAAACAACTTCTATAAGCTCTTAGACAGAACATACGAGTAGTACCCTAGGTATGACTTCTGGATTAAATTGGGAACAGAGGTCAATTTTGGTACGACTGTTGGTAAGAACAACCTCTGTGGATTGAATGTCCAAACAATATCACTATCGAGTTGCAGCCAAAGTACAGATGCGTAGATTACAAACACTGCGAAGTTAAAGAAATTCTGTGAGAAGATTTACGATCGAGTGTCTTTTAATCTCTTAATCGCATGCAGCCAACATTAAGTGCAGAGAACCACTGCCAACAAGCCAGCAAGTATGAAGACCCTGATATGCTTAGTTTCAGCAAGCGATACAAAAATACCCCAGCATAAGGTGGTGCTGTTTAAAAGATCACAAGAAGTGTTCGTCCGCTCTGAACAGAAAAGAAGAGAGAAACACGAGCACGAGAAGCATGCTATTGCAAAAGATTTTGCTCAGGATCAAACCTGCGTCCTCTAGCCTAGCAGTTCAACGCACCAACCACTAAAAATAAAACGCGTGTCCATGATTTCGAAAGACATCATGACACATATATCGTAGTAGAAGTGTTGTAACTTTTTTCTAAGTTCCCATTGAAGGTTGGCCTTGAGAACCGAGAGAAATGTCGTCAAAACTGTGAATTCAAAACTTAATTAAACTATTTTCTTTTGAATTTCTCGAACAAAACAAATCTCTATTCAATTCCGTAAAAAAAAACTTGAGACCGCAAGAAGAAGGACATAAACTATTTTCTTTCACAATGATTTAGTTGAAAAGCAAACAAGGACACGTGCTATTTTAATTCTAAATCCTTTTAATGCAATTTAACCTCATGTATATATGTGCGAGTATATTTTTTCTCCTTGTTTCTTTAAGACGACAAATCGGCTCACTGCAATGTTTGATAAGTTGAACAAAAGTTCTCCAGTTAAAGTGAAGAAAGGTGAAGTCGAGTGAACAGCTTCTATTCATTAACCACTTCATATTTAAGCCTCAACATTTAAATATTGGGTTGTAACGTAAGAATTGTATAATTTTGGAATGTCTGCAACAATTTCCCGAAAAATTTGCATCAAATGCAATAATTTACGATGTCGTCAATGTGATTTTAGGTTAGGTTTGTTAGGTTTTGGCTTACGTTACGTAACAGTGAGACGGTGGACTTCAGTTTCAGTAGCTCATTGCCTAGCTTGAACTCGCTAAAAACAACCTTTCCGTACACATTTTGAATTTCTCTAGTGGCCAAATATGCTCCTCCGATACATCCACTTTACGCCACTAAACAATTGGTCCACACGCTGCCAGGTTAGGTTCAACCCTCACTGCCGTAGTTGCGACAATTTAGAAGAAAAGGAAACCATATTCCACTTTCTCTGTGACTACCCAGCACTAGCCAGCGAACACTGGGAAAACTCTTCTTCAAGCAACTATCTGAGATTTCTAACGTAAAATTCTGCAACATCATCAACTTTCTTAATTCCACAGGATGGATCTGAAAACTACACTCACAGCTACGCCCATCACCATCCAGGTCACGTGAATTGTGGTATCAAAACGTCGCATTCGGGCTACTTGTGTCTCTGGCAGGCTTACCAGTTTCAACCACTTCTACCTACCTACCTATATAATTGGACTTTCCTGCAAATCCGTCAACAAATTTCAACCAGAAGCTCAAAGCCAAAAGCTATAACCTGAAGACTTTATGTGCTTATATTGCAATTTTTACTACAGTAGTCGAATTTGTCCAAGTTTCAACAAAGTCGAATGTAAATAACTGCCATCTGACCGTAATCATACTCACTCAGACCTTTCTTATCTTTTTGTCTTTTCAGATTGGACATTCCACGTTAGAGGAACACAATGGATCCGCATGAAGCTGAGATGCAGCCACGTCTCCAACATACCTACCATCTGAACACACAATAGTTGTCGTTACATTTGACGTGCAATAAAATAAAATCCCCCAGCTGTAAAAACACCAAACAAAATTAAAGGTACAAGGCACGATCAAACTTTTGGCTTTTCCCAGCAACCCTTTCACATAACTATCTTGACAACTTTTATAATTTCAACTTTTCATTAAGGAAAACTATTTAATCTTCTACATATTTTACTTACATACTTCATGTGTTGTTGACAAGAGTGGCATAGAAAGGAAAAGAAAAATAAACAATTTCATTAATTATTTCACAAAACGAAAAGAAAAAAAAACTCTCATGCTAAAGTATAATTAATCTAGGTAACAAATGAAATACAATGCACAAGTGCTACCTGGAGGAGACTTTCTCTCCAAATCAAATTCAGAATTGTGATGATGATTCATTAGCAAATAGATTAATAAATCGAAAGAAAGAATTAAACAAAAAAAAAGAGAATGTACATATTCGCATTTTGGCATACAACCACACACACAAGAAGGCACTTAGAAAGTCACCCTTCTGTGTCGAGTTCTATATAATTTATCATCGATTGGAATGTATAATCTACTTATTAATTATGCATTGTACATACAATTCAATTTCCAGCGGCAAAGAGTAGAGCGAAGGGGTACATTAATGGATATCAAGTGCGGCGCCTATAAGTAGGTACATTACTCTCGCGTTGTCGTCGTTGCAACAGAACTGATTGGCAAAAGAATAAATAAATTATAGAGCTGCATCATATAGGGCGTAATCGTTACGTACTATACGTGTACATCTGATGCATAATTATCTTTGTATAAACTGGAGAACGACTTTTTTGAAGAACATGTAATTACAACAGTGATTTTGTTTCCACACTCCAAATGGTTCGGTTCGTGCTTTTGGCACTAACTTTGATCGCAATTGTTTTATTGATTCCAAGGTTAAATAACTTCTGTTATTTTTATACTCGGCCTAGCGGTTTTATATTTGTATACAATTTAATTTGATAAAACACTGGCACATGCAGAACAATAAAAACAAAAAAAAAAAAAAAACGGCGAAAGCATTCCACATTCGATGTTCAATTTATCTCGATTGGATTGAAGTTTTCAAGCATCTGTTTGAATATATTTTCACAACGAAATGATGTGTCGTATGTATGCACAGTTTTATTAATCGACAATTTATTCGTTTCCTTTGTCGTATTTCTATGCTCTAGTTGATTAAAAAAAAAAAAAAAAAAACTGTCGATGTAGGTCAGGTTATTTAGAATTAAAAACTTTCACTGGACTGCTTACAAGTGTGTAGGTTTTGAAATGGTGCACTCTTGCAGTAGGCCGCAATCCGGGTCCTTTGTGGTATCCCCTTTTGAAATATGTGAAGTATAATACGAGTTGTATGTGAAGGACATTGAAAAGTTGTGGGTATTTGAATTTTCTTTTCTTTTGTTCTCTGCCACTGGATCGAATTGCTGCATTAATTTATTTGAGTCCAGGCCAATGACTAGGCTCTAATTAATCCTCTCATCTGTTCTTTGCCATCAATCAGTCTTCTTCACAACAAAAATCACCTCCAAACTGATAGACATTGAGGTTAGTTGCTTTCTTGAACCACTAGAACTACACAGATTAGTGACCACATCGTTGTTTTCCTCAAGCGGACGTTTTACCAATGACCAATACTGCCAATCCAGCTTTCATGGGGACCCTACTCTAGATTTGTTAAGAACTATGAGGAAAAGCTTGAATTTGTTAGCACGCAGCACATTGTTATACTCAGCTGAGTCTCTAGTCCAAGTTCTGGATTATCAAGGTCAACTACTGCCGCAGGAAAGCTGCCTTTAATGGCTTTGGAAAGTTTAAGCTCTGATATTGCTTGCATTGTACATCCCTGAGTGGTAAAGGCATGTCGTTGCGCTAATCTCTTTTAGAGTAAACTGCAACCAGCTCAGTTTCGGACGTATGCTTGCTGTCGAGGTGGAAGTAGCAAGTGGCACTCTGTCTTTGCTTTAACCAGTCCCCTGATAATCCATACCATTTCACAGGACTTTACGATAGCTATCTAGTGCCAAGTCCCTGCGCCCTGTTTTTACAACACTGCATTAACCTGGTGATGATGATGCCATCGAGTATCTGAAGGTGCGTCCAGACCGAAGGAAACATTTAAAAAATATTTAAAAAACATTTAAGAAAAAAGAAAACATTGCGGAAACGTTTCTGAAATGTGTCTGAAATGTTTTTTTTTGTGTGGACGCCGATGAAACATTTCTGCAATGTTTCTGAAATGTTTCTGTAATGTTTCTCAGTTTCCCATTCGTGATGGAAAATTATTATTGTTTCTCAGTCTGTATGTTGTTGAAGTATAATTTTGTTTGGAAAAAAAGTAGAAATGTCAAAAAGGCGTGGAGTAATGAAGATACCATTACTGTATCCACTTAAACTGCCGATTTTGAGATCTTGTAATAAATTTAAGTCTCCTGAACTTTCTTTACTTTTAAAAATATATCTTTGCCACTGTTTTCTATTTTTTTCAGGATGATGAAGCATTACGCTATTAATCCGACCTGTTTTAAATCCATATTCTAGTATGTATAATACCTTATAATGGATAAAATGGAAACATTTCAGAAACGTTTTTTAAGCAATGTTTCCGCAATGTTTCCTTCGGTCTGGACGCACCTTTACGTTCAATGACGACGCTCTGTGTTCTCTCCGTAAATACAGGAAAGTGGAATTGAAATAAACGCAATGCCTAAACAAGTTTTACGCTAGCGACTGAGCTTCCACACATCCAAGGAGGTGCTGGAGCGTACTTCTTATTGCAATCGGCTTTTCTTTTCTTTCTGTCATATGTCTTGAGGAAGGTTAGAGTGGCTGCCATTGTGAAGCCAATAAATTAAGGCCATGATTGATGAATATTACTGTCGTGCAAGTCCTTACATGGCATTAAAGGCACAATTAAGCGAAAAAACTTCGCAACCAGATATGTTTGTGACGAGAATAGAAGATTGAAACCTTAATTCATGACTTTATGTGCTTGGCGATGTCGAAAGCTTTACAAGCAATCTAAAGTAGCCAATTGAAGCACAGCAGAAGTTACGTGTCAACTGAAATGCAGTCAACATTCATCCACTAACTTACCAATTTCTCTGAAGCAAACGTAAGCCCATCATCAGAATGGTACTTGATACCGTCTTAAGCATCATAATGTCTTCTTTTGGCATTCTTTCGAAACTGTGAAATTGGCTAGACCGATTACTTTACTCCAAAGAGTAACGAGTTCTCTCCATTTTGAAGCAAATTGTTTTGAGGCATTGATATCAACGAAACACATATAGTTACCCTCCCAAAACACATTTTGAGACTAGACAGGTCTGGGTACAGATTTAAAGTGATAATATTGTAAGACACTAACTAGTCTTTTTCTTTCACAGACTTCTTTAAATCCTCTTTGCAATTGATTTGGCAGGAGACGTAGAAGACAGATTTGAGAAATTATCATATTAAGCCGAGCCGAGTGGTATAAATCCAAGCTAGGAAGTAGTTACAATGACACAATATTAGAATGTGAAATCGTTGAACTCATAAGGCGTAGTACCCACTTTAACAGAACAAACCAAAAGGTAACTCTTTTCATTGCTAAACCTTAACAGAAAAAAAAAAAAAACAAAACGCAGTAGTTCCATGCGATCAATAAACATTATTTTACCCCATCCTGATTTCTTAGCACGCGAAATTCATCAAAAAGCGGAAAGAACTGTCACAACATGCGAAAATAAACTGCTTGCTCCGAAGTTTTTACGTGACACGCTTACAAAAATACTTTATCGTTTCAAACAGTGTGTACTCCTTTTGGTTGGGGGTTGGCGAGGACATTTTATGGAATATTAAAAGATTAAGTAAGTAGAAGGACAAACCCTCACAAATGTTAATGACTTAGGGTGAACAACAATATACTCGTAAGAACGTATGTAATGGGTCTAAAAACACAGTCACAATTGGTGGACATGTCGGTCTCTATGCTAGGTAAGACGATGAATTGAACATGATACACCGACTTCGCATGTCTTTTCGGTTTTACCACTAATTAATGTTCTGCCCGGACAAATTTCAAATCAAAATCTTTTCTTCCTAAGGCTACTTCAAATCGTTTCCCTCGATATATGTAGGTATGTACGTAGAAAGCAAAGAAAAGCACAAAACAAAGAGAAACAAAATTTCTTCCTCAATTTTCCACTTTAGTTTGATTTCGTGGAAGTGGGATTTGTTGAATTGTTAGCTCACATTACCTGACATCACTGTTGTTGGACTTCCGATGTTGAGAAACTTTTTATAATTTTCACTGCTTGAGATCTTGGCCAGATAGGGTTTGGAAAAATCTATAAAAGTCACTTTAACATCTCGCATTGTTCGTTTGGTGAAAAATTTTAGACGAAAACGCTTCGCAAGTGACATTTGCGGTTGGCTGGGATTTTGTTTGATGCCAAACTCAGCCTCAGCCGTTTGATATTCCAGACCATCAAAGTCACTGTGTGCATCGTAGAAAATCTGATCTAAGGTGAGATTTCTCAGGTATAATTCAGTCTCGTCGGACCAATCACAAGTGCCTGCATTGTTTGCATTCCCATTGCTATCGATGTATCGCTGATCGAACTCTGTTATTTCATCTAATGATGGTGTTAGGCAATTGTCCAGCTTTGGTATGTATGGATCTTCGATAAACTCTAGACTCACGGGTTCGTTGTCGTTAAGTTTCTCTTGGTCTCCATCTTCGATGGTATTTGGGTAAATCACAGACATAGTTGGGGGTTAGACTTTCTTTGTGGTAACACTATACAGGATATCACATTTTGGACGCCATTACTTAGGAACAAGCACTCTCAAGGATACTTAATCGTACATCACTGTGTGTGTGTGTGTGTGTAGGAATTTAATCGCGCGCCACGACACTAACAAGATAAATCTAGCACTTGACTAACTGTGAGTAGTTTAGTTAGTTTAATGTTACGCCACCACGCCGTGAAAACCAACTAAACCAACGAAAGTTCGAAGAATCGTGTCAGTCAGTCAGCCAAGCCAGTCAGCACAGCACAGCTGGTTGGCTTGTTGGCTGCTCTGCCAACTTCATTACACGTTGCTAAAGTAACTCCCATTCTGGTTTTCTTCTTCTTTTTTTTTTTCATTTTCTTGGTCTTGTTCGTTGCTTTTCTGTATTTACTTCGTCTTTACGATGGTGGAAGTGGAAGTGGAAGCGCACATTGTTGTCGATTCTCTTTTGAACCAGTTTAGAAGGTAACGACTTTGGTGTGTGTGGCAGAACGGCTGTCGTGACTTACCAGTGGTAAGACTGACATATGTTGGTAATACCACGCTATGAGCGTGTAATTTGAGAAGTATAAACGTTTTAAGTGCCCAAAGTCAGAGAGAGATACTCGATTTGTGGTCGTGAATTGAAGAGAACAATTGATGACGTTGTTGGATACTACTAGCTTTGAAGGTCTGAGATACAATGACCTGATGATAGGTTTCGATGGAGAGTTTTTCTAATGACTGTGTGAATTATTTTAACATTTGTTTACGACGAATATATGGTAATTATGTTCGTTTGTCGGTAGAATACGTTTGAATTAGCATGTGCGAAAGTATTAGGCAACTAGGTGCTTCTGGTTTAGAGTATTACCTGGCGCTGCCGGGCATAAATTGAAAGTATATTTTACATAATGCTCACTGAGTCGAGAAGTGAAGAAAAATGAAAACTTTACGCGATGATGACGTTGAAACATAGTTCTAAGAAGTAAAACCGAGAAGCAGGAGATTGAGAATAGACAACTTTATTGACCTTGATCCACCTGTACAAACTGGTGGTGTACACAAGTGTTTTAACACTATAGCGTTGTTGAATTGAAGTTGTTTAGTAAGAGAGTAACCTTTTCGTCAAATAAACGGAATGACATTCAAGTAAATACAATGGTCTTTGAAAACGAGTTGTAAAAAGGTGATATGTACTAGAAACATAGCAGTCGAACCTACTCTTTCAAGTACATATCAATGGCTTTGATCTTTTTTGCAGCTTTTAGAGCTTAACTGTTCAGCGGGAAGAAGAAAAAATGTAACTTAATGCGTCTAAGCACACTTTGGCCAGTTGAAGGTTACAGAGAATATCTGTTTATAGAACTCTTCACAACACCAGTACCATCCACATCACCATTGACCATTGTCAGTTGTTTTAGCCGCAGTGCACGGCATGTCAAATCATGGACAGTCGAACGTGATAACTTCGGTAGTGCTCTACAACTCAGCAATATGGGCTGAAGCCAGATCATAAAGGTGCATGATTGAACCAACAAACCGGCACTGCGCAATAAGAGTATGCAGTGCATTTAGGATAATATCACAAGACCCAATCTGTGTAAGGACTTCTTCTAATTGACATACTGGTCATATGAGGAACCAGGAAACTGAGTCTTACCACTAACAAAGTAAACACATTAGAGACGACAAACAACGATTGGACGTCTCAACGACGCCCACATGGACAAGCCGCAAGCATGGTGAAGTGGACTTCTACAGAACGCAGTTACTTAGTGGGCACCGCACAGATGCTTTCTCGCGTATCTTCACAGATTCAAGCACGATAACTCTCCGCTTTGCGTCCAAACCCAGGAAGACACAGAACATGTGTTTTGCTGACTGTCCGCGTTTCGAAACCGAGAAACATGCGCTGACGAATGAGCTTAGGGAAACACTAAGCCCTGAGAACATAGTAAAATGCTTGACTCAATCAAAGGCGAGATGGAATGCTGTGAAGGATTGGTCAAAACAAGTTATAACACAGCTAAGGAACATCGACCGAGAGAGGTGTCAGACTGAAGAAGTCCTCACAAGATTGTGAGTACCCTGTAAAGTATTGAGTTTGTTCTTGTCCGATTGCCAAAGAAAGCGTCGATATAAACATACATACTTCTCCATCGAACGTTTGAAAACACAGACTACTCTGTACAAAGCATAATATGCCGATCCACGTATCATACACTACAGCTCTGCCTGTCATCTCTGTCAAACTTAAGACAGCACATGCATTAGCAGAAAGTTTAAAGGATTTGTTGATACAGGGCCTTTTTTGTTATCTTTTGCAACACTGGTGGCCTTGACAAAGAATTTATCCACTTTCGATTAGCTTTCAATTAATCGGTCAAAAAACACCCATTACTCATTTACTGATGACAAATACACTTCAGCAGACAATCTAAAATGACGAAGCTGACAGAGATGTCTGCTTTTCCTCAAAACATACCCCATACCAAGTGTTTTACAAGGTTTGAGTCATTCATACATGATTTGTTTAATGGTCTCTATTCCCGACAAGTGTTCCTCCGATAGCCAATTATTTTAAAATCTAATCTTAACACCCCAAATCAGTTTTATGACGCACGTAATAGACGATACAACTGACTTTACACAATACCCTGACTCACTGTACGCAGACAATCCATATTTGGCAGCCAAATTTTAAGCCATGTGGTATGTTGTAAGTGTTCACGTTGCAACAAAAAGTTCATGCAATATACAAGTACGTACATCCACATTCTGCCGACAATGTGTAGTTGTTTTGCTTTGCTTACTTGGAGTACACAGGGAGCACATTGTATGTCATCGTGTCTACTACTACTCTTCGGCTTTGCTAATGGACAAATCGATAGAAAAATAAATTAATATTTTCTTATCTCTCGCATTTTATTGCTTCGCTCCTTATGCAATATGAACAAATTTGGACAATGACGATGAAGAAGAAAACCTAAGCCCTGCAGTAATTTATGTCCGTTTATTCCCTCCACTTCTTGTGCTTTTTTTGACACTTTATGGGATTTGGCAGATCGAAAGCTCGCAATCTCTCATGGTAATAATCATCGTGTGGCTTTGGACGTGTAATCTGATAAAGAATTGGCCATATCTTCTTTGGGTTGACTGCGTGGCATAGAATCTGGAACTGAATCATTCTTTTGTATGTAACTACAAGAAGCACAAGTCGTCCGTCGGTTTATGGGTTCCATGCTATTAAGTTCTTTCTTTCTTTTTCTTTAGCATTGTGACTCATATTAAGTGCTCTTCGTGTGATAACCAGGGCACCTCCTGCTAATGTTTATTTTTGGTAAATATATGCATAAGAAGCTGGGGAAGAAAAAAGATCTGCATTTTGAGTGTTAATCTCTTTAGTGCGACCAACTATTGGCAAAAGAATTTGTGTTTTATATGGCGAGACGTTTTGTAAATCTCAAATGGAATAGGTGCCACTGTTCTCATAGTTCTAAGTTAGATTTATGGTACCACTTGCATAGACAATTTATGGGTGAACTATACGAGCTGTACAGCGACACTACATGGTCAAGAAGATCCGTGTACAACGATAAAGATGGCTAGGGCATGTAGAACAGATTACCATCAATGCTCCAGTCCCGAAGAGTCTTCAACTTTATCCGTTTTCGGCTTCCTTAATGAAAATGAAGCAAACAATGCAAACCACAAAACTCATGCCATTTGAATGCTTGTTCAGATCTGGGAAGCAAATTTTTCACGTGTGTCTCAATTTAAAATCTTTAACGAGGGTGAAAATTCATTCCTGTAGGCAGTGTAGTCCATGGCCTTGAAAAAATGCGTCATACTCACAACGACTATTGATTTTGTGTTGTGAGCGCAGCGACAAATGTTTCATTTTTAATCTCACAGCTCTGGGTTCTCACGGCTCGGGGGCATGCACCTCAAGCAAAATCTACTTTTGTCTCGAATATTCGTGAAGGTCAAACACTGGAAAATCGAAATGGCATTGATGTGAGTGAAGAACTCTTCTATTAGTTGCCTAGCCAGTATGCATATTGTTTCATTAAAATCTGACAATTGGCCTTCACGGATTACTTAAGGTGGCGCTACAGTCCGGGGTGGACCTGGGCCTCAACCAACAAGCGTCTCCACGGATTAAATAGCATAATTGTTGGGTTCATGTCGAAATCGATCCATGGTTTCTTAAAATAACTCTTCATCTGCAACTCCAAACCAAAACTGCACCGAGCCCACACTAAGGATTATTGCATAATAGCTTTCGATAAGTACCAGGGCTAAACAGTAGCTTAACAAGTAATAAAAAGCTGCTACTCACTGAAGCGTGAAACCATGCTGTCCCACAGACCGGTCTTTTATATGTTACGTACTGAGTCCGAAGACCACGGCTCAGTAGGCGCACGCAAGTGGAAAGGGACCTCAACCAACAGATCTTGGAGGATAAGGGGACGGGACGAGAGATGAATTGGGTTGCAGGTCAATGACACATACCCCACGAGGCGTGACAAAAAGTGAATGATTCATTCAATTGGCGACGTCCTTGGGTCAAAACTAAATGCAGATCGACATTTCTCATCGATTTTACTCCAGCTGCCACCAATTTCTCACGCACATCTCCACGAAAAACTGTCTGACATACTGTACATGTCCAACCAACGAAACCATAGCACGACAAAAGAGAAAAAATAAAAATAAAATAAATGATAATAGAGGAAGAGGAGTGAAAAATGGAAAAACAGATGCTCTTGCATGTATAAACAATAAAACAAAAGAATTTCACGACTTTTCCCTGCCACGTAGCAGTTTTACAAACTATTTTCCACTCAATTGGAATTTTACAGACTTTCCGACTCCGCAAAGAAACCTCGTTTCGTACCCCAACAAGAAGTCTCCATTTTTCAAGAGGAATTCTCTTTTCCAACATCTAACTGGATTCAATTCACCGCAGACAAGAGTTGTGGAAAATTTCTAAATTCACAATTATCCATGATAAATCTAACAAACAATTGATTGGAACAATTTCGGCAGCGGCTTCGGTGAGGCGTATGAAAAACAATTGAAAAATGTAATATTGGTTAGGAAATTCCAGGGGGTACGGCAGCTCCAAAATGTAAAACACAAAACTTTGGCATGCAACTACGCATAAGAATTTCAATTTTGAAACAAGCAAATTACAATGTTTGATGTACTTACGGTCATCCATTGTTTGCTGAATTTAATAAAACACACTATAGGGTTGCACAAGAATTATTTTATTTAAATTTTTTTGATTGAAAAACTAATTTGTTGCTTGCGAACAAGAATACACTGCACTTGACAAAAACTGTTCAACGACAGAACGAAACGAACAGCACTCGTTCGTATGTGTTTTTTCTGATGTGACGTGTGGTAACGAGTGATTGATGAAATCAAAGAAGAACGTCAAAAATTTCAACAGGGATGTGATGCAAACAGATATGAAATGTGAAATGATATGTAACGTAATGTAAAAGAGTAATTTTGAAAATGTTCGCTTAAACTTAAAATTGTTTTTGTATTTCATACCAAAATGAAACACCAACTTAAATTATAAATGCATAACATGTTCACATACTTCCCAATCGTATGAAGGGCTGTGGATTTGTTAAGAAATATCAACATTTGTTGGGGTTACATAATGTATCTAGTCAATAAATGAATGTCAGATTCATAATGGTCATTTGTTTTACTTATAGTGACTATATTGCACAATGCAAATCGAGATGCGAAAACGTTGCATTCTCTCAGCACTAGTGTTCTTCGCGATTAACCGCAGTTAGGCTGTTTCAAATTTTCGTACGAGAAAGCTGCAAAATCAATACAGCGTTGAGCAGACTAATGGCAAATTGGGGAGATCAATGGTAAGTTGGCGTTCACTACTTATGACAGTCATGCAATCTTCCCTTCTGAATGGTTATGAGATCTGGGTTGATGAGCTCAACAAGGAAAAAGTGTCAGAACAAGCCAATCTCGTAACCGTGGGATCTACTAGCGACGGAGAGAAAGTACATTTACAAGAAGCAGAAGTTAGGAAGAAAACGGTAACAGCGAAACCAGGGAGATGCGTGGTGATCTTTGCTGACAAGAATGCTGGAGCATAGAACATAGGGGAAGATGAACTGCAAGGCTGATCGAAAAAATCACGGATTGGACGGCTTGTAGGTTTACGGAGGTGCGTTTCAACGAATGCTTCAACACATGTTCTTCGAAGGCATCGGATGGAGAGTATGCTCCAGGAAGTGCTGGAGGTGAAAAAGGGAGAACAGGACATACGTTTAACCAAGACCACATAAGATTGAAGTCCCATAGAAGCTAAGAAAAGCAGCAGCATCCTAATGCAAGAAGCTGTTCCGGGGTTGCTTGTGGTTGTGCAATTCTTTACTTAGGTCTTTAAAGAAAGTTTTGTGTGAAGTGAGAGATAGGGTTAGTGATTACGGGAAGAAACTATTAAGTGTCTATTGCTTCTATATGAGGTCGAAAGAACCTTCCAGTATTTTTAGCAAACTCAACGATATCACCAATCATTTAAGTAGTCCTTTAGTGGCTGGACGACGACAAAGGAAGTTATTTAGGTCTACCTCTTCCTCAAAGTTTTTGCAGGTTGCGGTGTTAACAAGTCCAGTTCTTTGTGCATGCTTATTGAGATTTGTATGCCCTATAAAAGGACATTCACCTCCTTTGAATCGCGAATACTCCGTGCCTGAAAACTGTGACATGTGGATCGAGATGTATGGCTAGATCGATTTGCCGTTGTAAGCAGTATACTTCCGCCTCTGGTTCGTTCGCGATATTGGACCGTCTCTGTATGATGCTATTCCTTCATGGTGTCCTGGTTACTGTTATAGTATTATGCATCCATAACTCGCTGAGAAGTTGTTAACAAGGTTGAAGCTCTTGTCGACAAATATCTTTTAAAAGTCTTATTTTCTCATTGACTCTTTCATATATTTTTACAAGAAACACTTTCGGATTTCATAAACGTCTTATTTCGATACCATTTTATATAAACTATTTCTCAAATTGACAATTAATTTGTACCATTGCTTATGCATACGTTATATGTAGTTTATAATTTCAAAATTTTCTCTTTTTGGACGGTAAAAAAAAATCATGAACAACTAAAATATCTAAAAGTACAATCTATCGTATTCTACGTAATCTATTTTCAGGAATTCTTCGAGGGTCTTTTATGTAATCGATTTTTTTTAAGGGTCTTCTTCCTTATGGCTTTCATCGTCGGTGTGCTGCTTGAGTAGACATAATTCATTGGCAGCATTTCAGGGAGTAAATTATGATCTCCATTCTGGAGATCTAAGCGCTGCATTGATTTAACCTCACCAGGTATACAATGGGTATGGTAGTAGATTTTCATGATCCTTGTCAATGGCCTTTATCACCTCTTACATCGAAAACATAATTTGATCACACGTTTCACCGACCTCATTTGGTGAATCACTTGTTCCTATATCAAGAAACAACAAGCATTAGTAGGGAATTCAATAAGTTTAAGTGGTACCATGCTTGCCTGCATTAAATTGAAACACATGGCTATCAATGCCATTCCTAGTAGCAAATACACAGCGCACAGTATAAAACTTACTTCTACCTTATCCTTATCGGCAGTTATCTGAAGAAAAAATAGGAACGACTTTGTAATTGATGTAATAAAAGTTGAGGAGATAGTTCTTACCACTTGTTCCCCCGGTACAATGTCCCCAAATCCAATACTGCTCAGCGATATGAAACAAAAATAGCTTCCATTTAATAAATTCCAATTTTCCCATTTTCCAAACAAGAACGCTCCGAATAAGATGTACCTTCATTTGAAAGACGTCATGTATACCATTTTTGAATAACGGTGTAGAAAGCAGTCTTACCCAATCATAATGAATAGACAAACTGTTACTGGAACTGTCACTGTTGATGTATTCGTTTGGATTTCTGCTTCAATTTCGGAATCATCATCATCGTTGAACTCATTTGTGTCAGTTGAGCTCTGATCACTGGATTTGCTAGATTTTGACTCACTTTGTCCTTCTTCCATACTGTCAACCTGTGGAAAGGAAATCCTCAAAGAAAATGTTCAAATCAGTGACAGCTGTGTATACTTACATCTCTGTCTACTGTCATGCGACGCATTTTTCGTCGTTCTCGTATTATTCGTCTGCGAGCCACTCCGGGACAAATGCGACACAGGCAAACCTTGGCATAGATCCATTTGAAGGATTTGGCCAGAATGTCACCTATATTTGACAGGTAGAGAAGAAATAGCGGCATGCCAATTATCGCATAGAGAATTGTTATTAGTTTTCCCCAATTGGATTTTGGACATATGTTGCCGTATCCTGGAAAGAAAGGATTAAGAGTAAATGTAACAAGTTTCTGTTTATACTTTTGCCACTCAGAACATTTAAGCCTCGCGATACCTCAAAAAGTATGACTGTCAGTAGGTCTTCCCCAAAAATTATTCTAGTGCTCCAGGCCAACGTATACATTGCGATTTCTAGGGAAGAACTTGTTTAGCTGGTAAGCACCATTATCACGGTACGTAAAGCTATTGGAATGCCATCGTTCTAACCTTTCCCAGAAGCAAGGCGCCAACATCATATCAGGAGCACATCATCTTAGCTTCAACTTGACTTATTGCTAAGCTAGTCTTACAGGTGTTAGTGGATAATGAACTTAGATTCTACTGCTCGTTCATTAATCAATGACTTCGTCAACATATTCCAGGTCTTCAAGCGGTCCAAAGGGACCACTGTGCAATTCAAAAAGGCTTGACACTGGCTTGGGTTAGAGAATACACAGATGTCAAAGGAAACAAAAAGGCGAACAACCTGATGAAGAAGGGGTCTGTTTCTGAGTTTCTGGATCCTGAACCATTTGTTGCCCTAGGTAGAAGAATGAAGGGCCACGAATGTACATCTGAAAAGGTGGGAAGGCGTGACAAAATGCAGACAACCCAAAATGTAGATTAAAATATCTGCCGGCTGCACAAAGAGAGAAGTTCTAAGTAGTAGCGCTATCTAGGAACAAAAATGCATACCCAGTGCTACTTTGGTTCATGTTGAACCGCCACCTCTTCCTAGCGCTATCTAAAGGACACAGAAACTTCATGTACCATCCGTAAATGATGGGTCTTCCAGAAGGGTGTGTATAGAAAACGAGGAGACAGTTGCACATAACAAAAATCGAAGCTTGATTGCACAAGATGACAAGGCTCTGAAAAAGCTCAACAAGAACAGAAAAAAAAACTAGTCAAGAAGCTAGCCAAACAGAACTCTGCTTTCTTGGTATCGGAATCTTTGTCAAACAGGTCCTTCGTTTGTTGAGTTTCCTGAATTGAACAGATCTGGCACATTCCTTGGCCTTCTTCTCTACTGGGCAAAATTGATGAAGTCAAAGCTACCATCAAGTTAGTTCCAGATGAAGAAAGTATTGATCCTGTCGGTCGCTGTTGGACGCATGGACATGAAACCCGACTAGTTGGTGCAAAACATTCACTTATCGATCAATTTCTTGGTTTCCCTGTTGAAAAAGCACTGACAGAACGTGCGCTACCTGCACATTAATTCATCGAAAGGATCACCACAGCGATTGTACTAAAGCTTTGTCAGATTTATAGAAAAATATGTTACCAACGGACATATGCATACATGTGATGCATACAGTAAGGAACATCTCAAAAGCACTTGAAAAATGTCCCAGTGTGTTCCAGACCGAATTGCATGCCACTGTCCGGCGCTACCTCATAGCAGACGAAGACTTCTAGATCACACAGCCGACGGTCAACGACTCTGGCTCACTACACTGCCTTAGACGAAAACTGGGATCCAAGGTCCTAAGTGAAGCATACAATTTTATAAATGTCTTCTGGGACTAATGTTTGTGTAAGACTTGATGCAGTTTTGTGAAAATCAATGTAAAATGGAGACTTTGCAACGCCATCTACTGAAACTGAAACTGTACCAAAAGAACTGATAATTCAAAAGCGAAACTGGAATAAGATTTGAATATAAAAAACATACCTATTGTTGTAATGACAGTTAATGAATAAAGGAATGCTCCAGAGAAACTCCACTGTTTCTCGATATCCATCCCAGCCAGTTCAGCCTTGATGATTGCCCTCTGATAATTGAAAATTGTTTCATTTACCCTGAAATCCAAAGAAAATTACACATCATAACCTAAGATTACACAGAATCACTACTAACCTCTTTTTGAAATCAGTCTCATTAAAAACATTCGATTCACAGCATGTGATGCTCCATAGGAGCTCCGCTATTGCCGTCTTATTACGTTCCCCGAAATGCATTTTACGTCCCACTTTTTTCGCTTCGGTTATTTCGATCGCTTGAAACATGAATGCACCTCCTATAGTGTAGATAATCACCAAAAGGATAATGCCCACATTGCTGAACATAAACGCAGTGAATTTCCGAAAATGATCCTTAAATCGTTCAAAGGGTGGTTTCTCTCTTCGTTTAAACGAGCGTTTACGACTCATTGTCTTGACGCTTTTGTTCTCGTTTTCGGAATATTAATTGTGTGTCCTTTCAGCGCTTTCTTCTTGTAGGCCGTAGAAAATCTGTCTGCAGCCTTGTCTCAACTGTGTGTTGCTTCATGTGGATGCTTTTGGAGTTTTTTTTTCTTGATGCTTGGCAATGATTTGAGATGGTGTGCCTTCCTTTTTACTTGCGTTTATTGTTCTTCATCTGGAGAGAGGTAAACAAGAAAAACAACGAAAACATACATTCATTACGAAAAGTCCATTTAATTTTTTTTTTTTCGCTTAAAAATTAATTTTTATATAAATAAATAAACACTCTCGGGAAATGTGGACTCCGCTGTGCCATGCCACTGTCCATCACATTAAATGAGTTCAGCGAAGCGGAAGTCAGTGCTGAAATGGACGTTGATTTATGATGACATTGCCATAGCAAGCACAAGACCATGGGGATAAAGCAATCAGGGTTGTGATAGCTAGAGTTGCCGTGCCGGTATAAATAAAAAAGATACTGTACACAACATGCTCCAGGTGTGAAACTTCGAAAAACAATTTTCGAGACAAGCGTCTTGAAAGTCATATGCACAAGCTGCATGTAAGGAATACTGATTTCAAGCTCTGGTGGGTTCCAGGACACAGAGGAATTGAAGGCAATGAAATTGCTGATCAACTTTGCCAGGAAAGGCTCTTCAGAAAGGTACATAGGTGCCGAACCCTTCTGCGGCATCCCTACTTCCGCGTTCACAAAAAGCCTGGACAGCTGGGAAAAATGAAACTTCTTATCGTACTGGAACAACACTCAGGGACTCAGACAGGCTAAAAGGCCATCCGACCCCTGAACAAATCCACAAAAAATATTCTCAACCATAAAAGGGACAATATCAGAAGACTTGCCGGCTTCCTGACCAGTCACTGTATCCTCAGATATCACTTACATAAACTAAATATAGTTCAGGAATCTGAATGCAGACTCTGCTTATAGGAAGACGAATCAGCCGAATTCTTAACACCGGAGGACATTCGTAATGCCTCGACTGGAGATATCCTCAACTTCATTTGGAAGATAGAGGACCTTCTTATCTATCTGGCTCCAGGCACGATAGATCTTTCAGGTTGCAGTGCCATATGCGTTTGAGCCTAACCAATAACAATAATAAGGAATACTGTAACGATGCGTCTTATTCGAGCAGAGGATTGGGGTGCAGCGTAAGCCACATGCGCTCTTTAATGATTCTACCTCCATCTTTACGGGCGGCTCTTAAACACCCGAAGGAGTCGAGGCCGGTGTCTATTCAGAAGACCTTATTATTATTAGCGTGTTCCAGGCGGAACTACTTGCAATTCCAGAAGCTTGTATGCAGCTCAGGAGTGACACAACGCACAAACAAAACATTGCTATCCTTGTGGATAGCCAAGCCGCTATCAAAGCCATTGACTCGGCTACCATATCCTCCAAACTAGTTCGGGAGTGCCGGAATGAGCTTGCCCGCTTGAGTGAATGTTTCAGGATCACACTGCTTTGGGTCCCAGGGCACAGTGATATAGTAGGAAACGAACGCGCAGACGAACTGGCTAGGCAGGGTTCAGCCCTACACGCCTCACTCGCAGCAAGGGTCCATATCCCGCTAGCAGCGGTCAAAGCACAAATTCACTCATACTTCCTACAGAAGGCAAACCTCCAATGGAGGGGATTGGCCAACTGTAGCATATCTAGGAAGATATGGCCGACCTACGATAAAAGCAGAACAAAAGACCTAATTAACAGAACCCGTTCAGACATCGCCAGAATCTAGGCTACAGTCACGGGGCACTGACCGATTGGAGCCCATACGGCCAAATTAGGCATCCCCTACAACCCTCACTGCCGCAGCTGCGGCAACGTAAATGAGAAAGAGACTCTCTCTCACTTCCTCTGCAAATGTCCGGCGCTAGCAAGAGCCAGACTGCGCGCATTCAACCAAACCTTCTTTGATGACCTAAAGGATATCTCTGGTAAAGGGATAAGGGAGCTAATCCATTTTCTTAACTCCACAGGTTGGATCTAGATATCGGCTGTCCACACAACAACAACAAATATCATCAAACAGGTCACACGAGACGTGGTAACAAAAAGGCACACCTAGTGCTTCTTGGGTTCATGATGAACCGCCACCTCTACCTACCTACCTAGACCTTATTATTCAACACTCTGTCAGTCTGTAGTATCTTTCAAGTTGAAATCACGGCGAGCTGTCAGGCCGCCGCATCTCACGCACTGAAATGCGATAAAATCTCTTGTATCCAATCCACAACAAAATCTAGGACAGTAAAGAATTGCCGCATGTCCCTTAACAAAATCACTTACTAGAATAATGTCACAATCTGTTGGGTCCCAGATCACAGCGACATTCCAGGGAACTGTGCGGTTGGCGAATTAGCCAGACAAGGCTCTCAATGTACAGACAGTAGGAAGCTCGACCAACCCAAGTCGTTTGTTTAACACCTGACACCTAGACACTTCGTTGTTCTCCTACTGTTCTCTGTTTAAAAAAAAAGACCCATGAGAAGTGGAAGCTGCAAGCATCAGTTAATAGGATTTTCGGTCCTAAACATCCAACGACGAAAGTGGCAGTACATTGGTCATTGGAATTATTTTTATTATTGCAATGGAACCCACAAACCCAGGATGGCGTAGTCGTCGTGGCTTATTGGTTAGAGCGTTGCACTTCCATGTCAGGCGTCAATTGTGCTTATTTTATCTTCAAGTACCATCAGGTACTGGTCGATGGGACAGCGGAACAGCGGATCAATTCCCCAGATGGAATTAATGGTGAAGGAAAATCCCGGAACAAAACAAATAAGATCTTATCCGGTCTACTCCGACATATTTGGAGCTTAGGCCGGTAGAATTTCAGAGACTAAATCAGGGTCTTGGAAAAGAAATGGTAGCGGATGAGCCCTTAATGAATAAACGGCAGCGCTCACATCCCCGAACTGGTTACTGACTTCGATCCAACCGACCCCTCGTCCTAGGGGTTTCTTTAATGTAACTGGCCCCCCAAGTTGGGGATTGTGCCGCCGGGTTAACTGCCCGGCCATGGAAAAAATCTATAGTTACGAAGCAACAACAAGCCTCGGAGAGGGGCGGATCTATGTTGACAACCCTGAAACCCAGGTCCACCCCGGACTGTAGCGCTACCTTAAGTAAGTTGCACTTCCATGCAAGCTGACTCAGCTTCCACATTGGGAACTGTGAACTTTGTTCATGTTATGGAAGGATTGTTCGCCCTGTTCCTTAAGGAGATTCACCAAGCATCCGTCCATCGAAATGGTCAAAGCGAGTCCATTGGGATTGGTTACCTTTCTCAGGACTTTCCAGTTGGCAGTTGGCAGTATTTTATTCTGCAGACGTAAAGTTCTCAGAATTTCATCCGTAGACGAATGGTGTCTCCACTCAACGTTTTGCGGGATCGTCTCCTTAGATCATTCGCAATTTGTCGACATTTTACAGGCTAACCTCTTTCGTGAGTCAGCGTCTGCGCAATTGATAGTTATCCAGACCCGACCTTAATGAGCGGCCCAGAAAACGAATCTGTCGGCTATCTTGAGGAAGCCCAGCAGCGCCTTGATGATGACATCTTCCACCGCCTTTTTGTTGTTCAGTCACGAGGTGGTCTTCTAGGAAGTGAGATAGCATGACTACCACTTTCGCCGAATGATGCAATATTGGATCTCGCTCTCTGGAACAATTTTTACTTGATCTACGCTCTTTACCAGGGGCCTTTGTGTTGCTGTTATTTTGCTCAATCCATTGCAATTCTATGCGACATACGTCTTCTGCCAACAATCTTCGTGGCCCTTTTTTCTAAAACGCCGTAAGACGAACTCTCCTAAGTGATAGAGGCGTCTGAACCAAACTGGAACCACCCTTTACACCAATTGTTTCTTCAACTCTCGAGCTCGCACATGCAAGAACATTTAATTTGTTTTTTTTAATTTCACAATTTGAAAAATTGCCATTATTTATTATTTCAGGCGAAAAAAAAAAAGAAAAAAATTGTAAACTTTTCGATTTCAAATAGTTTACACAATTTAGTCCAGTGTAAACAAATACAACAAATCGGGTAATCACTCCAAAAGTGTTTTAGAACGACCTCCGGCGTAGCTTATTGTCGGAGAAAATATTGAAAAGTATAGAAACGTGCTTAATGTATTTACAATAAAATTCCTTGTTAACAACAGGTGTACATTAGATTTAATTTATCAATTAATGTATGGGTATTCAAAATTTAAACTAAAAATTCAAAAACAAAAAAAAAAACAGATGTAACACTCTGGCGTATGTGAAACATTTTTTTTTTGATTTTTGTATTATTAATGGTTTCTTTTATTTGAATGAATTTTTCCTCATGAAAGAGTGGTACTTGGAACAAGAGCATAATTAATTGAGTTCATCAAAATTGTCTTAATTACTTGGGTTCACATGAATTTTGAAAAAAAAAATTAACCTTCGATTGAGATATCAAATTAATTCGTAAGCAAACTTTTTTATTTGATGTTGATGGCGATTTGTTGGCAATTAATCGAGAGTGGGATTGAGTATTTGATGAAACATAAGCGTAAACGTACTCGTTATTCGATTGAGACTTGTGTTTATAATTTCAGAGCAATTTATTTCCTCTTTAGAACTTTTCAATACAATAAATTTGTGTGAGTGGGCTAACTGTTAATGTGTTAAATTAATTTGCATTTAAATTTCAAAGAACTTTATGGACTCGTTAAAAAATCGAAACGACATATATGTTGCAATGCAATCTGAGAGATTTTCTTTTTTTAAGTGGAAATTCATTGTTTTCAAAGAAGTCTCAACTTAATTCAGAAGAAGGAAGGAGGACGAGGATCTCAGAGATTGAGATTACATTTGTTGCATGTGTGCATGTATATCGATACAAAAAGTCAAAACCTGACCTCTCAACTGATTGTATCAAATCGTTGCTTCAAATGGCAAGACTTCTGGAAATTTGCCAATAAGAAATGAAGCACACTCCCATCGTGACCAATTTTAAAGAAAAGATGGCCACGCTCAACAGCCCGTACTTAGTACAACTGATCAGCATCCTCACAGGATACACTGAGATATAGACGCGGAAGAGAACCTAATGCACTTCCTCTCCAACTGCCGAAGCCTCAATGAAACTAGGAAAACAGCTGTTTAGCGACCCGAGCCAACTGTTAGCCATATTACCGAAGGCAATTTTAAAGTTCACATTGGATTCGTAGTAGTATAGGAAGGCAAGCAATAGACAAAAAAAAACTAACTATTTAGGTACATACTTCATACGTTGGAGACACACCAACCTTAGACGACCAGGGTATGATGAGTACATTCCCGGTATCACCTTCACGGCAGAAGCTATAGCATCTGCTGTAAGAAACTAGAGAGTAATTGAAGACTAAACCGGCAGATAGCCATCATCAAAATATTGTCTAGGACCTTCAAAAATTAGCCAGAGTATGATTAATAGAAACCAAAGTCGAAGACATGGATGAAACGTGCCCAGACTAAACGAAAAGCACTTTATAACAGCAATAGACAACGGAAAAAACCCCATCTTGGAAATGACGAAGGCTGTCGAGACCACAGTGCAAGCATCCAAGCGTACTATGCTTTCATGGTTCCAAGTGTGAATACACACTTTCCGACATCTCTGTATAGAGAAACCAAGAAGAGCTGACATTCACCGCAAGCTCTATAAACAACAAAGGGGCCACCGGACCGGATGGTATATCATCCTCTACTGCTGTCTACAGGAAGGAGAACTGGAAAAAGCAAACGACTGGTGCTAAAAAGAAGACCCTTTTACGTCGGCATACAGGTCAAGACACGCGCAGTTCTTATCCACCTCTAAAAGCAGTAGAGGAGTAGTTCCGATGTTTCATGAGACGTGCGAATCACTTTCAGCACTGCTATGTCATATGCTTCACGTCTTAGCGAAACATTTTCGGCGAACAACCATATCTCCTATGAATGGTGAAAGGTTACCACAGAGACAAAGAATAAGATGGCCGAAGGTACATATATGATTGGTCACGCAGATGATATCGCGGAAGTGACACCAAAGATGGCTTAACCAAGTCATGAGATGAAATTTTCGAAAAGAATGTGAGAAAGGAAAAGGCAACAACAGAGTTGTGCCAAGGAGTTTACCATGCAGCTTTGGTAAGAAACGATGGAACAGAGACACTTAAGAAAGATGGATTGCAGATGACAAACACACGTTCTTCGAAGATTGCTTCCAGATTGTTGAATACTAGAAACGGAGGTAGGCGGAATCATACCAAACAATATCGTTACAGCAATGCGCGCAAGTGAGGAAAACTGGAACCGAGTGTGCTCCTACATCGAAGATGTGCTGAAGATGAAAAAGAGATAACTAGGAAATAGAGACTAAGAGATTAAGAAAAGGGACACAACCCTGAAGTAATGCAAGAAACAGTTCCAGGGTTCGTTTGCCTAAAGATGAGGAGGGTTTTTGTAGGTAGGTAGGTAGAAGTCTGGTAGGTCCGCTTTTTTGATACCACAACTCACGTGACCTGCCTGTTAATGAGTGTGACTAAAAGGAGTCGTTTTTAAATCTATCTGCTAAGACCGGGAACACAGAGGAGAGTGATATTAAACTGAGCGTCAATCTGGGTAAAAATGTCCATACACTGTTCCACTAATTTGAAAGACGTAGTGTATGAATGGAGCGCTTTGATGAAACCCTGACTGTCAATAAAGATTTCTCTGTTGTTTTTGATCATGGAACTGAGACAAGGAAGAGTCTTGAAGGCGATATGATGCGGATACGTTCAGTTCCGCTGAGAAAACACCTGGTGAAAGTAACATTCCATCTTGGAGCTATCGAAATTGGATACTTTTACTAAATTTGGTAGTAAATGGCATCAGTTCGGTTGTACTTGAATTAAGTCCACTATTTGTAGCCCAAGCCCTTTCATTGACTACTGAGGGGAACATCGCTAATACTAAAGGTTATCTGCATACACGACTGCCTTGATTCCAATGTTGATATTGTTGATGACTCCGCATCAAGAGAGTTTAGTCGGTCAAAGTCTGACACATCACCGGGGACAGATACATCAAGCATTTCCCTTGGACAAACAAAACATTAATTACAACATCCCAGAGTACGAGTACTTGAAATGAAAATCATATCCCGAAATAAATTCCTAATTCTCAAGTGACTGCCAACAAAAATTCGATCCCAAAAATATTGTAATAATGTTCCCATTGTTTTCAAGGTAATTCCCAAAAAATATTTCTAATTTTAACCGAAAATGTAAACCAATAAAAAGTCAAAAAGAATAAAAGCAATCACCTTGGAGTGTTAACAAGTCATTAATTCAAACATAAAAAAAAAATCATTTCGTTTTGCTTGTTAACATATTTTTGGCAATCGAATCTTTCAATTACACCAAGCACCGACACACAAAGCTTGTGCACAATTTTAAGTGGAAATTGTAATTATTGTTACACTTTTGTTCGATTTGTTTTTGGCACACAATTTCATCTTGCACCCAACGGGGGATAAATTCTCGAATTGGCTCACAATAATGACAACGGACTGGTTAAAATGAAATAAACGTCCAAAATCAATTATATGAAGGATTTGTGGAGGTGTCGATGAATTAATGTCACGACTAAGTATGCTTTTTAAAATTTTCCAAAACTAATAAATTAAAAAAAACTAGATGAGAGACCTCCCATTGGCTACACTTACCGAAGCGGAACTGTGTTTTATTATTTATTTCATAATTTTTTGTGACACCAACCAACTCGGTATAATTTATCCTTCAAAACATATTTCTTCTTTTCGTTTTTTTTTTTCTTTTTCCACTTAACCCGATATTTTTGGGGGAATACGCGCTGAAAACTCACTCACTCACTGAAGATGAAAACGGCGGCGTTGGCTTTGGTGTTTGCCGGCCGACCTCACCCGCCACGTTTCCATAGGCAAATGAACTTTTCGTGAAAAGAAAAGATTCCCACGCAAAGCGGTTTCACACTTCCGCAAGGGGATGGTACACCACCATACACAGATTTTCTTTGATTAATTTAATTTTTATTTATGAGTCTGTACAAACATTTGTTATGTCCAATTTAAATTGTGTTCAATTGAACGAAACAATATGAATTAATCTAAAACATGTTGAATAAGAAAAAAATAAAATATCTAACGATAAAGAAACGAATACCGCAACGATTGAACGCGCGAGCGAACACTGAACTCGGACAGCTTTAAGAAATCAAAATTTTTAAAATGAGAATATTTTTTTGCAACAAAAACACGACGAAAATCTATTGATATTCATACCCAGCGTGGGGTATCTTGCAGATAAAAGAACCGAGTTTACTGAAAGAATAACTTGCAGCGATGATGTGATGGATGTATTTTGATCACAATACAGATTAAGGATGAAGTAAGCCCTTAAAAGACAGTAATTGCTCCTTTTTTAAGAGAAGATTGATCTCAATCGCTTTTTACTATTCGGCGAAACTATCCCATTCTCTTTGGGCATCATCCTGGACAGCAAAATGCCCTGGAACCCACAGATCGATAAAATGATCAGCAGAGCTTGCATATCATGCCTGTCGTCGAATCTGTGAGAAAAACTGGGGAGTACAACCCAAGATGATACTCTGGCTATATACACTGATACACTTCTACACCGACGGATCTAAACCCAAAGAGTGTGTAGATGGTGGTGTTTTCTCCGATAGGCCTCTCTTTCCGTCTTCCAAAATAATTGTAGCGTGTTCCAGATGGAAATATTGGCGACCAAAGAAGTCTTATCTTGGTTGAAGAAGAACGTGATATCTTCCACAAATATACGTATCTTTTCAGATAGTTAAGCAGCGATTAGGTCCCTGGAATCAGTCTCCTCAAATTCGTTAGTAGCTCTAGATTGCCGATCATCTCTTATAGAGATGGTGGAGCAGTTCAATATTCACCGTTGTTGGGTGCCGGGGCATAAAGATATTCCAGGGAACTGTAAGGCTGATGAACTCGCCAGATATGGAACAACCGTACCTGTGCTTACAGAGAGAGACACTGTGGGTAATGCTATCGAGAAAACAAATTGTAGGTGGATAAATGGTAAACGTGTCTAGCGACAAAACAGATTTGGCAGCGGCTGGATCTGAAACGTTCTAAGAATTTAATTTCTCTCAACAGATCGCATATCAGATCCGTAATAGGTGTCATTACAGGACACTGTCTAATAGGTAAGCATGCAACAAGTCTTGGCGTCCATTCAAACGATATTTGTAGAAGCTGAATGGACGAAGAGGAGGAGGAGCTCTCTCCCACAAAAAAAGGCTGCACTTAGAAGATTTCTACTTTTTGCAACTTAGGCGATCTGATAAACACAGTTGTCAGAAACGTCCTTCGCTTCATCAGAAGCCTAGCCGAAATCTGAATGTCAGGATGCCTTTGCACAACTCCAACTGCTGCACTCAAAGTCAACTTGCATTTACCACCACTTCAAAACTTCATACGAATGGATGTCGAACTAGAATCATCATGTGTGAACTTCTCAGTCAACCTTGGCGTATACTCGTCCATATTCTCAGCCGAAGTCTTTGCCATTAATCAGTGTGTGAGACTTTATCAGTCCTCTCAGAGCTTGGGGAAAATCATATTTATGTTCTCAGCGCTAATAAACGCGCTCGACTCGTCTGTCATCAAATCTAAACTAGTCCTAGAAACCCGCAACCCGGGGAACACAATGGATCCATTGAGATCCGAGTGAGGCTGTACATAAATGCAGCCACCCCTACAACCTAACCTAACCCGCAACTCAAACGCGGACCTAGCTAGGAGATTCTGTTGTTGTCAAGTTCAACCCAAACTGTAGCGCCAATTAAGTAAGTAAGTGAGTAGGTTGCTCGGTTCGAGTAAGTAGTGCAATTGGACACAGCGAAACCATGTGGTCATAGCAATGCTCTTGATCTGCTGCCACCATAACTGATAACACAATATCTGAACTCAAATTTAGTTAATATTTCAAGTCCACTTCCCGACCAGGACGAAATGGAACAATAACTTACTTCTATCGAAATACCAAGTATCGCTCTTTACCGACGACGGCATCAAGATAGAATGTGGCGTCTTCTGAACTGAACGTATTCAAATCGTAAGAAACTAACACTAACAGACTTGTTGGACAGTTCTTCTAGATCTTGAAAAATGTGTCTTCCTAAATGTGTCTTCCGAAATTGTAGAGTATCCTCATCTACTTCTTTGTCACCACATCCCCTGTATAGATCATCCATGTTCAATCCCAGTCTTCCTGCATGGTAATTCAGATTTTTTTTTTATCCATTTGCAGGATTCTTTCCGTTTTTCGTTTGACGTTGAACGGCCACAGTGACCTAGTTATAGCACAGGAGCAGAAATCGCTCTAAGTGCCGCTTGGCTGTCAAGGGAAAAGATAATATCATCGTATGGTCTTGCTTCCATTACCAGGACCTCCGCTTGAAAAACAATACTGTAGTCTGGGAGTTTGATCGATCCGGATAGTCCGAGAGTCTCAGAAAAGAATCCAGCACCCACGCCTGCATCCATTTTGGATCCGTCCATATAGACGGAAGTTAGGTAGGTAGAAGTGGTTTTCTGGAAAGGTCCTATGGATATTGATGAGTGTAGGCGGTCCATATCTGTTAGATTATGACACAGACTTCTAGACTATTCCACCTAGAGTTGGAAATAGAGAGGAAAGAGATTTCTGCCTTTGATGAGTCTCAGCGGGGAGCAGAGTGGTAGGTAGGTACGTAGAGGTGGCAGTTCAGCATGAACCCAAGTAGCACTAGATGTGCCTTTTTGCTACCACGACTCCTGTGACCTGGTTGGTGCTAAAACAGTCGGTGCCCAGATCTAGCCTGTGGAGTTAAGAAAGCGGATTAGATCTCCTATCCCTTTACCCGAGATGTCATTAAGGTCGTCGAAGAATGGTTGGCTTAGTGCACGCAGTCTGGCTCTTGCTAGTACCAGACATTTGCAGAGGAAATGAGAGAGAGTTTCCTTCTTATTTTCGTTCT